>CM076574.1:1329851210-1330244230 GCA_034641835.2 Pinus albicaulis | reverse complement strand
GAAGAAAAAGGGCAAGGTGACAAAGGTAAAGGGGCCATGCCCTTTTCTCCTAAAAAGGCCAAGCCTCGGACAGCAAAGAAAAGAGTGCCTAGAGTTGTCACTCCAAATGTGACAAGGGCCCTTCGAAGCAAAGGAAAATTGCCAAAGAAGCCCATGATAGATTTGACCAGGAGGAAGAGCACTAGAATAACCACCCAAAGCAAAGGGAAGGGCAAGGAAGAAGGCAGTCATGAACAGGAGAGTGCATTCAACATCATCCCAATCCAAAGCGATGATATTGATAATGAGGCCTGCATTCTATAAAACCTCTTGATCCAAAGAGAAAGCCAAATTGATGCCTTGAAGGCTGATCTTCATAGAGCTAGAAACTTCAATCAATTCTTGCAAGTTAAAAATAAGCAATTGAGTGTCCATATGGCTGTTTATGAGACACGGGCGACCAAGTACAAGAAGGAGGCCTCCAAAGCCAAAGTGAGGTTGGAAGAACTCATGAGCGAGTTCGATGAAAGTGAAGGCGAAGATCAGCCTAGGCGAAAAAGGCCAAGAACCATGGGGCTTAAAAAGGCCCTTGAGAAGCAAAAAGAAGAGGAAAATGCCCTTCTCCAATCTACCCCTCTCACTGCATTGTTCGAACAAAAGATAGAGACCAATAGGGAGGTATGGCTTGAGAGATTCAATGACCACTTGGAGAAGAAATTGGAGAAGGCAAACAGGGATTTAGACCTTCAAAAGAGAATGACGGGGCATTATAAAAAGTTAAATCAGTTTTCCCGGCGCAAGTTGAAGGCTGCCCAAGAAAAGCTCAAGGAGGCAAAAGGGAAGCGCCCGACATGGAAAGTGGGGAAAGACACATCAGGACTTCAGATTTTGGCCTCTTCTTCACAACATGTTTCTGAGAACCCTTGAGGGTCATGCTCGCCAATTTTGGGCAAATTTCGACATATTTTGGTTTTTTGGCATTTTTGGATTTTTGGCCAAAACTCATGGGCTTCGCCATTTCAGTTTGGAGGATCATCAAAGGAGGAGAATGGTATCATTGGATGCCATAATTCTAGGAGCACACACTCAGTGATTTTCAGGACATTTGAAGATCTTTTTCTCCCCTGAAATGGCGAAAAATGCCCGCTTTTTCTACACTCTGCCCGGTCTATCAGCAAAGCTTATTTTCTGGTTTTTTACACACAGGCCTGTTTTTGGAGGACTTCCAAACATCATATTGGGAAAAATAAAGTTGTTCCAGAAAGTAGACACTCAGATATTTCCAACGAGCTATCATGAGCCTTGTTTTGACATCGACCAGGCTACCAAAATTTGCCGGCAAGTCAGGGGACCTTTTTCTGATGTATTTTTTGAGTATTTTTGTAAAAATTGAACCTTTAAAAACTGTTTTTTCCTCATGTGCGTTTAGCTATTTTTTCACATGAGAAGTTATGAAAAGTCAATTTATTTCCCTTTTTTAGCATTTTTTAGATATTTTATGAGATATTTTGTGCCTTGGGCTTTGCAAAGCCTCAAGGACAAAATAAGATATTTTGGATAGGCCAATGAGATTGCAAATTGAACTAAGAGGTTTTCCTCACTTGGCCCATATATTCCAAAGGCTTTCATTGTAAACAAGGCTGAACTTGATGATTAGAAGCAATATATGGTCATATAAGCTTTGGAAGAAATACTTGTTTCATGCTTTTGGATAGTCTCTTGGATGTTCTTAGATGATGAAAGAGGATTGTTGTTGGATTCCATGACTTGGTAGAATGGTATAGTGTCTCTCTCTTTGTTTTGTTTCCTAGTTTTCATTCATAAATCCATGCTCTTGCTTGCTATAGGACAGTAGAGAACAAATTTGAGACATGCCCTTGGAGGCACCTCAAATTTCCTGTTTCTTCATAGCTTCCATGTTTTCTTCATTCTTAGTCATATTAAAGAATTCTTGATTGCTCTTTAATAACTTAAGAATATTGTTGCTTGTTTAATTCATGGTTTTATGCATGCTAAGTATGATTTACGGTATGCCCTGCTTACTCATGGCTAGCCATAGCTCCATCCATGAAATTTCTCTTTGACTGATTAGATTGTCATTTGTTGAACCAAGGAGGTCTTGTTCTGATATTTCCCTTTGCCTAAGGCTATGCAATCTTGTTTTCAAAATGCCCAATAACTTGAAGTATTGTGTTTAGGCGTTTCGGCATAGTGATTTGAGTTGTTTGTCTGTCTTAAGTGTATTTCCCCAAAGTCTGATAGCCATTTCCCAAAGTTAGAGAGTTATATATCTCTATGCATGGCTTGAATGTTTATTTCTATGTATTTATTAGCTTATAGTTACATTTCTCATGATTAATGGTTTTCCCTACCATGTTTATGTTAGCTATTAAACTAGTTATGCTTGGAATCCTTTGTTATTCACAAAATTGATGTCCATGTTACTCCATTTTGCCCAAAGATCCTTTCTACCTCGAATCAAATCAGCCCTTCAACAGCCTTGTATCACCATCTGGTAGCTTTCTTGACCTTTTCGACCCCATAGCCCAGTTGATCTGTGTTATAGCATCATTTCTCACCTTGACATGATTCATGATTGCTTCATGGCTTTATGGGCACCCATTCCTACAGACTTGGACAAATTCACTTAAAAACAGTGTAAAATCCTTCATACGCGACTATGCCCGTGTTTTTCCGCATGTATACGCGAGTACAGCTAGACTTTTCCGCGTATGCCATTTTAATGATTAAAAAATATATAAAAATCCCTAATTTCGCGCTGGGTTGATGGTTACTCAGGTAGTTCAACCACCCCAGCCCGTGGCCAACTGTTTCCAACTGCTGAAACTACTTGGAGGGACTATAAAAAGACCTCATGTGTATGGCCTAAGGGAGAGAAAGAATTATTATTATTATACTCTGTTGGTTCCCTATCCAAGTCTGATTCCCCGTGCCTCCTGCACTTTCCCAGTTCATTTCAGGAAACCCTTGTTTCCTTGAGATACACATCCCTTTATATGTTATCTCGTATGCACCATTTTGGAAGGAGTCTTAGCGAGGCAAGGGCTGGATGGATCCGGACGACGGTCTGCGAAGGCCTTGGAAGGATCAGGTGATCTCTCCACTTACTTTTGTACGTACTATTTTATAATACAGAAGTATCATGCTGTTCCCGAAATAAACGTGTTAGTGTATGCTTTAATGTATGAAGAATATTTGTTAAACATGCATTCATTATGATTTATTTAATGTTTTATATGAATCTCACTAACATATAGAGTAGAAATATACTGTACAACTTGTCCTTTGTGCTGGTTTCTTCTTGTATTTCAGGTTAAGGAGGAAGGACGGTTGCAGGGAGTTTTAACTCCACGTGGATCTACTTCAAACGTAGGACCAACGGGTAAACCTCTCATTCTACTCTATTTCGTTTTTATGAATGTGCATGATCGTGTGAGTCTCTGTTAAGTAGTACGCCCCTGCTCTGTGGAGGTTGAATCCCAACCAACCTCTAGGGTGTTAATTCCCCGAAACAATCTGACATCTTTTTACCTATCTTATATCTTTGATCAGTTTCATCCCTCACAACCTTAAAAACAAAAACCAAAAAACCTACTTCATAACTAGCCTAAAATCATAACACAATAAGCAAACACACAGATATCCCTTACACAAATAGAGAGAGCCCTCTCTGAGTCCAGGAAGGCTAGGCCCTTGGGCTCCAAATATTGGTTTGATGTTACACTGTCATTTGGCTTGCCAATTAGCCAAATCACGGGACACTAACATAATGGCGATCATGGTGGGACCCTGAGTGATAAACAAACTTAGTTTCCCTAAATCTTTATAGACCTTTGAGAATACTATCTGGCTGACTTATCCCACCGCTCACTAACATAATGGCGATCGCGGTGGGACTTTGAGTCAAAACATCCTAGGTATCCCTTAGGAACTCTCAAAATATTAGTCAAACTTAGAAGAGTAGAATCTAGCTCTTTCACCATCTTAGCAAAATGATGATTCAGTTGTAG
Organism: Pinus albicaulis; assembly: GCA_034641835.2. NCBI lineage: Eukaryota > Viridiplantae > Streptophyta > Pinopsida > Pinales > Pinaceae > Pinus > Pinus albicaulis. The sequence goes on along the minus strand of CM076574.1, from coordinate 1,330,240,220 downwards.
GAAACTCTTCCAAACCTCACAGGCAAGCAGTCCATAGAATCATTTAAAGTAAACTTTTTTTTGTTCTCACCACCCTAGCAAAGTGATGAAACAGGTTTAGAATACCTTAATAAACCATAGGCTGCACATAAAAACTCAGAAAAACCCCAAAACATTCCCAGATTGGTTTTCCCTAGTTACTGGTGGTGGACCACAGCTACATCTTTACAAAAACAACCGAGTTCAACCTGGCGACTCCACTAAGCCTCCAGTAGGCCTAAAAACTCCATAAAAGACCAAAAAATTCATAAACCATAACTTTCTGCTAACTCATCCTTCCAATAACTTAAAACCTAGGGTGGAAACTCTGTAATCAGTGACAAACTAAGTATAACTTAGCAATTCAGAAAACCTCACATAAACATAGGAGATAAGCAGAAGCCTTCTTGCCAAGAGAACCATTGGCTTGTCCATACAGCCTAGAAATTTTTTGAAACCAAGTGAATCACTCTTCTTTGCAAGTTTCCATCTCAAAGTTTGCTATAAAACTTTCTCCCAAAGCATCTTTGATAGTGTTGATGGTGAACCATAGTTCTCATAGAAATCCACCTGGCGACTCCACTAGTCCATCCTTCTTGTTTTGACCATCCTTCACATTAGTAAAACCTTAGAGAGGCCATCCATCCAAAACATTCACAAATACCATCCTCTCTAAACTCTATACCCGAAATCTGGCTTCATGAAGAATCAACACCAGAGCTCATCTAGACCCAAATCCCCCTATCATAGTAGATGACCCAGAGAAGATTCTATGGCAAGCTTCCAAAACTGGAAATTTAGCTACCGATAGGTCCATCCATAAAGCAAGATCAGTACCTGAACATCTCACTGCCTTGCAAGATTCCCTTTGACCAATCAGCAAAAACCCTTTTTAGAAGTAAGTCACAAAGTAAGATAGACTTTGACCATCTTGAGCCCCTAGATCTACCACAGAGTCCTAGTAGAGAAGCCTCACCTACCACACCTCTCGACTCTCAGCTTCTGTATCACTTTGGCTCCTACCATCCCAGATCTGCTTAAAATCAGATCATTAGCCCAAGTACATCCACCACACCTATCCAAACCACTACTGTTCAAACCACCTCATCTCATCCCACAAACCCTCATTTTGTACATCACCCATTAGCTCTCGTCATGGTAGCTTGGTACACACCCTTGGTGTTGCCACAGCCTTTGGCTCCCTTACAAAATTATTATCAACCCAAAATCCCACACTTTATTGGAGATGAGACTACCACAGCTCAACAACATGTATATAGGATTAGCGATGCCTTTGAATACATGGAAATAGAAGATGAGACCATCAGAATGAGAATGTTCACCCAAAGCCTGGGCGGGGAACCCAAAAAATGGTTTAAGAGCTTAAATCCAAACAGCATCCACAACCTCCCAGAACTCTACCAAGTCTTCATAAACAAGTGGGAAATCCAAAAGAACCCCATTCAGATCCTATCAGAATATAACAATCTAAAGCGGGAAAATGGGGAAAGTGTCCAGGGATACTGCACAAGGTTCAACAGTGTGTATAACGCCCTCCCACCTCACTTCAAACCCCTGCTTGGTTTAGCCTTGGCAAAGTTCCCTGAGGTTTTTGACCCAGACATGAATTATCAGCTAAGAGACAAGGACCCCCTTACCTTAGAGGAAATGCAAAAAGTGGCTATAAATGCAGAAGCCAACTTAGCCGAAAAAAGAGCTAGGATAAGAGCAGAAAAGGGAGTCACTTACCATGACGAATTTTCCCCCTCGGCTTTTTCCTCGGATCCTAGAATAGATGGCCTGGTCAAATCCATGACAAAGATGTGGGAAAAAATGAGTGAGAAAGCACCTCTTAAAGACAACCAGCCAAACCCTCAAAACCACAACCAAAACTTTAGGAGAGACCAATCTCAAAATAAAACAAGAGGAAAAGACCAACAAGTCGGGCCATTCTTCAGTGAGAATTATATTGATGAAGAGGATAGGGATACTGAACCCATTGATGAAAATCATTGGAACCTCATAGGTTCTGATAACGAGAGTGAGGTTTACCTCACAGCAGAAGAGCAAGAGTTATTCTCTTCGAGTCAGGACGAAACCAACTATGAAGATCCCGAAGATCCTGCCATAGATTTTCAGAATGCCATTATAGAAGCTCACAGGCAGTATAACCTTAGAAGCAGAAAAAACCAAGATCACTCCAAGAAGGGTAACCCTGACGCTGCTAAAACCTCTGATACCATCCTTAAAAAATCCATGGATAGCAACAAGATTGTGGCCAAGAAAATTGACCAAAACAAAGATAAAGCTATTCAAACAAGTCTTGGCTTAGATACTCCTAGTACCTCTACAAAGACTCCCGAGGTGACTATGTCAAACAAGGTCCCGAACCAGAGTCAGCAAATTAAAAGCATAGAAAAAGTCATGTCCGAAAAAGCTGAAACAAATCTGTCCAAACTACAAACTCCTTTTAGTTTCGAAGGGGAAATTTCCAAAATAAAAATTACCATACCCCTTACTGAGCTAATAACTATAGATAGGTATAGATCGCAAATCTTCAAAGTTTTTGATATAGGAAACGAGAGAGATACTTTAAATCTAACTGATGACAAACCCGAGCTCTTATTGGGCCCCAAAATAGAAGGTGAATACCAAGAAGGAACTATTTCTCCTTTCTATGTGAGTTTAAACATACGAGACAAGATATTACATAATGCCATGTTAGATTCTGGTGCCTCCCATAACCTCATGCCTAAAGCAATCATGGAAAACCTGGGACTAGAGGTAACTCAACCTTACAAAAACCTGTACTCCTTTGACTCAAGTCAGGTCAAATGTTTAGGTCTAATAAAGAACCTAGGTTTTGCTTTAACACAACTACCAGCGAAAAACCTAGTCATGGACATAGTAGTGGCCGATATCCCTCCTAAGTATGGAATGCTACTATCAAGGGCGTGGGCTGCCAAAATACAAGGTAACCTTCAAATGGATATGTCATTTTCTACCATCCCAGTTTTCAACCAGACTAGGAGATTATACCGAGAGACTCACATGAAATACATGGTTAGCAACCAGGATAAGCCAAACAATACTCCCATTTATTCCATTCATTCCAATTTATATTCTTTTATCTTATACAATGAAAGTGATATAAACAAGCAGATAATGGAAAATGAAGAGGTTTTCAAACCATCAAAAACGCATTTCCCATTACTGGATGTAGAGACTAATGACCAAAGCTCCAAGAAACCTGAAAAAAAGCTTAGTATCATGTATGAAAAGGAAACTCTTTGGAGTATAAGCTTTGACGGTTCTTGTGGCAAAACTGTTTCGGGGGCTGGCATCTGGATACACAATACTAATCAAGGTCATTCTTTCAGATTAGAATTCAAATGTACTAATAACATTGTAGAATATGAGGCCCTTCTCATTGGTCTGCACATACTTAAGGACTTAGGCGCCAAGAAAGTATCAGCCCAGGGAGATTCAGAACTTGTAATCAGGCAAATCAAAGGTGAATATTCAGCGAAAAACCCCAGACTAAGATAATACAGGAATGCAGCTTTAGACATCCTCAAAACCTTCGAGAAGTATGAACTTATTTATATTCCTAGGATTCAAAATAGCCTGGAAAATGAGCTCGCCTTTGCTGCAAGAAATGGAAAAATACCATGTTTGAGTGAGCAATACAGTATTCAGGTCAAACATCACCCTATAGTACCAGATAATATTGACCATTGGAAAATATTCAAAGATGGCGATCAAATTGATGATTTTTTACAATCTAGGAATGAATTTGAAGTAACCAAAACAGACTTAGAAAATGGAGAAAAGAAGTACGGCCAAAATCAAGACCAAGAGCCAAACCCACCTTCTTGGACGAATCTAAACTTGATATATCATTCATATGGAACTAAGATAGGAGAGGACATTGACCAAAGAGAACTCGAAATCTTACATTATGAAAATGACACCATACCCAGAGGGCTTGCGCCTCTAGAGGAATTGTTTGATTTTAACGATGTGGCCAAAAAGCCAAAAATGGAATCTACCGAGGTCAACATAGAAGAATATAACATAGGAAGCCTGGAATAACCTAGAAAAATCAAACTATCTAAAACCCTTCCGCCTCACATAAAACGTAAGTACATCAAGTTGTTTAAATAATTTAAAGATGTGTTCGCATGGGGATACCAAGATTTGAAATCATACGACACAACCATCATTCAACACAAGATTCCCCTCAGAGAAAACCAGAAGCCTTTCAAACAAAAGTTAAGAAGGATAAACCTAGTGTTACTACTTTTGGTCGAAAAGGAAATCAAAAATATGTATGATGCTGGGATAATAGTGTCCCTCTGGTACTCTGAGTGGGTCTCAAATCTAGTATCAATTAGGAAAAATACCGGAGAAATTAGACTCTGTATCGATTTCCGAAACCTAAATAAAGCCTGTTTAAAGGACAACTATCCTTTTCCCAAAATGGACCACATACTCCAGAAGGTAGTAGGTGCTAAAAGAATCTCATTACTTGATGGTTTTTCTGGTTATAACCAAGTTCTGGTTTACCCTACTGATCAACACAAAACAGCTTTCACCACACCTTGGGGCACTTTTATGTATGTTAAAATGCCTTTTGGATTGATGAACGCTGGCGCCACATTCCAAAGAGCAATGGACATAGCCTTCTCAGAAGACATAGGTTTTTTCATAGTCATATATCTGGACGATATTACGGTATATTCCAAATCAAATGAAGAACACCTAGTACACTTGAGAAAGGTTTTTAACAAGTGTAGAAAATATGGTTTATCCCTAAACCCCAAGAAAACACTCTTCAGTCTAGAAGAAGGAAAACTCCTAGGTCACATTATTTCGGAAGAAGGAATAAAAATAGACCCCCAGAGAATCGAAGGCATATTACAAATAAGTCACCCCAGAAACATAAAGGAGTTGCAATCCTTTATCGGAAAGATAAATTTCTTGAGAAGATTCATCCCAAACCTTGTCGAACTCCTTAGAGATATCACAAATATGTTGAAGAAAGAGGTCGGGGTTAAATGGACTACAGAAGCCAGAAAATATTTTGAACTAGTTAAAAAGGCCCTAACTAAAACCCCAGTATTGATAAGTCCTGATTTCACCAAAGATTTTTACATTTTTTCATTTGCCTCTGAACACACAATAGCTGTTGTATTGTTGCAAAAAAACGCAGCAGGGCAAGAGCAACCCATTGCCTTCTTCAACAAATCCCTAAGAGATGCTCCCTTGAAATATAACATCATGGAAAAACAAGCATTCTCATTGGTGAAAGCACTGAAAGATTTCCGAGTTTACATCTTGCATTCTCATGTCATCGCTTTTGTCCCTAATACCATCGCCAAGGACATATTAAACCAAGATCCCGATGGTAAAAGGGGAAAATGGATCGCTATTATCTTAGAATATGACTTAGAAATCTGACCTACCAAACTAGTTAAAGGACAAGGACTTGCAAGACTAATGGCTGAAACCAACCTCCAAGCTTTAGATATAAATTTTGTTGATGCCTTAGAAGAACAGGAAGAATGCACAGCCCCTCATGTTGAACAAATGTTTCTAGATTCACCTTGGTATGCAGATATTCTTTATGTATTATTTTATCTAAATGCTCCTCCAACTTTATCAAAAATAAAAGCAAGATTTCTTAAACAAAAGTATTTAAAGTTTTGCATTATATATGGTCTTCTGTATTGGAAAATTCCCACTGGTATGCTGCTTAAATGTTTGCTTGAGTCTGATGCAAAGAAAATTATGCACGAAATGCATGAAGGGGAATGTGGGGGCCATCTCTACTGGAAAACCACAGCGAAAAAAATCCTTAGAGTCGGTTATTATTGGCCTACCTTATTTCCTAACACTCACAAGCTAGTTATGACATGCCATAAGTGTCAAATTTTCGATGGCAAGAAAAAGCTTTTACCTTTGCCCTTGCACCCCATCATAGTTGAAGGACCCTTCCAGCAATGGGGCCTAGATTTTATTGGGGAAATTCACCCTTCCTCATCCACTCAACATAAATGGATCCTCACAGCCACTGATTACTTTACCAAATGGATAGAAGCCATACCTTCCATGAATGCCACCGATTCAGTCATCATCAAGTTCCTAGAAACCAATATCCTATCTAGATTTGGCTGCCCTAGAAAGATCATTATAGATAACGCCGCTGCCTTCTCCTCCAAAAGAATGGTTGAATTCTATTACAAATATCACATTTCATTAGGACATTCCACAGCTTATTACCCTTAAGGTAATGGTTTAGCCGAGTCCTCTAACAAAAGCCTAGTCAACATCATCAAAAAACTTCTTGAACAAAATAAAAAAGCATGGCATGGAAAACTAGTACACGCACTATGGGCTGATAGACTAACCACCAAAAAATCCATAGGTATGTCTCCTTACCAACTATTTTATGGCATAGATGCCATTTTCCCAACATCTCTAGGGGTTCCAGTAATGAAGCTATTGCAGGAAGTTCAAATAGAAGAAAACGACATGCAAAGAAGGGTAAATCAGACTATCCATTTACAGCAAACCAGAGAAGAAGTTTACCAAAAGGCTTAGTTAGCAAAAGACAAAATAAAACAGATTTTTGATAGAAGGACCAAGGAAAATTATTTTCAGATTGGAAACAAAGTGCTAAAGTGGGATTCTAGAAGAGAAGACAAAGGTAAACATGGTAAGTTTGAAAACTTATGGAAGGGGCCTTTCATCATCAGCTCAGTTAGCAGAAACAATGCCTTTTTCTTGCAAGAACCTGATGGGACTGAAACTTTTGGAGGTCCTGTGAATGGCAGGACATTAAAGCATTATTTTTGTCAAGAGCTCCAATTTTAAAACATTTTCAATCATTGTATATACCATTGTTTGAAAAGTAGATAAAAAGTATAAAAGTAAAAAACAATAGAAAAATAGAAAAGAGGGCGGTCGAAAAATAGAAAAAAGGCCCCATGTTCAAAAAATAGTCATTTAGAAAGCGCGCAAGTCTAAATGCCGCTACTAGTACTCAAATGTCCTATTCAGTTATCTAGCCTAATCATAGTTGAACATGTTTTAAATTTATTTGCTGATAAGTTAGTGAGTGGAAAAGATGGTCAACATTGTGTAAGCTTGACTTATCAAAGAGAGTAGATTAGGAAAAGATAATGGTTCCACATGCTAAAAATAGAACCAAAGAGGGAAACGGGGATGAAAAACAAATTGTGCATCTTAGCCCTGTTTTTCCTAGTTTCCATTTTATGCAAAATAATATTTGTGTGCAGCTTGTCTTTCATGCCGCAAGTACATGACAAATCAGACTGTCTAACCCTGATTTGATCATTTTAAATTTCATGTTTTAGATTAGAGAACAAAATCCTGTCAAATAGCTTAACCTTGACAGTTGATCTAGCATAGGTAGAGTAATGAAGGAGTTCATCAGTTTAATCTGAACTCCCGGCAGATATAAGTGTAGAACTAGATAGGTTCATTTTTCAAAAAGAAAAATATATATTGTCAAAAGGGTTGCTAGTCCAAATGCACCCAAAGGAAGAAAAAATGTTAGGAAAGATAGTGGGGTAGGTAGAAATATTATTGATGCTAATCATGCTGTCAATTTTCAGAAGTAGCATCAAGGAAAGGTAAAATTTGCACCAATGGATAAGGCACTGGTCTTCATGAGCCAAAGATCTGAGATTCTGGACACCTCCCAAAAAGGAGCTGCCCTCCCCAAATGGAGCCACTGTTAGTCATCTGTATTTTTCACTTGTTGGTGATGACTAGTTGTAACAGCCAAGTTTTCTAGTAGCTGATCTAAAAATTGTCAAATTTGCCAACTGGAAAACACCCATCAATTTTTTTTTTTTTTTCCCTCTTACCTTTCAGTCCGCCCATGACGAGATGAAACCTCATTATTGTTGAAAATGGCAACAAGAAACAGTGAAGGAGGCATCCTGAAACATCTTTCCACACAGGATATTTTTGGCGCAAAGTCTATTTTTAGACTATGTCTATTTTTAGACATATGGAGCATGGTCTAGGAGCTGCAGTATGCTATTCTTGGATGATTGGTCGAGTTGGTAAAAATAGATGGACCTCTATTTTTAGACATATGGGAGTCTATTTTAGATCACAAAGTTAAAAAATAGAAATACCAAATATTATTAACCCTTAATAATATTTGGACTATAAACATTATCTTATCCTCTCGGGCGCACTTTAGCTTTGAGCTACTTGATAGGCACATGCAACTTCCGTATGAAATACGCTTTTCCTAAGGGTTAGTTGAGCTATTGCATGATGGACTTCAGTTAGAACTCAAGTGATTGAGTTTGGTGGAGTTGATCGAGGAGTTGATGGAGTTGTGTTCAGTTTGACTTAGTTGAACTAGTTGTATTTAGTCTAACTGACAAATACACTAGTGATGAGTGGTGTGAATTAAATATTATTTAATTCACTAATTATTAACTCATAAATCAACTAAAGAATACATCAGTTAACTCAGTGCATGGACAATTCAGTGGAGACAAGTGTTAGAGGTGGGTGAAAGGGTGAGACTATCTATCAGTTGTGACTATAGCTGTGCATGAGATTTTCACAATCATTGATTGAGATTTCCAATGAGGATTGCGCAGTACAAGTGGGTGGGATTCGAACTTGAAACCAATTCATTCTCATCTTGGATTGCGCAGTAGAGGCAGGCAGACAGGTGGAGCAGATTGGAGCATGGGATGTGCATGATCTGAGCTTGTTTTGTGTGTAACTATTGGAGATAGTACTGAATACTTGTGAGGAGTATTGTACTATGATTGTTACATGTTCTCTTTCATTATAATATACAGATAGTAGGGGGTTTTCAGCTGTAAGCTTTCCCCGGTATACATACTGTGTTTATATGTGTTGAATTTAATGTTTCTATGTGCGCATGCGAATGTTTTCAATACTGCTTGTTGTTTTAATTCTGCATGTTGATGATCAATGGTAGAAGAGGTTATGTGTTATGCATGAAGCTCAAATAGTGTGTGACCAGGATAATTTCGGTGAATAACTCATCCATTATTCAAATTTATACATGGTATCGGAGCAATATTGATCATCAGATCTATTACGGTGATTGCATTTTATTTCTATAGGCAGAGTCTGTAGCGTGGGCCAGGTAGCCTCTGGATTCATCCTTCTTTGAAGGTGAAAGGTTTGGTAAATGCCCCTACAGTCGATCTCTGTATTGGAAATAATTTTCTCTCAAGTTTAGATCGGAAGCAGTTGAGTTTTGGAGCTGGTGGAATTCGAATTTGCATATTTGTTTTCTTGGTGTCAAAGGCGAAGATGTCTTTCGTCAGATTACGATTGGAGTATGCCCTGGAGGGTAGCTCGAATTATATTGCATGGAAAGACAGGATGGAGGCGGTGTTAGATGATAATGGGTTGTTGGAGTTCATAGAGCATGAAGTTCCAAAGCCTACTGATGCTGCTCAAGTTGAGGCTTGGCAAAAGAAGACAACAAGGTGTCGAAGGATTCTGTTGGAGGGCGTGAAGGATCATATAGTATCCAGCCTGCATGGTAAGGCTTCTCCATTTTTGATGTGGAAAGCCTTGACAGATTTATTCCAAAGCAAGAGCGACCAGAGGAAGTTGGTGCTCAAGGATAAACTCAGGAAAATAAAGATGGAGAAGAATGACACTATGCTGGTATACTTGACAAAGTTTGTCCACTGTAGGGATGAGCTTGGGAGTGTAGGAGTTAGTGTGGAGGATGAGGAATTGGTGAGCTTGGCTCTCCTTGGGCTTTCGAAGAGTTGGCATGCCTATCAGGATAGTGTCAATGGTCGGGAGAAATTGCCAGGATGGGAAAGACTGTGGTCTAATCTTGTGCAAGAGGAGATAAGGCGGAATACCAGAGATGGATCTTCATCAAAGGCATATGATGAAGAAGACAGTGCTTTGGCTGCCAAAGCAAGGAAGGGGAAGGGCAAGAAGAATGCTTCTCAATATGGTGCAGATGGCAAAGTGCGTGACATGTCCAAGGTGAAGTGCTTTCACTGTCACGAGCATGGACATTACGCCACGAATTGTCCACAGAAGAAGAAGAACAAGCGGGCTGCTGGAGCTGCAGCTGGTGAGGCTCTTGCCTCGCAATTTGAGCTGGACTTCTCATTGATCGCATGCATGGTGTCTAGTGCATTGGGATCGGGGTGGTATTTTGATAGTGGCGCTTCCTTTCACATGACGGGAGATGTGAATATTTTCAGTGACTTGGTGGAGAAATATCTCCAGTTGCATGTTGAGTTGGGCGACAATGGACAATACAATGCGACCGGCATTGGTACCATAACCTTTCAGAGGGAGTCAGGTAAAATCATTCTTTTACAAGATGTATTGCATGTTCTAGGTTTGACGAAGAATTTAATCTCAGTCGCAATGTTAGAGGATAAAGGGTATGAGGTTGTCTTTAGTGAAGGAAAATTTTTCCTTCGGCAAAAGGCAACAGGACAAATCAAGAAGGTTGGGATTCGAGCAAAGAATCTCTACAGAATTGAAGTAGATGGGATGTCTACGGAGCTTCCTACTGTTGGGAAGCGGGAGAAAGACATGCAACTGATGCTTAAGAGGGAGCAAGTTTTGCATGCAGGTGAAAGTGAACCTCGGGGTGTGGAGCAGCCACAAGAGGATCATGGAGTGGGAGAAACCACTCTGCGAAAGAAATTTCTGGCAGGCCAGATGGGCGTGAGGGAGTGCATGCAGCTATACCACCGGATGAGAGGTGGGGCGACATGCATGAATAATCCCAAGGGGAGATTTCTGGGCAGGATTCATGAGATGGTGTGGATCTCATGAGTTGAACCTGGCTACGAGGTGCCCACAGCGCAGCAGTAGCATGATCAGTTGGAGTGATGCAGGCAGATCAAAGTGATAGTGTCAGATACTGGAGCGCGGATCAGAGTTGACGGCAAGTGCAAGAGTGCATGGGTGCGAAAGTTCAACAGCGCAGTGGTTCCTGATGACATGTGCAGTAGCTATGTACAGGTCGAAGACTTTGATGATAGATTCATCAGAATGATTGAGTTGTTTGGAGCCTATTCAATTTCAGAGGAGTTGCAGAGCAGATGCATGGAGTTGCATGGCACTTGTGAAGGTTGCAGGGAGAATGCATGGAGTAGCATGTCGCATGCAAATACAGTCCTTTCTTGTTGAGAGGGAGTGTTGAAAATGGCAACAAGAAACAGTGAAGGAGGCATCCTGAAACATCTTTCCACACAGGATATTTTTGGCGCAAAGTCTATTTTTAGACATATGGAGCATGGTCTAGGAGCTGCAGTATGCTATTCTTGGATGATTGGTCGAGTTGGTAAAAATAGATGGACCTCTATTTTTAGACATATGGGCAGAGTCTATTTTTAGACTGCCAGGCTAAAAATAGAACAGTAAAATATTATTAACCCTTAATAATATTTGGACTATAAACATTATCTTATCCTCTTGGTGCACTTCAGTTTGAGCTACAGATGTGGCACATGCAACTGCCAGAAGGAAATACACTTTTCCTATGGGTTAGTTGAGCTATTGCATGATGGACTTCAGTTAGAACTCAAGAGATTGAGTTTGGTGGAGTTGATTGAGGAGTTGATGGAGTTGTGTTCAGTTTGATTTAGTTGAACTAGTTGTATTTAGTCTAACTGACAAATACACTAGTGATGAGTGGTGTGAATTAAATATTATTTAATTCACTAATTATTAACTCATAAATCAACTAAAGAATACATCAGTTAACTCAGTGCATGGACAGTTCAGTGGAGACAAGTGTTAGAGGTGGATGAGAGGGTGAGACTATCTATCAGTTGTGACTATAGTTGTGCATGAGATTTGCACAATCATTGATTGAGATTGCCAATGAGGATTGTGCGGTACAAGTGGGTGGGATTCGAACTTGAAACCAATTCATTCTCATCTTGGATTGCGCAGTAGAGGCACGCAAACAGGTGGAGCAGATTGGAGCATGGGATGTGCATGATCTGAGCTTGTTTTGTGTGTAACTATTGGAGATAGTACTGAGTACTTGTGAGGAGTATTGTACTATGATTGTTACATGTTCTCTTTCATTATAATATATAGATAGTAGGGGGTTTTCAACTGTAAGCTTTCCCCGGTATACATACTATGTTTATATGTGTTGAATTTAATGTTTCTATGTGCGCATGTGAATGTTTTCAATACTGCTTGTTGTTTTAATTCCGCATGTTGATGATCAATGGTAGAAGAGGTTATGTGTTATGCATGAAGCTCAAATAGTTTGTGACCAGGATAATCTCGGTGAATAACTCATCCATTATTCAAATTTCTACAATTATCAAGTCCTATCTAGCCTCAGCCATACTAGTGTTCCCATCAGCTCAAAAGAAGTAATCCAAATCTGTCCAAAAAGTCTCCCCTAAGTTAGGTAGTGGCGCTTTAGGCATTTCTCCCTTGGCAAACCACTCTAAAGCCAAAGAACCTCTACCTGCTATAGACTAGTCATAACAGACCTTCCCATTCTGCAAATAAAGTTGGTTACAGCCCTAGGTCGCGCTACTAATACACCCTCAAGTGTCAGCAATACATGTACCATAGGTCAAACTTATTCTAGGTGTTTTTACAATGTTTTAATGGATCTTTCAAGGACAGAGGCATACTAGCATCCCAGAAGACAATATTTGGCTCCACATGAGAAGAAATCTACTTCTCAATGTGATTTTGAGCATGGGATGCAGCTACAGAGCAGAGAGTTTTTTTCATGAAGCTCTTGCGATCACAGTCAAAGCATGAAAGGACAGTGAAAGGAAAAATAACACTGAAAAAAGGCTGATGATATGTCATGACTGAAAAACCTCCTTCATCTATAAGCAGAGGGCTTGAAGACTGAAAAACCTCCTTCATATATAAGCAGAGGGTTTGAAGACTGAAGAACCTCCTTCATTTCATAAGCAGAGGGTTAAGAGCGCCTCCTTCATCTATAAGCAGAGGGCCAGTAGATAAAGTTTGATTTTAATAATTTGCACAGACTAAAGGACATTTGTTGGCGTACAGTGAGACAACAACTAAAGGTTTCTGAAATAAAATGGTGATTAAAGACAGAGGAAGAGCAATATTTCTTTTAAAAATTGTTTACAAAAGTTCCTCTGTTATTCAGTTACAATGTGAAGTAATGTGTTCATCAGCAATGAAGAAATATTATTAAGCTGATGGCCAAAGGAGCCAAAAGGGTCTTGGTCCCAAACTGACCTCTGCCATCATGTACAAGGGAAACCACTAAAAGTGATGATTTCTTTTACAAAAGTATTGTTCTTCCTATTTCATAAAGAATTTTCTTTCAAAATTACTCATCATAGTGGACATAAGGCAATTTGAGTTTAATTCTCCCAAAAAGGCATGGAAAATAGATACACAAGCTCACAAATATGTAAGAAGGATTAGGGCATGAGTTTCAAGATCCTGGAACAACACTCAAAGAAAATAATGCAGGCCACTGTTACAAATCAAGGCATTCTCCTTATGAAAATAGGTCAAAGGTACCTTGCTGTTGCAGTTTGAGTAGAGAAGAAGTTTTCAGAAGAAGTGCCCTCTTGATGGACAGATGACAGTGAAGCCCAGGTTTCTTGCAGACCTCCTTCACAGAAAAACAAAGGGGCAGCTTCCCTTATTCACTTTTCAACTCTAGTGCATCATCCCCTGTTTTATTTTTACCCACAGTAAAAAAGAAACTCCAACAGCACCTACCATCTCATTTAGTTTTCACAATGAGCATGACCATATCCAAAGCATCAGGATCAGACATGGTCAAATGTAGGTTTCAAAAGGGTGAAGCTATCTCCCTCATAGTGTCAATGAAAATCTGACATAACACAGTTTTTTTTCCTACAGGTGTCCTTTTTCAATAAGGAAACACTAACTAATGTTGTTATTCCAAAGGTGTTGCTCTGTATATTCATAAAGACCTTTTTAGGAAGCTTGTCAAAAGTGACAGCAAATGAGCAACACAAAGACAATAGGAGGAAAAAGAATATGGAAATTGCAGCTAAGTTTTTCCCCAGTAAAAGGCAGTCGCCCTCAAAAGGCACATCTACAATCCTTCATATGGATCAGAGAAGATTTTTCTTCCATAGTGCAGGTATCAGAACAGGAAAACCAATTTTCATTCCTTAATGAGAAGCAGTGAAAGTTTTAATTCTTAAAAAGGTTGTTTTATTTCGAAAAAGGGGTCGGGCTTATAAAACAAATGGTCATTATCACTATGACATTTTTCCAAATAAAAAGGTATCAGGTTGTGTTTTAAAGAAAAAAGGATTCAATTTTTGTTTAAAACCAAGGCATTTTCAAACCTCTCTTAAAAAACCCTCACCAATCAAATGTGAAAGGGACTTTGGCTTGTTCGCTTTCAAAAGGGGTTAAAGACCATTGCAAGCCCTTTTGAATTTCTCAAAACGTAAAACAACACTCCTTTTGTTGTTCACGAGACCGAAGAAGAGGCATTTCAAGCTAAAAACCAGAGTTTTCGAGCTTTTTAGCCTGCACAGCCCGCCTGTAGGGTTGTGCGGCGCGTTCAGGCGAAAAATTTCCAAAGGGTTGCACTGCTGCGCGGCATGCCTGTGAGCGCTGGTCACGACCGCCCGATAGTGACCCGACAGCTCCTCTTTGCGCGGCGCCTTCCACAGCAAACATGCCGCGCTTGTTTCAAACCATTAAAACGCCTCCAAAATGCTTTGAAAGCTGCTCAAATCCTCAAGAAATTAAAGCCTTCCATTGAATTTTCAAGGTATTTATGTGCCTCCTTGGTATATTCAAATTTATAAAGGGTGATCATATGCTTCGTTTATCAAAGGACTAAGTAATGGTGAAAAAAATGAAACCTTTGGTGTAAGTTGAGGTGTGTCGGTGTGAAAAGGTTTGAGGGCTGTTGTTACAGTTGGTTGAAATAAAGGTGGTCATTCTTGTCTCAAAAAACTTAAAGCTGCCCTCGAAACTGAGATAAAAACATAACCTCTATCAGCTGTATACAGTGGTAATAAGGGTTGATAATTTGGTTTAAAACTCGAGATTTACAGTGGAAATGATCGCCCAACACTGACAGGGTAAAAAGGGTAGGTTCTTATTGATGCTTAAAAGCCCAATAAAATGCCCTCAAAACAATGATAAAGGGTGGAGGCACTATTTAAAAGCAGAAACTCAGTATTTGAAAAATGAAACAGTGGTCCTAATTTCAACAACATTAATCATACATATATTACTTGGTCACTGTCAAAGGTCATATCTGTGTGGTGAAGAACCAAGTCAGGGCTGCCAATTTGTCCATAAAACAAACTTTAGTGTGTGAAGCTATAAATCGCCATTTGGAGGTGTTGTCAAAATCTATGTGAGGAATAGTGAATACAAGAGGAGTGTTTTGATTGGGAGGAGTTTTGTCTTGTCTTTGTCTAAGATACAAGGTTGTCTTGTTGTCACCAAAACACCAAGAGCTTGGTGACCTTACCTAAACACAGTGACCCATTGACTGTGTGTATACATTTTAGTTGACTGTGTGCTTATTATTAAATTTACTTGTTGATTGGCATACAAAGGGAAAAGGCAGTGTTTTGGGAGGAACAGAGACCTAATATCATAGAAGCATCTCACACAACATTTGAAACAAATTTGCCTTGATCAAAACAGTGATTTACGAAGAAGACAGAGTTGTTTGAAAAAACATTCTTGAAATCCTTTTGAGGAAGTTTGGTTTTTGCAGAGAGCATCCATAACAAGATGCCTCCCAGGCAGGATAGTAGGAGTGG
This sequence comes from Pinus albicaulis, assembly GCA_034641835.2. Lineage (NCBI taxonomy): Eukaryota > Viridiplantae > Streptophyta > Pinopsida > Pinales > Pinaceae > Pinus > Pinus albicaulis. The sequence continues at coordinate 1,330,224,384 of CM076574.1, read as the reverse complement.
ATCGCATAAGAGATATGAAACTATTTCCACTAAAGAAGTGAATGCACACCCATCAGTCTTGTTCAATTTCCATGAGGTCGGTGTTTAGATTTTTGTCAAAGGGTGCAAGAGGTGAAAAGTTTCTCTCCTTTAACACATCTTTGCGCTTTGAGGTTCCGAGACAAGAATTTCTAGTTGGCAGGCCTTGACTTCAAATTCTCCCCAAGATCCATCTCCAAGGCCACTAAAATCCCCTATATTGGTGAGAAATGGTTTAAACAAAGCCATTTGGACTCAGATGATTACAAGCCCTTCCTAAAGCCTGAACACAGAGAATCATGTCCTTCTATTTTCCCTTTCTCATATCTTTTAGCTAGCTACGCCCCTCTCATGAAGATTATCATGAAGTACTTCACTTGTGAGGGAAGATTCTCCCGAATTTATGCATATCACATTCGACTGCTCATGAATTTCACTAGGGCTAGATTGCTAAATCTTCCTTTCTTCTTACACAAGAGCATTGAGAAAATGGCCTCCACTATCCAGAAGAAGCCTCCTTCATAGCAAATAGCCTGTCTCTTCCATCACTCTCTCATTAAAATCATCATTCTTCATCAGCTTGAAAAGAGAGAGGTATCTTGGGATGTTTTCATCACTCATTCGGATTTCTCCACTGTCCCTCCAGTCCATACATCCCCTACACCTCCTACTCATCATCCCTCACCTTCTTCTAGCAGACCTATTCCTAAAAAGCTCAAGTTTACTACAGAACAAACAAAGGAACATGAAGAAGGAGAAGAAAGTGACCAGCAATAGGAAAAAGGACATGAGCAGAAATAAGAAAGTGTTGAACAGCAGTATGACAGTAATGATGAACAGTAGCATGAAGATGATGAAGGGCAGCAACATGAAGAACAGCAAACTCATGATGAGGGTGAGCAGACCTTTGATGATACACATCAAACTTATGATGAGGGTGAGACAGAGCGGCAAGGGCAGCATGAAAGTGATGAGAAAGGACAGTCAAAAGAGGACACACAACATCTACATCATGATGAACAGGAGCAGCCAAAAGAGACTGAACAGGGGCAGCATGTTAGTAATGAGCAAGGGCAGCCAAAAGATGATACACAGCAGCGTCTTCAAGAGGAACAGCCTCAAGAAGAAAAAGGGAAAGGTGACAAAGGTAAAGGGGCCATGCCCTTTTCTCCTAAAAAGGCCAAGCCCCGGACAGCAAAGAAAAGAGTGCCTAGAGTTGTCACTCCAAATGTGACAAGGGCCCTCCGAAGTAAAAGAAAATTTCCAAAGAAGCCCATGATATATTTGCCTAGGAGGAAGAGCACTAGAATAGCCACCCAAAGCAAAGGGAAGGGCAAGGAAGAAGGTATTCATGAACATGAGAGTGCATTCGACATCATCCCAATCCAAAGCGATGATAGTGATAATGAGGCCCGTATTCTAGAAAACCTCTTGATCCAAAGAGAAAGCCAAATTGATGCCTTGAAGGTTGATCTTCATAGAGCTAGAAACTTCAATAAATTCTTGCAAGTTCAAAATAAGCAATTGAGCGTCCATATGGTTGTTTATGAGACATGAGCGACCAAGTACAAGAAGGAGGCCTCCAAAGCCCAAGTGAGGTTAGAAGAACTCATGGGCGAGTTCGATGTAAGTGAAGGCGAAGATCAGCCTAGGCGAAAAAGGCCAAGAACCATGGGGCTTAAAAAGGCCCTTGAGAAGCAAAAAGAAGAGGAAAATGCCCTTCTCCAATCTACCCCTCTCACTGCATTGTTCAAACAAGAGATAGAGAACAATAGGGAGGCATGGCTTGAAAGAGTCAATGACCACTTGGAGAAGAAATTGGAGAAGGAAAGCAGGGATTTAGACCTTCAAAGGAGAATGACAGGGCATTATAAAAAGTCAAATCAGTTTGCTCGGCGCAAGTTGAAGGCTGCCCAAGAAAAGCTCAAGGAGGCAAAAGGGAAGTGCCCGGCACGGAAAGTGAGGAAAGACACATCAGGACTTCAGATTTTGGCCTCTGCTTCACAACATGTTGCTAAGAACCCTTGAGGGTCATGCTCACCAATTTTGGGCAAATTTCGACATATTTTGGTTTTTTGGCATTTTTGGGTTTTTGGCCAAAACTCATGGGCTTCGCCATTTCAGTTTGGAGGATCATCAAAGGAGGAGAATGGTATCATTGGATGCCATAATTCTAGGAGCACACACTCAATGATTTTCAGGACATTTGAAGATCATTTGCTCCCCCGAAATGGCGAAAAATGCCCGTTTTTTCTACACTCTGCCTGGTCTATCAGCAAAGCTTATTTTCTGGTTTTTTACACACAGGCCTATTTTTGGAGGACTTCCAGAAATCATATTGGAAAAAATCAAGTTTTTACAGAATTTAGACACTCATAGCTTTCCAACGAGCTATCATGAGCCTCGTTTCGACATCGGGAAGGCTGCCAAAAGTTGCCGGCAAGTCAGGGGACCTTTTGCTGATGTATTTTTTGAGTATTTTTGTAAAAATTGAACCTTTAAAAACTGCTTTTTCCTCATGTGCGTTTAGCTATTTTTGCACATGAGAAGTTATGAAAAGTCAATTTATTTCCCTCTTTTAGCATTTTTTAGATATTTTATGAGATATTTTGTGCCTTGGGCTTTGCAAAGCCTCAAGGACAAAATAAGATATTTTGGATAGGCCAATGAGATTGCAAATTGAACTAAGAGGTTTTCCTCACTTGGGCCTATATATTCCAAAGGCTTTCATTGTAAATAGGGTTGAACTTGATGATTAGAAGCAATATATGGTCATATAAGATTTGGAAGAAATACTTGTCTCATGCTTTTGGATAGTCTCTTGGATGTTCTTGGATGATGAAAGAGGATTGTTGTTGGATTCCATGACTTGGTAGAATGGTATAGTGTCTCTCTCTTTGTTTTGTTTCCTAGTTTTCATTCATAAATCCATGCTCTTGCTTGCTATAGGACAGTAGAGAAAAAATTTGAGACATGCCCTTGGAGGCACCTCAAATTTCTTGTTTCTTCATAGCTTCCATGTTTTCTTCATTCTTAGTCATATTAAAGAATTCTTGATTGCTCTTTAATAACTTAAGAATATTGTTGCTTGTTTCATTCATGGTTTTATGCATGCTAAGTATGATTTACGGTATGCCCTGCTTACTCATGGCTAGCCATAGCTCCATCTATGAAATTTCTCTTTGACTGATTAGATTGTCATTTGTTGAACCAAGGAGGTCTTGTTCTGATCTTTCCCTTTGCCTAAGACTATGCAATCTTGTTTTCAAAGTGCCCAATAACTTGAATTACTGTGTTTAGGCGTTCTGGCATAGTGATTTGAGTTGTTTATCTGTCTTAAGTGTATTTCCCCAAAGTCTGATAGCCATTTCCCAAAGTTAGAGAGTTATATATCTCTATGCATGGCTTGAATGTTTATTTCTATGTATTGATTAGCTTATAGTTACATTTCTCATCATTAATGGTTTTCCCTACCATGTTTATGTCAGCTATTAAAATATTTATGCTTGGAATCCTTTGTTATTCATAAACTTGATGTCCATGTTACTCCATTTTGCCCAAAGATCCTTTCTACCTCGAATCAAATCGGCCCTTCAACAGCCTTGTATCACCGTCTGATAGCTTTCTTGACCTTTTTGACCCCATAGCCCTTGTTGGAACACCTAATCCTACATGGGTAGGTGTGGAATGCGAAAAGTCACAATGGAGTCCAAGTGACCTTGGAAGATCAAACCAAGAGTCACACCATTGTACTATAAATGTACATCTTTGTATAATGGAAAAAAAAGAAAGCCTCACACTTATCCTTCATTGTGTGTTTCTCTTGTGTGTGTGCATTCATCTTTCTTATACACCATGTGTCTGCTTTAACATGGTGTTTAACATGGTATCAGAGCGGGCGATTGTTGGCCCTGCTTCAAATTGAGTGAGCCATTTCTGTTTATGGCCTGTGCATATCTGCAAAAATTTTGATAATTCTTGCCGCATTTTAGAGAGTTTCTGCAGCAATGCCTTTTGCCGCATTCAGCACTCAAATATTTCTGCAGCATTCAAGAATTTTTTTTGAAGAAAGAGCAACATTCAGAATTTGTTTTGAAGAAGAGCAGCAGTGGTTTTGAAGAGAAGCAGCATTGTGCATCTGAAGGTTGATTTCTTCCTGCAATTTCTGCCCGTTAAATTCTACATTTTTAAGCTGCTGGAAATAGTTTAAAGAGGGTTTTTTAAGATATTTCTGAGTTTTCACTGTAAAAGTTCTGAGATTTATGAGTTCTCTAACTCTGCAAATTCTCCAATTTTCTGATGCTATATGGACCTCTGCATTTTTTGAAGAAAATTTCTGGGTTTTTGAAGAAATATTTCTGAGTTTTTCATTGAAAAATCTCTGCAAATTTTTGAGTTTTACTGCTAAAATTTTTTGGAGAATTCTACATTTTTAAAGTCCAATTTTTACTGCTGGGCTATTGAAAAAAAAAAAAAAAAATCTGAGTTGTTTTCAAGCATTCTGGAATCTCTCTCTGCTGTTATAAAAAAAATAATAATAATAAATAAATAAATAAAAATCTCTGCAACAACGTACACCCTCTCGGCCTTGCAGCCTCTCTGCAATCCCTTGCATTATACGCAGTATCCAACACTACTCAAAACTCACATTCCCCATTCTTCAACGCTCTCACTTCCTACCACACTGCATACACAGCTACCTGCTCTACGACCCTCTCTCGCCTATGCTCTTGCACTTACCTCGCCGGTCCCTCAAACCTTACACACTCAACAGAGCGTTCCACTTTCCTCACGGCTCACAAGCTCTCTACTCACTCTACATTTCCCCCATGCCATCGCTTGACTTTCCCCTTGCTATACGCTCTCATCACTCTGCAAAATTTATAAAAAAAAAAAAAAAATTCACTCAAACCTCACACCACCGAACTCTCACCACACTCTACCCCGCATCTCCACTATACCCTGCGTTCGACCTTATATTTGTTTTAAATCTCATTTAGTTTTAAAACATATATAATACCACCCCACTTCTTATTAATACCACTCCTTTTTTAAAATCGATTTTATATACGTCCCTTCCCTTTTAAATCAATTCTCCCTCCCTTATGTAGATTCATTCCCATTTTAATTTTTTTATTATTCCCTTCCTTTTTAAAGTTAATCCCCTCCCTTTTTAAATTCATTCCCACTTTTTCATTTTTAATTTTTTATTATTAAAAAAAAAAAAAAAAAATTCCCTCCTCCTTTTAATTACTCTCCCTTTTTAATTAATCTTCTTCTCTTTTTTAATTTATTCTCCTTCATTAATTAAACCCCCCCCACCATATAGTTTCCCATCCCATCTTAATATTTCCCTTTTCCTTTTTAACTTATTCCCATTTTTTTAATTAATTTTTAATTAATTAAAAAAAAAAACAACAGAGAGAGAAAGGAACAGCAGTAAAAAAAGAAATGGCACATGAGGAAATGGTATATACATATTGAAGATTTACATTGTGTGATTTGTGGCATAAGGGTGATTTTTTGAAGAAATTGACATTTGAAGACAAGTTTGTCATCATTGAAAACAGCTCTTTGAAGGAAAATTCAGTTGCCTTAAAGGCTCCTTGCACAAGTGTTTTTGCTAGACAGTCAAATATTTTTACAGAGATTTTGTATTGAACTCACATTGTGAGTGAACATTGCTTCTTCATAGTTGCAATCAGTACTTGAGTTGTTGAAAATTGTTGATTGCCCTCCATCATTTGAGGAGCAGATTTTGTACTTTCCATAGTTGGAAGTCCTCTTGAGTCACTTGTATTTCTTGTTGCATCACATTGTAAACGGGTGCATTTTCGGTTGAAGCCGACACCCTTTCATTTTTTGAGCCTAAGTTGTTGAAAATGGCCAAAATCAATGAGGCATTAGAGTTGTTGAATAACCTCATTCATTCAAATGTTGATGACATGATAAAAATGAGCAAAAATGTTCTTTGTAACATTCAGAGTTGTTTTCTAGATGCACAAGAAAAGATTTAGTTTTTGCAGTTGGAAACTCAGCTTCAGCAAGATGAACTTCACCAAAAGAGTCACCATTCTGAACCTGTTTCTGTTCAGAAGATTGAGATTGACTCCCATCAGCAGCAAGAAGATAAAGTTCCAGTTGATTCACATTCAGTTCCTTGTACTATAGTAGATGTACATGCAGATGCAGCAGTTCAACCTGCACTTCCTAAGCCCATCATCAGACCTTGGGAAGAGCTTGTCCACAACAAGCACCGAAATGGTCTTGGATATGACAAGGATGTGTCCTTTCATATTCCAGACTACTCCAAGCCCATCATATTTTAGAGTGCCGGATTCATGTATGACAGTTCACCTGCAGCTGTTCCAGATCCTGTTCCACTTCCACAACAGATTGAGAAATGCCAACACTGTGATCGAGTTGGTCATATGAAAGATCACTGTTTTGATCTTCATCCATGCAAGCACTGTGGTCAGCACACTCATTCTTCAGACAGATGCTTCAGACACAAGCCTCCTGCAAGAACCAAGATTCATCTTGGATGGATCGCTTCTTGGCAATGGGCATCAACAGCCAAGAAGATGTTTACGACACATGTTAGAACTTGTTCACGCATATTGAACAAACTTGCAGTTGAGTTTTCGCCATCATCTCACCTTGTCCCTGACAGGGGGAAAAATGGTGGTCATGTACAAGCTTCGACGACAGATCAAGCGAGCCTGAGCCACAATCTCTCATTCCATGTTCAGAGTTGTAGCCAACAGTTCAAGCGAGCCTGAGCCACAATTCGTCATTTCGGATTCAGAGATGTAGCCAGAGATACGGATGCCCATGAGCATACCTTCGGTTGGTGGATAACCTAAAACCATCATCTTTGGTTGGTGGATAACCTAAAACCATCATTTTCGGTTGGTGGATAACCTAAAATCATCATCTTTGGTTGGTGGATAACCTAAAACCATCATTTTCGGTTGGTGGATAACCTAAAACCATCATCTTTGGTTGGTGGACAACCTAAAACCACCATAGGTAGTAGAGCTCCCTTCTTTTAGGTCGAAGGTCTCCCTTTTTTATGAGGGACAATTCCTCTAGCAGAAGCTTTCAGCTTCTTGCCAGTTTTGGAAGAGTTCCGGGAACTACAACAAGTTTTGCGTTCCAGTGTTTGTGGTCATCCTAAAACCACCTCTTTTTCCAACATTTCAGAGAGTTGATTCAGCCCAAGTGCTGCCATGTATACTTTGCAGATTTGTATTATAACTCTTTTCTTGGACTCACACATACCCCTTCGGATTAAGGGGGGATGTTGGAACACCTAATCCTACATGGGTAGGTGTGGAATGCGAAAAGTCACAATGGAGTCCAAGTGACCTTGGAAGATGAAACCAAGAGTCACACCATTGTACTATAAATGTACATCTTTGTATAATGGAAAAAAAAGAAAGCCTCACGCTTATCCTTCATTGTGTGTTTCTCTTGTGTGTGTGCATTCATCTTTCTCATACACCATGTGTGTGCTTTAACATGGTGTTTAACAGCCCAGTTGATCTGACATCTTTTTACCTATCTTATATCTTTGATTAGTTTCATCCCTCACAACCTTAAAAACCAAAACCAAAAAACCTACTTCATAACTAGCCTAAAATCAGAACACAATAAGAAAACACACAGATATCCCTTACACAAATAGAGAGAGCCCTCTCTGAGTCTAGGAAGGCTAGGTCCTTGGGCTCCAAAGATTGGTTTGATGTTACACTGTCATTTGGCTTGCCAATCAGCCAAATCACGGGACACTAACAAAATCTAGTCTATTAGATGAATCTTTTTCAAATAATATTCTTCAAATCAATAGTAAACCTTGTTGCCTTGTAATCTTTTGCAGTTTGATAGCTTGAGATTTTAGTTCCAAAACTACCATATTAAGCTGTCCATTTTCACAATCCATGGCAGAGAGTAACCTTGTTTGTGAAGAACTTGAACCTTTATTCCATAGTTCTATATGAGGATCATGTTTCATCTTGATATTCATGTTTTTAATTTCCATAAATTGAGAATGAATATTTTCTTGAAGGAGATATTCCAGAATACCATGTTTCTTGGACCACATAAGTTGCTGACAAGAATTCATAGTGAAATTCAATCTCGATTGATGTTACTTCCCTTCTATTTGGAACTTAAACGGATCCCTCCTCCTCTTCTACTCTTGCCCTTTTCTACAACCTCTGTTATTCATATTTTGTTCCTGAGATTGAACAAGACTATTATGCTACCTAAAATCCTCTTTTGAGCTCATTTTCCTTTAGTTGTTGTGTATATTCCAGAATAATGGTTGTGAAGTATGGCCTGCTTCTTGGCTAATTTGTGTAGTCTTAATTGGGTCCTTTCTCCCAAACATATTTGTTTGCAAACTGATCAATCTTTAGTTTCGAATGTGTTTATAAGGGGTTTATCCCTACATCACCCTCATCTCCGATTTTTTGAGGACCATATTTCCAAACTTCTTCATAGGGAAATTTCTTTTGTTTCAACATCTCCTCAACATCTTGCAATGCTTCTCTTGTGTTAACGAAGAAATGTCCAACCTCTTTCTTCAATTTGAGTATGATTATGCACTTTGTAAACAAAAAAATGAATATGATCTGAATTGAGGCTACCTTTGATATATGGTAATGAAAATAACCTTTGATATATTCAATGAAAATATCCTCATAGGAAGGAAAACAGGGAGCATGTAAGGAGGTAATTCACAACTATATATTTTGATCTCTATAAATTCCTTAAACAAATACTAGTCGGGCATACTCTTGAATATGGAGGGATGGCATAGCTAAGTCTTTTGGATGACAAGTGTCCCAATGGTAGACTGCTTGAGGGCGACCCCCACTCCGTTAAATACTGGACACTCGAGGGGCCTTGACATGGTTTTCCATTGTTGATCTAATCATACTTCAATGGCACGCTCCTGGAGTTGCACAGAAATAAAAAATGGGTAGCAGGGTGAAACATGTGCCTGTTTAAAAAATTTATTTGTTCAAGTAAATAAACAAACCCAAAATACTGAAAAATGGTTTATGTTACAACACCACCAATCAAGGATTTGTTGGAAGGTTGAGTTAGGAATATCTTCAAGTACAAATACGGGTAGAGAAGATAGGATAGGGATTTGTTATTGTTATGTTATACTACTAAGTACTTGAAGAACAAAATTGACTTCTTTTGTAAAGAAGAGTTTTATAATCATGTTTGTGAACTTTTTCTTGAAAGGAGTAATTTTCATTGAATATTTAAGTGATTTTTATATGGTTAGGTTTGTTGTATGTTCCTTGAGTAAGGACCCACTTAAAGATAGATATAGAAACCCTTGTAGATCTAGGATTTCATTCTACATATTTGGTTCGTAATTTTTAGGTTTTTACAGTAGTGACATGTGCATGTTTCCTTATGATTAGTTTAGCAATATTGACATTTCTTACACTTTCTTTTATTATAATTTCAATGTTTACTTTGTATGGTGCTTTTATTTTATAATGTTAAATATTTAAATGAATTTAAATAAATTTTCATATAATTCATGGTGATATAATGGTTGAGTAACATAGAGGAATAACATATCATTTAATTATATAAAAAAACCATGTATACTCAATTAGTTAACAACAATGTAGTGACTCTATAACCTCATCTATCATGTGCACATATCAAAAGAGATAGGAATGAACATCATGGACCTAATTTCCTAAGTAGTAAATTATGATAGACTATTCAAGTTGAACAATTTTTTAGTTTAATATTTTAAACAATACTAATTTAGGTGCACAATTAGTGCATAGTATCTCACATGTCAGTGCATTTTCGTTTGACAATTAAGATTAAGTGAGGAGTTCAAAAATCTTTTTATATAATTAGGTTGACTCCCATTTTTAAAATATAGGTCGAACAATAGAAATAATAGGATTTGAGCACCAAATAAACCAATGAAATAACTACCTGACCATTTCTATTGTTCAAAAGAGCCATTAAGGTCATAACTTAATAATAAATTAATGGTATCATTTAGTAAACACAATGTCTTATAACTATTAATAAATTCTAAATATATACTCAATTAATTTTAATTTAATTTTTGAAAAGTCTTAAACTAGTTTGTTTTCTTTATTTTGTACTTATTCTTTTTTAATCTTTTTTTAATCTTGTATTTAAATTCTACACTTGCCTAGATTTAAATTTCAATATTATTTTTCTAAACTCAAATATTAATGTTTGATATACATAAAAAAAAAACATAGTATGAGTGGCATAGAGTAAAAATGTGAATTTAAAAGAATTTATATATAAACCAACCTAGATCTATCTTAACTCTGAATCTACCAAGCTCGGAGGGGGATCAAATCTCATTTCACTTTAAAAGAGGTTTTCATCTCAAGAAATTTGGTCCCTCTTGACACTTGGTAGATTGAGAATTAAGATGGATCTAGGCAGGTTTAATTATTTGTTATAATTAATTATAGTTATAATATAAATATAATTATTAATTTCATGCTTTTTTTTTAAATTTATTTTATTACTTATACTTTGACTAGGTCAAAATGTTAAACATTACAACATCTCTACCATATTGGGATGCAATGCTTACATAGGAGTTAAGTTTACTTATGAACCTCAAAGGTAAAGAATTTTTTTTAATAAAAAGTGGATTGGTTTAAAGGAAATCTTGGATAAAATATAATATTACAATATTATATTTTACCCCATATTTATTACCACTTCCACTCAATAAAATGTGGCCAGGGGTGGGGGGAATAACTAATTAAAATGTAATATTATTACATTTTACCTAAAATTTCATGTCTCCTCCAGCCTACATATTACTTTTTACTCAATATTTATGTTGGGTGTGGAGCCTGATTATCTTGTTTATTTTGTATCACAGCGTTGGACCCCTGTTTCTTCCCGTAATTAAACGTTGCCTGGGGGGTTCAAGGGGGGCGATTGTGACTTTATGGAGCCCCCCCCTAGTGGGGGGTTTCGGGGGCAGCGCCCCCGAAGCTAAAAACAGATGTAAAATTGCCTTGTAAAAGTATAGTAATTTCGAATCAATCTAGGTCGTTCATTAGGTAGATGATTTGATGGTAGAAGTTATGTTTAGTTTAGGGTTTTTTTCCCTAGAAGGCAACCCCTCGCTTGTATGAGGGCATCGTATTGCGGCTGTGCATTGTATGTGTATTCTCAAAGCGAGAAACAGATAGGGAGACTGTAAGAGAGAACAGAGGATATTACAGTGGATCTACCATAGGTTGTGTCTCTTCATTTTGCTGGATAATAGAAAGGAAGGACTTGCTGTTCGGGGTGGACGTAGCCCAAACTGGGTGAACCACGTATATTTGTGTCTCTCTAGTTTTACGTGTTTTGTGTGCTTGTGTTTTCTGCATATTTTATGTGTTGCATTGCTATGTAATATATAATTTTCTAACAACTGGTATCAGAGCCAAAGGTCTATTTGGCTGATAATCTCGCAGGAAGGAAGGATTCCTGGTTTGAGTGGGAGCAATGGTGGAAGATGGTAAGTTTAGGGTCGAGAAATTTAACGACCAAAACTTCCCACTGTGGAAGATGCAAATGGAAGATTATCTGTATCAGAAAGATCAGTACCTACCATTCAGTAGAAAAACAAAGAAGTTGACGGCTATGACAGACACAGAATAGAATATTCTCGATAGAAAGGCACTCGGAACAGTACGGTTGTGCCTCGCGACGTCGGTAGCCTTCAATATTTCGAAGGAAACAACAACAGAGGGTTTAATTAAGGCGTTGGCGAAATTATATGAAAAACCTGTAGAAATTTGAATAAATGATATGTTATACACCGAGATTCTCCTGATCACACACTATTTTAACTTCATGCACAATACAAAATCTCTTCTACCATTGATCATTAATTGCGGAAATAAAAACAATCGCATGTGCACATTAAAACCATAAAAAATCACACATATGAACACAGTAATTTATGGGAAAGATTAAAGCTGAAAACCCCCAACTATATGTATATTATATGTCACAGAGATCATGTAAAAATCATCATACAAAGCTCCTCACAAGCTTTCAGTACAATCTCCAATTGCTAAACACTAATCAGGTCCGATCTAGCAAATCTCATGCTCCAATCTCTGCCACCTGCTAGCCTGCCTCTACTGCGCAATCACTACTGAAGAATGGCTCTGAATGAACTCGAATTGGTCCAGCCTTGCTCACGCAATCCTCATTGGCATCTCCAATCACTGGTTGTTGCAAATCATGCAACACTATAGTCACAACTGATAGTCACACTGCTCTTTCACCTATCTCTTCACTGATCTCCACTGAAACTGTCCATGCACTGAAGTTAACTGATGTATTCTTTAGTTGATTAATGAGTTTATAATTAGTGAATTAATTAATAATTAATTCACACCACTCTCACTAGTGTATCAATCAGTTAGACTAGATACAAATAGCTCAACTATGTTTAGATTAGTTAAACTGAACACAACTCCATTAACTTCCTCAATCAACTCCACCAAACTCTGTCACATGAGTTCTAACTGAAGTATCCATGCAATAGCTCCACCTAACCCTTAGGAATAGCGTAATTCCTTCTGTCAGCTCCTGTGCCACATCTGTGCACTTAACTGAAGTGCTCCAAGAGAATAAGATAATGTTTATAGTCCAAATATTATTAAGAGCTAATAATATTCGACATATCTATTTTTAGACCGGCAATCTAAAAATAGATTCCGCCCAATATGTCTAAAAATAGAAGTCCATCTATTTTTCCAACTTAACCAACCATCCACAAATAGCATCCTGCAACTCATAGAATATGATCGACATGTCTAAAAATAGACTTGCGCCAAAAATAGCCTACATGCCCACTTAGTGAAGGTGACTTCTTTCCACTAAGCTCATCATATTTTTGCAATCGCAACACTCCCTCTCAACAAGATAAGGATTATCTGCCACCCCTATCCTGCCCCTGTGGTATTCGAATTTGCTCCTGGTGAGCGCCTTCGTCAAGATATCAGCATCTTGATCCTCCGTAGGAATGTAAGAAAGTAACATGATCTTCCGCTGCACACAATCTTTGATATGATGATACCGGATGTCAATGTGTTTAGATCTATCATGAAATACTAGATTAACCGAGAGTTTGATGCAACTCTAATTATCACAATATATCACAATAGGATCTAAGTGTGAACCGAACAACCCGACCAGGATCTTCCTCATCCATATAGCCTCGCATGTAGCCAAACTCGCCGCCATATACTCGGCCTCGAACTGAAAAGGCGTATCTTCGTTTCCCATCAGACGAAGAAATCGTTATCGACCCGATATCGAAAATCCCTCCGTATGTTTTACTATCCGTTGGCCCTCGCCCACTGCATCGCAGCCATACAACACCTCATCCGACTGTCTGTACCATAATCCATATCCCGATGTGCCTCTGAGATATCTCAATACATGTTTCCCCGCCTTCCAAAAGAGCTTGGTAGGCTTAACCATAGCTTGTGAAAGCTGGTTAACAGCATAGCATATGTCGGGTCGTGTATTGACCAGATACATAAGCGACCCCACCAACTGTCGATAAACAGTGGCATCCACTACCTCTGCCGATGTAGCATCATCTTTCCTCCATCCACCAAGAAGAGGAGTGTCAATAGGCTTGCAGCCATGCATGTTGAACTTCTCCAGTATCTCCCGGGCATACTTGCCTTGAGACACAAACAGTCCATCACTGCGCTGCCAAATTTCCAATCCTAGGAAATAATGAAGGAGGCCCAAGTCATTCATCTCAAACTCCTTTGCAAGATCAGCCTTGCATGAGTGTATCAACAGTTCATCACCCGTCAAAATCAAATTATTTACATAAAGTACAATGATCAGCAACTTACACTCTACCACAATCTGGTATAGGTTCAGATCCGCCTCACTCTTGGAGAATCCAAGTCTGGTGAAATAACTGTCTATCCTTGTGTACCAAGCACGAGGTGCTTGTTTCAACCCATACAGCGCTCTCTTGAGCCTGCACACATGCGAATCGCTGCTGAAGATCTCGAAACCTTCGGGCTGCTCTATGTACACCTCCTCCTCAATCACTCCGTTGAGGAACGCAGTCTTCACATCGATCTGATGAATGTGCCACCCCATCTGCGCTGAGAGAGCAAGAATCATCCGTATGGAAGAATACCTTGCGACAGGTGCAAAGGTTTCCTCATAGTTGATCCCCTCAATCTGTGAGAAGCCCCAGGCAACAAATCTTGCCTTGTAATTCTCGACGCTCTCGTCAGCATCTTGCTTCACTTTGTAGATCCATCTCGGATCTACCACTGATTTCCCTTCCGACCTTGGGACAATCTCCCATGCACTGTTTCTGACAATCGAATCATACTCTTCCACCATGGCATCTACCCATGCAGGGTCCTCCACAGCCTCCTCGAAGAGGATGGCTCTGATCACGATACACTTGCTCATGAGAGCCATGTATCGAGTGTATCGATGGTGGCTGTCTCTGTCTGTATTTGTGATTGAGGTGCTCTACAATCCTCTCACCATCTTGAGCCGATCACTCAGCCACCTTGTGCGCTTCCGCCCTTTGATGGTTGGTGCTGCTTGAGTGGTCTCTTCCACTCCATGAACCTCTTCTTGTGGATGATCCACATCCAAAGACTCATCCTTAGGAACTACTAGCTCCTCATCTGCATGCAATTGTGGCTCCCTCTCAAGCAAACACTTCATGGCTTTCTCATCATGAAATTTGATATCCTGTCACACAACAGTCTTGTGATTGTCTGGTAAATACACACGATAGTTGTGGGGCATATCAGTGTACCCCACAAATATCCCAACCTCTGCAGTCAACTCCGGCTTCTTCCTGGCATCCTTCGTCACATGAATGTAAATAGGTGAACCAAAAATCCTCAAATGGGAAATATCAGGCCTCTTACCAGAAAATGCCTCCTCGGGTGTACTCATGCCAAGTATCCTGTGAGGACAACGGTTCTGCACATATACTGCAGTATTGCATGCCTCGGCCCACAAGTGTATGGGAAGTACTGATCTGTGCAACATCGCTAGTGTAGCACCCATGATCAGCTACGTTTCTTTCCCTTAGCAACCCCATTCTGCTATGGGTTATGAGGCGCTATGAGCTCTCTTGAATTCCTTTTTTCTTTGTAAAAGTCCTTGAATTTTCGAGAGATGAATTCACCACCATTGTCGCTCTAAGAGCCTTCACACCTTCCTAGATTCTTTCTTAACCGATGCCTTGAACTCACAGAACTTTGAGTATGTCTCGCTCTTCTTCTGCATGAAGAAGATCCAGCACTTCCGAGAAAAATCATCAACAAATATCACATAGTACCTGTGCTTTGCTGTCGAAGCTACTGAGAAAGGTCCACACGCGTATGTGTGAATTCTCTCAAGGATCGTCGTGGTGCGACTATCCTTCTCGTGAAAGGTGGCTTTCACAAATTTTCCCAAGGTACATCCCTTGCACTGATCTGACTGCGCAAGAGTACCCTTAGGAAGCCCAGTAGAAATCTGATGCAGTATCTTCAAAGCTCCATGGTGAAGGTGGCCCAATCTCCGATGCCACAGCTCGCCATCATCCCGACTCACCACTCCTTTTGCCTTGCCTGCCATTGCTGCGCAGCCATCTACCTGCAATTGATAAAGGTTCTTAACTCGAACCCCTATCCTCCGAGTTTCACCAGTTGCCTTACTACGCAGGAAATCCTTTCCCTCGCTAAAGACAACATCATATCCCTTGTCTTCTAACATGGCCATCGAGATCATATTCTTCTTCAATCCTAGAACATGCATCACTTCCTTCAATATGAAGGGTTTACCAGACTCCCTCTTAAAGGAAATGGTACCGATACCAGTCACACTGTATCTACCATCATCGCCCATCTCAATGTGCACTCCAATATCTTTCTCCTCCACATCAGTAAACAAATATTTGTCTCTGGTCATATGAAAAGATGCACCACTGTCAAGAAACCACACTGAACCCATCATACTTGAGACCAAGCATGCGATCAGCTAAAAATCCAGCTCAAACTGTGAGGCTAAGGCCTCTCCAGCTGTAGATCCAGCAACCTGCTTATTTTTCTTCTTCTGTGGACAATTAGTGGCGTAATGTCTGTGTTGGTGACAGTGAAAGCACTTCACCTTGGACATGTCCTGCTTCTTGCCTTTCGCACCAGATTGAGAAGCATTCTTCTTTCTCTTCCCCTTCCTTGCTTTGGCAGCCAAAGCGAAATTTTATTCATCTGAGTTCTTTGATGCAGATCCATCCCTGGTACTTCGCCTTATCTCCTCTTGCACAAGATCTGACCAAAGTCGCTCCCATCCTGGCAATTTCTCCCGACCATTGACAGAGTCCTGATAGGAATGCCAACTCTTCAGAAGCCCAAGGAGAGCCAAGCTCACCAAGTCCTCGTCATCTACAGTCACCCCCACAGTTCCCAGCTCATCCCTGCATTGGATGAACTTCGTTAGGTACTTGGGCATACTATTGCCTTTCTCCATTTTTATGTTCCTGAGTTTATCCTTGAGCGCCAACTTCCTCTGGTCGCTCTTGCTTTGGAATAAGTCTGTCAACGCTTTCCACATCAAGAATGGAGAAGCCTTACCATGAAGGCTGGACACTATGTGATCCTTTACACCTTCCAACAGAATTCTTCGACACTTTGTTGTCTTCTTTTGCCATGCGTCAAGTGCAGCAACATCGCTAGAAGCAGGTTTTGGAATTTTTGCATCTATGAACTCCTTCAACCCATTGTCATCCAGCACCGCCTCCATCCTGTCCTTCCATACAATATAATTCGAGCTGCCCTCAAGGGCATACTTCAATCACAATCTGTTGAAAGATATCTCAACTTAGACACCAAGAAAACACTGCTGCAAATTCGAATTCCACCAACAAAAAACTCAACCGCTTCAATGTTTTGCAATTGCTCCAATCATCAATATCGCTCTGATACCATGTATAAATTTGAATAACTGATATGTTATACACCGAGATTCTCCTGATCACACACTATTTTAACTTCATGCACAATACAGAATCTCTTCTACCATTGATCATTAATTGCGGAAATAAAAATAATCGCATGCGCACATTAAAACCATAAACAATCACACATATGAACACAATATTTTATGGGAAAGCTTAAAGCTGAAAACCCCCAACTATCTGTATATTATATGTCATAGAGATCATGTAACAATCATTATACAAATCTCCTCACAAAGCTCTCAGTACAATCTCCAATTGCTACACACTAATCAAGCCCAATCTAGCAAATCACATGCTCCAATCTCTGCCACCTGATAGCCTACCTCTACTGCGCAATCCCTGCTGAAGAATGGCTCATAATTAACTTCGAACCACCTGGCTTGTACTGCGCAATCCTCATTGGCATCTCCATCAATGTGTGGTGCAAACTCATGCACCAGTATAGTCACAACTGATAGTCACACTGCTCTTTCACCTACCTCTTCAATGGTCTCCACTGAAACTGTCCATGCACTGAAGTTAACTGATGTATTCTTTAGTTGATTTATGAGTTAATAATTAGTGAATTAATTAATAATTAATTCACACCACTCTCACTAGTGTATCAATCAGTTAGACTAGATACAACTAGCTCAACTATGTTTAACTCGGTTAAACTGAACACAACTCCACCAACTACCTCAATAACTCCACCAAACTCTGTCACATGAGTTCTAACTGAAGTCTCCATGCAATAGCTCCACTTAACCCTCAGTAATAGCGTAATTCCTTCTGTCAGCTCCTGTGCCACATCTGTGCACTTAACTGAAGTGCTCCAAGAGAATAAGATAATGTTTATAGTCCAAATATTATTAAGAGCTAATAATATTCGACATATCTATTTTTAGACTGGCAATCTAAAAATAGATTCCGCCCAGTATGTCTAAAAATAGAAGTCCATCTATTTTTCCAACTTAACCAACCATCCACAAATAGCATCCTGCAACTCATAGAATATGATCGACATGTCTAAAAATAGACATAGTCTAAAAATAGACTTGCGCCAAAAATAGCCTGCGGGCCCACTTAGTGAAGGCGACTTCTTTCCACTAAGCTCATCATCTTGTTGCAATCTCACCAAACCCTCAGCCTCAAACAAGGTATTTCTTATGAAACGCTTATTTAATATGAAGATGTCAGAAGGTGGGTCTGTTGCAGACCATTTAAATGATTTTAATACAGTTACCAGTCAGTTAAGTTCTGTAGGGGTAAACTTTGATGATGAAGTTAGAGCTCTATTATTTTTATGCTCATTACCAGAAAGCTAGAATGGTTTAGTTATGGCCGTTAGTAACTTTGTCTTCGGATTTAGTACTTTAACGTTTAATGATGTTTTCGGTGCTATCCTTAGCGAGGAAATGCGACGGAAAAGCTCTAGTGAGACATCAGGTAATGTTTTGAGTGCAGAATCTAGGGGAAGAAAAATGGAAAGACGAAAGAGCTTAAGATATCGCAGTAAATCAAGGAAAGGCGGATCCAAGTCCAAATCGGGGATAGTGTGCTGGAAATGCGGAAAGAAAGGACACCTGAAGAAAGACTGTAGACCTCGGAAGGGAAAAGAAGGAGACACACAACAAGAAACAATCATGAAGCAAATGTGACAGGTGATGCATTACAAGATGCTTTAATTCTTTCTTTCGAAAATGTTACTGATTCTTGGGTGGTAGATTCAGGGGCTTCATTCCATGCCACACCTGATAAGAAATATTTTCATGACTATGTTCAAGGAGATTTTGGACAAGTCCGTTTGGGTGATGATAAACCCTGTAAAATTGTTGGAATGGGTAAGGTTCTTGTAAAACAGCAGAATGGAAACCAATGGCTATTAAAGGAAGTAAGGCATGTTCTAGATCTGAAGAAAAATCTGATTTCAATAGGGCAGTTAGGCGGTGAAGGTTGTGTGACAACTTTCACAGATAAAACTTGGAAGGTCACCAAAGGAGCCCTAGTAATAGCAAAAGGCAAAAAGGTTGGTACATTGTATTTATGCAATGGTATTTCTAACTCTATTAACACTTTAACTTCCAAAAGAGCAGATGCGGCATTATGGCATCATAGGCTCGGACACATGAGTGAGAAAGGGATGAAGATTCTTCACTCAAGAAATTTGTTGTCGGGTTTGAAGAATGTTGATTTGGATTTTTGTGAGCATTGCATTTATGGAAAACAGAAGGGAGTCAGATCTCTCAGAGTTGGGAAAGAAAAGAAAAGTGAAAAATTAGAGCTTGTGCATACAGATGTATGGGGACCTACTCAGGTATCATCTCTCGGTGGCTCTTGTTATTATGTTACTTTTATTGATGATGCAACTAGAAAAACTTGGATTTATTGTATTCAAAATAAATCTGATGTGTTTGATACTTTCAAGAAATGAAAATCTTTGGTTGAGATTGAGACAAGAAAGAAGTTGAAGTGTCTCAGATCATATAATGGAGGTGAATATTGCAGCAAAGAGTTTTATAGGTACTGTTCAGAACATGGAATTCGGAAAGAGAAGACAGAACCAAGTGTGGAGCGATAAAAAGGTGTCTTTGTAACTCCTAATTACCTCACATTAATTGTCAACCCAGGGACGACTTTTTATTTCAAGAGTGTACTCAGTCTGAGGCGGCTATTTACTCAAGAGTAATGTTTTGCAGTATAGTGCTTAAAATGCAAAAGTAACTGAAAGCTGGAAATAAAATCTACTTACAACAAAGCACTTTAAGACTTAAATCATGCATTTGGAAAAATAAGCAATGTATCAGTCAAGGGTCCAATAAAAATAACTCATCCCTTTGGAAACTGATGTAACCAAAATTAATCAAGGAACAGATCATTAATCTGGGGACTAGACAGCAAATGCCAATGCCCACTACAGTTTCAGATCGTTCTTCACACCAAAGCAAAGATAATGCAAATAAAAGGAAATGGAAAGCTGCCATTGAAAGTAAACTAGGAAAGCTCTTTAAAAGCAAACTCTTGCAATTAATCAACCAAACTAAACAGCGAAGTAAATGGACGGCAAACTTATAATTAAAGGAATTAAACAACGAATCATATTTAATAAATCTGGACAACAAACTCTAATTAGTGGAATCGAATAACCAACAATCTGAAATGAACAGCGAAGCTTTACATTTGAAATGAGTAGCATAACAATATACGTTGAGAAGGATAATAATCTTTGTTATGATGGAAAAGAACAGCCACACGATTCAATCTCAACTTGTGCAATAAAACAATTTCATAAAATATTATAACAGCTTGCTGCAAAAACATGAAACTGTAAGGCAATACGATTCAAAGAAATAGGAACTAAATCAAACCATCACGCGGCGGAAATTGGAAAGATATGATACAACAGCAGCATACTCCACCAGAGGCTGGGCCCTTATCCGCCAGCGGATGCTGCTGGGCTACTTCAGATCAGGTGAATGAACAACAACCCTTTTATTTATTCATCCTCAAATTGTGAAATCATTACAACAGAAAAAACTTTGAAGATTACAATGGCAATGCAACAATCCCTATCCTATCATGAATAATCCATCATCATTCTTGAATCTCTAAGTCTGAATCCTCAATTCCATCATTCGAATCCATCCCGAATCATCCTCAAAGTCCTCTCCCCTCTCTGATCTCTGTTCTGATTTAAATACAAAGAGAGCAGAGAGTGGTTACAATAGAAATAATTACAACATGATTCTATTACAAAATTGGTTTGCTTCTAACCATTTGATCAACAAGAACAAGGCGAATTTGGCTTTGCAGCTGAGATTTGGAGGACGGCCGCAACAACAAATCTGAGAAAATCGTGCTCAAAGAACCCTGCGTTTCTCTCAGTACAAGCCGAATTTGGGCAAACCATTCCTTGTTAAAGTTAATTGGGTCCGTTCTGGACAAAACCCATGTTCCGGATTTTCCAGATTCTGCTTCATTTGCTCAGAATATCAACCGCAAAACCGTCACTTCTTATTCCAGCGAATTTCTGAGTTGGCACTTTTAATGATCAAATCTTCAATCTGGGAATTATCTTGGAGGCTAAAAATGGTGAATAATGTTACAACTGATTTATTAAAACTATCATTGATAAAATCATACATAATCATCAATTTATTAGAAATAAAGGAGAATAAATAATATTCATTCATAGAAGCATAAATCATCATAAAATGGATTTATATAATAAATTATAATAAATGACATGATGAAGAATAGTAGAAATGGGTGGAATAAGTGTTCAAAAGTGATAATAATAATGGCATATTAACGACCCAACACCAAGAACACCACAAGAAAATGGTGTGTCAGAAAGGATGAACAGAACAATCATGGAGCGTGCAAGGTGCATGAGATTGCATGCAGGATTGCCTTTACAATTTTGGGCAGATGCTGTAGATATTGTTTTTTATCTAATAGACAGATAGCCTTCAAGTTTCTTGGATGGTGGTATTTCAGAAGAAGCATGGACAGGAAAAATGGTAAATTACACTTTTTTAAAGCCTTTTGGCTGCAAGGCCTTTGTCCATATTAATAAAGAAAATAGAACAAAGCTTGAGGCAAAATCAAAGAAATGTATCTTTATTGGATATGGTGTTAACGATTTTGGTTATCACTTATATGATTATGAAAATCACAAAATCATTAGGAGCAGAGATGTAATATTCAATGAAAAGGTCTTGTATAAGAATCAGTTGCAAGAAAAGAAACAGGAAAAAGAAAACAAAGAATACAAAGTTCTTGATGGGATCACAGAAAAAGTAAAGGTAACTGAAAATAATAATAATAAACAGCCACAACAACAGCAACCACCACAACAACAACATGCACCTTAAACACCTGAAAGTAGTGTGAGAATATCTACCAGGATAAGTAGACCCCTTGAACGATACTCTCTTTCATTATATTATTTATTGTTGACTGATTATGGTGAACCTGAAAGTTATGAAGAAGCAATGCAGGTTGAAACCAGGAAGAAGTGGGAGCTAGCCATGGAAGAAGAGATGGACTCCTTAATACATAACCAAACTTGGGACTTAGTCAGGTTTCCTGCAGGAAAAACAACATTGTAGAATAAATGGGTTTATAGGCTGAAGGAAGAAATGGAGGAAAACAGAGGTACAAAGCTAGACTTGTGGTGAAGGGGTTTGCACAAAAGAAAGGTATTGATTTTGATGAAATGTTTTCTCATGTTGTTAAGATTACTTCAATCAAAACTATTTTAATTCTTGTAGCAGTGGAAGATTTACATCTTGAACAGTTAGATGTAAAGACAACATCTCTACATGGAGATTTGGAGAAAGAGATCTATATGGAGCAACCAGAAGGATATGAGGTCGAAGGGAAAGAAAAATTAGTGTGCAGGTTAAATAAGAGCTTATATGGCTTTAAACAGGCTCTAAGGCAGTGATATATAAAATTTGACAGGTTTACGTCTGAGAAAGGTTATACTAGATGTCACTCTGATCATTGTGTTTCTCTGAAAAAGCAAAATGATGGCAGCTATATTATATTGTTATTGTATGTAGATGACATGCTTGTTGTAGGGTCTAACATGTAGGAAATAAATGTGCTCAAAAGAAAATTGGCAAATTCATTTGCAATGAAAGATTTGGGAGCTGCAAAACAAATCCTTGGTATGAGAATAACTAGAGACAGGAAAACTCGAAAATTAACACTGTCTCAGAATGAATACATACAAAAGGTGTTGAAAAGATTTAATATGCAAAATGCAAAACTAGTTAGTACACCTTTTGCTAGCCATTTCAAACTTAGTAAGGAGATGTGCCTTAAGACCCAAGAAGAAATGGACTATATGCCTAAATTTCCATATGCATTAGCAGTTGGAAGCTTAATGTATGCAATGGTCTGCACAAGGCCTGATATTGCACATGCAGTGGGAGTTGTAAGCAGGTACATGAACAATCCAGGAAAAGAACATTGGATGGTTGTAAAATGGATTCTCAGATATTTGAGAGGTACCACAAATCAAGCATTATGCTTTGGTGGTTCAAACATTGCTCTACAGGGATATGTTGATGCAGATATAGCAGGTGACAGAGATAACAGGAGGAGCACTACAGGATATGTATTTACTGTAGGTGGAACAACTGTCAGTTGGGTTTCAAAAATCCAAATTGTTGTTGCACTTTCAACAACAGAAGCAGAGTATGTTGCTGCTTCAGAGGCTAGTAAAGAAATGATTTGGTTACAAAGATTTATGGATGAATTGGGTAAGAAGCATGATATTGGCACGTTATACAGTGATAGCCAAAGTTCCATTCATCTTGCAAAGAACTCAGCAGTTAATTCTAGGACTAAACACATACAACTCAAGTACCATTAGATACAGTCAGTATTGGAAGATGGACAGTTGAAACTGGAAAAGATACACACTAGCCAGAATCCTGCAGATATGCTAACAAAAGTTGTAACCAGGGAGAAACTGAGATTATGCTCAGTTTCAATTGGTCTTCAAGGATGATGATGAAGATGAGAAATAGCCAGGTCCAAAGAGGAGTCATTGTCCAGCAAATGAAGCAGTGGTGGAGTTGTTACAATCAGTCTCCAAGTGGGAGATTGTTGGGTGTGGAGCCTGATTATCTTGTTTATTTTGTATCACAGCGTTGGACCCCTGTGCCTTAATGGGGCAACAACGCCACCCATAATTAAACACTGCCTGGGGAGTCCAGGGGGGTAGCTGCGACTTTATGGAGCCCCCCCCCCTGGTAGGGGGTTTTGGGGGCAGCGCCCCCGAAGCTAAAAACAGATGTAAAATTGCCTTATAAAAGTATAGTAATTTCTAGTCAATCTGGGCCGTTCATTAGGCAGATGATCTGACGGTAGAAGTTATGTTTAGTTTAGGGTTTTTTGCCCTAGAAGGAAACCCCTCGCTTGTATGAGGGCATCGTATTGCAGTTGTGCATTGTATGTGTATTCTCAGAGCGAGAAACAGATAGGGAGACTGTGAGAGAGAGCATAGGATATTACAATGGATCTGTTGTATATTGTGTCTCTTCATTTTGCTGGATAATAGAAAGGAAGGAATGGCTGTTCGGGGTGGACCTAGCTCAAACTGGGTGAACCACGTATATCTGTGTCTCTCTGGTTTTATGTGTTTTGTGTGCTTGTGTTTTCCGCATATTTTATGTGTTGCATTGCTCTGTAATATATAATTTTCTAACAATTTCCCCTCACCCTTGCTAATTTTATAGTTGAGTTTGTTTACTTTTAAACTTCAAAAAAAAAGTTACAATAAAAAGTGTACCCATTGAGGGGCAATATTGAGTAAAGTATAATATTATAGTATTATATTTTATAGATATTTTTGGCAACCTAGTAAAAAGTGGGTGAAGGTAGGCATAAGTATTAGATACAATCTAATAATTATATATTTCCCCTATCTCCCCTCTTACCCCATCTCACTTTCATAGTTAAGCTTATTCATTTCTAAACTTACCATCCTAGATCTATCAGAGCTCTATTTGAGCTCTATTTCTATAGCACATTATTACACATAGATTAATTGAATATATTACATATATTATATTAAAGTGGTTATCAAAGAAGACATTAAAATGAGTTATGTATGTTGTGCAATCATGCTTAACCCTATTGTTCTTAAAAACAACTTCCTAAATCATTGAATAACCTCCATGAAGCTCTGAAGCTTCTACTCATATATACCCATTATGTATTAATATATTCAACTAGGGTAGAAAAAAAACATAGAAAGAGACATAGGGCCAACAAATAAATCTATAGAAATGCTCAAAGTGAACATATCCATAAAAATGTTTTACCTTTACAGGCTACATGGATTTAACACCATCATTTTCTACAACTAATTATGTATCTAAATATAACATCAAACTAAGATGGATCTAGGTGAGTTAAATTACCCTCTTAAATAGATTATATTCCATATAAATACCAGGGGTGCTTAATACCATGGGACTTTTTTTTTTTTTTACTATTTAATTTTTATATGGTTATTTTTATTTTGTTATATTGTTATTTTTATTTTATTTTCATTGAGTTAAAATATTAACATTATATGTTACATTAAGTTACACATCTCTACCATATTTTAACTTTATTTTTACCTTACTCAAAATGTTTACATTGCATTAAGTCATGTTACATTACACATCTCTAGCATACTAGTCTAGAAAGCACCTCCCAACCCACTAAAAAGTGAGTAATTTTATTGAAAAATAAAAAATATTATATTATATTTTAAAATAAAAATATTATATTTAAAATATAGAGTCCAAAAACTATGAACGCTAAATTAACTATTTTACTTTAATTATTAATTTATTTAATTATATTTTAATTTTATTTAATATTTATATTTATTTAATTTTTATGTTTTTATAGTTTAATAAAATTAGACATATTTCACCAAAATGAGACTATATAATTTTAAGTTTTTCGTTGTTGTTTAAAATACATTTTTAAATATATAAATAGATTCAACACCTTGACAATCTATATCACATTTTGATTAAAAGTAACAAAAAAATATTATATTATATATTTATTTATTAAATCAATTTTAAATAAATTTATATTTAAAAGTAATATATATATATATATATATATATATATATATATATATATTAAATAAATTTATATTATCGCATATTTATTTATTAAATACACATCCCTTAAATTACATACACATTTATAACATATGAAGGAAGCAGCACATATAAAATAAACATTGAAAAGTGGAATCGAGAAAGTAAAAAATATAACACGATAGAACCTAAAATTCTAAACCCATTGACGAAATGTATATAAGATATTTATAAAGACACTAAAATTCAATTGCAAAGTGGATTGGACTGATCGGAGCTTGGGCGAGCGCGCATTGACACATGACTCATGCCCTCTTTTCCAAACTATTGTCAAAGATAAAACATCGCGTGGTTATATTTCAATATTTTTATATTTAACTGGAGTTAGAAATAGAATTTCACGAGCAAGTACCTATATTTTTTCCCAATGAGGTATACTTGTATTTATTTGTATAATTGGTGTGCGACTTGAATTTTTATGATTGAATTGTTTTCAAAAAAGTGTGCGCAGATTTGGATTTTTAGGATTAAATTGTGGATTTTTATGATTGAATTGTT
This sequence comes from Pinus albicaulis, assembly GCA_034641835.2. Lineage (NCBI taxonomy): Eukaryota > Viridiplantae > Streptophyta > Pinopsida > Pinales > Pinaceae > Pinus > Pinus albicaulis. Next base: position 1,330,198,140 of record CM076574.1, on the reverse strand, counting down.
TTCAAAAAAGTGTGCGCAGATTTGGATTTTTAGGATTAAATTGTGGATTTTTATGATTGAATTGTTTTTTAAAAAGTGTGCGCAGATTTGGATTTTTAGGATTAAATTGTGGATTTTTATGATTGAATAGTTTTTAAAAAAGTGTGCGCTGATTTGGATTTTTAGGATTAAATTGTTTTAACAATTTGATATGTAATTTTAAATTCAAATCAATTAATTTACACTTCATTCATCTCTATTATATCAATTTGTTAAAAAAAATTCATTTTCTTTTTTATATGTAATTTTAAATTCAAATCAATTAATTTACACTTAATACATCTATATTATATGAAATTGTTAAAACAAAAATCTTTATAGATTTTTTCTTTTTCTTTTCATTTGGCTAAGAAAATTTATAGATTTTTTTTGTCATTTTAATGCCATAGTTTAATTATTTTGTTTTTTTTCTCTGAAAATCATGAAAATTTAAGCAAGATTTGATTAAAATCTGGCAAGATTTTTTTGTAAATCCAAGTTATAGCTATCAAACTTCAATATTTTGGATTCTCTCAAGGTTTTTGATGGTGCTGAATCTATTTTCACCATTAAAAAATAAATGAATAAATAAAAACATGCAAAATTTCTTAAATATTTTTGTCCAAATTTCAACAACTTTTGAAAGTATACCTCCACCTCAATAAACAACTCCTTTTTTAATTACCTTGCACTTCTTAAACTCAAAAGGTGTTTTCACCCTGAACAATTTCAAATGAAAGGATAATCTCTCATCAATCTACTGGCTGTCTCCCGCCGATTTGGGTCTCAAGGGATCTTTGGGAAGCGAATGGCTTTCTTTCACTAAGGAGCTCTGTACCAATAGTATCAGACTAAGCTCCTCTACTGATCAGTTGGTTTGGAGCTGGAACACTTCTTCTGGAAGGGTAAGTGAGGGCGAGTGCAAAACTGCAATATGAAGCCCTAGCCCTTTCTTGAGTGGATCAGGCTATTTGCTGGTGGAATAACTATATTTGGAATTGGAACATCCCAAATAAGTTGAAGTGCTTTTTTCTGGCTGGCTTTGCATAACAAATTAGAAACCTTGGAAAAGCTAAAAATAAAATAAAAGGTATCTCTGGTCCAAACATTTGCTGCCTCTGTGAAAAGCAAGAAGAATCAGTGAATCACATTTTTGTAGAGTTGGTCTAATTAGACTGCTTTTTCACTTTGAAAATTATGGAAATTTTGATAAAATTTTAACAAAATCTGGCAGGGATTTTTGTAAATCCATGTTATAACTATCAAATTTTAATATTTTGGGTGCCTTCGAGGTTATTTTGGGTGCCTTCGAGGTTTTTGATGATGCTAAGTCCATTTCCACCATCAAAATCATGATTCAAACACTGTTACTATAAGATTTCTTAATAAAAATAGCCCAGATTCCGGCCAAGTTTGGCCGTCCTAATCTCCATCTCTTTAGACAACTCCATTTTTGTCTGCTGTAAGACTAGAAACGAGATTAGACAACTCCATTTTTGTCTGCTGTAGGACTGGAAACGAGATTTGGCTTTCGGTATTACAGGTACTTAACATAAAAGACAATTGTGACAATTGTGAGCAGCCTACATTTGAGGAATCCCTTCTTCACTGATCAGAGAAGCCAAAAATTCTTAACCCTCTCCCTATATTTGTGTTTTGGGAATCTAGCTCCACAGAAATAGAATTAATTTCAAAAAAAAATCATCAACATTTCCCATCCCTCTTTCATGATTGTGTCGCTGTTCAAGGGTTACAGTCTGAAGGAAAACAGAAAACTTCAAAGAATTATCACCTTCCCAATTTCCAATTGGAAACTTCGATGGAGCTGCTCAGGAGGGCAGATGTGGTGGGGGCAAAATCAAGCGGTCTGGAACTTCCTTTATTCGATCAAAATTGGCAAACAGAAGGGAACTAATACCAGGGCAGAGCTAATAGCCTGCTAAGCACTGATGTTTCTTGCTGACATGAAAAATATCAGACGCATGCAAATTTTAGGAGACGAAAAATATCTTATAGATTGGCTGGCAGGAAAAGCTCAGTTCTGAACCTATCCAAGGGAAGAATAAAATTCTGGAGCTAAAATATCACTTTCTGGAAATCAACTTCATGCATATCCGCAGAGAGCTAAACTCAGCAGCAGACCTCCTCTCAAAAAGAGCTCTTGCCATGAACCCTGGTGTCATTTACTTTGAATAGTGGGTTGGAAACTCAGTTCAAAATTCACATACAATGGCTATCTGTTGATCAACATTACTTACTGGTCTTTTTTTTCAATGCAGTTAAGACTCAAAATTGTATCCTACATTTCTTAATACTCTGCATATTTCTCAGGTTGAAGAATATCAGAAAAAAACATTCCACTCGGATCCAGTCTTACATTTCTTCAGGGAGGGATATCCGTTATAAAACATTCTTCTCTTACAGCCTCTGTTTTTTCTCTGTCAGCTATATTAGATAATACAGATCTGCAGTGCCTTTTGCTGTTACATCTGCTGTCGCAGATGACTATTATCAGCATTCTGATTTTTCTTTATAGCTGATCTGCAGAGTTTTTATAAACTGTTATTGATTGTACTTTTTTAAAAATTTCTATGGAATAACAGAAAGTATCTTTTCTGCTTTGAAAAAAAAAATGTTAAAAACAATTTATGTTGTATGATTCATATGTATTCATGACTCTTTCTAAAGTTGAGTGTGAATGGGTTTTTCACTAAGAAGTATGGTTATCTTGGGTCTTAGATTGACATGAGAGATGGGTCTCGACGGCTAAATCGTTTTTAATGATAAGATTCTTTCATACATTTTATGTTTGACAGGATTAAGATAACTTCTGCCAAATTCCAAAACTGAATTAAGATACCTTTTGCCAAATTCCAAAACTGACTGATTCTTTAGCTTCCATGGTTCAATCAACACATCACGCATAGAATGAAGGCTCAGCAACCAGTGCATTTCTTTTAATCTGTATTCTCAATAATTGTGGCATTGATAGAAACTCTGTTATTCACAATTTAACTTTTCAACAATCGCATTTTAATTTCATAAAGCCGTCCATTAGAAATTATGAAGTGTAAACATATAAATTTTCTGTAACTTTTTACAATGCAATTTGGACAATTTTTAGGCCCAAATTGTATAATTGCCACACACTAACCGCAAGATCCACTTCTTTGAGGACTGGTGATATTGAGCAAATACAGAGCAAATCAGGAGAGTCGCAAAATCCACTTCTTTGAGGAATGGTGATATTGAGCAAATACCAGAGCAAATCAGGAGAGTTTTCTTAACATCTGTGTTATGCTCGAATAAACATTTGTTCTGAAAACGTTGTATTGATTCAGACGCTCATCTCAGGCCTGGCTTCAAATGCCAAGCTCTTCAGATGCAAGTGCTTGCGCTGTTGATGTGCAGCAGGGCAGTTTGGTAGCCAGTCCCATCTGCCCTGAGTGACACTGTAGACAACCACCTGTAGACTCTCATAGGCTCTGAAACACAAATTGTTTCCCACTCCCACACACTCAAACCAGGTCGAGCACGAATCCCTCCGAAATTGCCGACAAACATATTCAGGCATCCTTCCAATCTCCTTCCATGAAAATCCATGATGATCAATGTCATCCCTGTGGAGAAGCTTCCACATGATCACTTCTGTCGACAGGTGCTTCTCTTCAATGCCTCCAACCAGCAGTATTGACGACTCACAGGCCACCAATCGAGGCCATATGTTAGGGCTATTATAGGGTACATCAATTGTGAATGACATTCCTTCCCGGATGTGGTACCCCATGATGCCGTCCCGCACCGTCAAGCAGAACATGAAACCGTTGCGCACAAACATCTCGCCGTTCCGGATCACCAAACCCTGGGGCAAACTGCCTCTGATCTTCTCCCATGATTTTGTGGATGACTTATACACTTGTGCTATTACCGCATCATCCCTTGTTTTGCCCACCACGAGGACCTCATAGGTGCCCGGGTCGTCCCCGACCACAATTGCCTTGCCCATCACGCTGCTCACGGTCAGAATCTGGGGCAGAGCAAAGCATGTCTGGCTGAGAGGATTGCAAACACAGACCCGTGGAGACGAAGCTCTGTAGGTGTTTGGATAGATGGGAATGTCCAGCAGTAGTAGCCCTGCCGCCGATCCTCTGTAATTGACTCTCGAAATATCGGGCATAAATGACAGGGACAGCGTTTGCCAGGTCCCGGTGAAAAAGGAGTAGAGCAGAAAAGGCATCCGAGGGTTAGGCATGCACAAAATGAGGCACGGTTGCCCGCCGCCCAATTCAGCCCAGAGACGACCAAATTGCTTGCTGGACAACACATCATTCCAACACTTACAGACGCACCGGAAACGAAATATGCAAGCTAAGGGCAGCCGTGCCAGCAGATACTCTAACACATGTTGAGGCAATTGAGACCAGATTGATCCATCTCCACCTGAGTTTTCTAAATCTGCGGCCATTCTAATATCTATACTTTCAGTCACAGAGCAGAGAGAACTTGGTAGGTTCAATCGTCGCTTTGCCGATTGGCAAATTGCCATGGACATAAATTATGAAATCGCCCATGGCATTAAATGATGGAATTCGCCATTATTATAAAGTTATGATCCAAGGCTGCTAATCAAATGGTAGCAACACCATAGCCTCATGGATAACTCAAGATTGGTAATAGATTGACGATTCAGATAATAACTGCAGCTTTTGGCATTCAGTGACGGCCGACGGTCTTAAAGAGCACTGAAATTTTGATATTCAACAGGCGCCGTCAGTATAGAAAAAAACTGACTTCCGTGAAATTTTGATATTCAACAGGCGCTGCCAGGATAGAAAACTACCGACTTCCGAGTAGGATACTGCTTTGAAATTCTACGGCTCCTGAATAACATACAGCTTTGACAATCTAAAAATGGGAAAAACCATATATCGAGCCAACCCTCACGATATTCCACGCCAAATGCATTTTTCACTTGTAATTTATCTCATCTTTGGTTTCGTTTAGATTGAGTAGCTGCACCTTTTTTCCTTCCAGAGAGGATTGAGTTGCTGCACCCATAACAACCACGTAGGTGGGAAATATCTCTCTGTACTATTGATACTATATTTAAAAAGTGCAGATATTTTGGTTTTTTTTATTTTTTTGGAGATTTTATCAGAATTTTGGATCCTTCCTTTCTCCCAAACATATTTGTTTGCAAACTGATCAATCTTTGGTTTAGGAATGTGTTTATAAGGGGTTTATCCTTACATCGCCCTCCTCTCTGATATGATTGGATCCTTCCTTTCTCCCAAACATATTTGTTTGCAAACTGATCAATCTTTGGTTTAGGAATGTGTTTATAAGGGGTTTATCCTTACATCGCCCTCCTCTCTGATATGATTTTTTGAGGATCATATTTCCAAACTTTTTATTGGGGGAAATTTCATTTGTTTCAACATAATCTCAACATCTTGCAATGCATAACACGAAGACATGTCCAACCTCTTTCTTCAATTTGTTTCAACATCTTGCAATGCTTAATGTCCAACCTCTTTCTTCAATTTGAACATGATTGGGCACTCTTTAAAAAAAAATGAATATGATCTGAATTGAGGCTACCTTTGATATATTCTAATGAAAATATGAAAATATCCTCCTAAGAAGGAAAACAGAAAGCCTGTAAGGAGGTAATTCACGACTAGATATTTTGATCTCTATAAATTCCTTGAACAAATACTAGTCGAGCATACTCTGGAATATGGAGGTATGGCATAGCTAAGTCTTTTGGATGACAAGTGTCCCAATGGTAAACCGCTTGAGCGCGATCCCCTCCCCCACTACGTTAAATACTGGACACTCGACTCCCGGAGTTGCACGGAAATAAAAAGCGGGTAGCAGGGTGAAACATATGCCCTTTTAAAAAAATTATTTGTTTAAGTAAATAAACGAAATCAAATACTGAAAAATGGTTTATGTTACGAGACCACCAATCAAAGATTTGTTGGAAGGTTGAGTAGGGAGTTGTTATTGTTATGTTATATTACCAAGTAGTTGAAAAACACATTTCGTAAAGAAGAGTTTTATAATCATGTTTGTGAACTCTTTTCTTTCTTTCTTTTTTCTTTTTTTTGGTTTGGATAAAGAGCAATGTTTATTGAATATTTAAATGATATTTATATTGGTTAGGTTTGTTGTATGTTTTTTGAGTAAGATCCCATTCAAAGATGGAGAGAAACCTTGTAAACCCCGGATTTTCATTTTACATATTCGGTTACTAATTTTTAGGTTTCTTTAGCAATATTGACATTTCATACACTTTCTTTTATTACAACTTCGATGGTTACCTTGTGTGGTGCTTTTATTTTATAGTGTTAAATAATTGAATGAATTTAAATAAATTTTCATATAATTCATGGTGATATAATGGTTGAGTAAATGTTGTGTTGTACAAACAACCCTCCCCATTTCAGATTTTTGTATTAATTTTAAAATAAGAAATGGGTCTCATTTTCTTTGAATAGTTATATAATCAATAAATTGTTTAGAAAAAAGAATTTTTTATAAAAAGTTATATAAAAATTTCTTTAACATCGTTTAGCACGGATCAAGAAATCCTTTTTGCATTCATGAAAATGTTTTAAGGAAATTCGATCCATCATAAAATATAATCAAACCCCAACGAAAAAGGATTTATTAACGAAAAATGAAAAAACATAGAAGTCTTTATTGCATTTCGCATATTGAAAGTCATATTACTCCAATGCGATAAACCTTTCCATTTTAAAAACTCCAATGCGATAAACCTGATCACAATCACAAATCGGTGAAGTCATATTACATCCTTATGCACCCTTTTAAAAAGTTCCCGATGCAATAAGTTAAATCGCAATTGCTCATGGCTAAAACGCATGACTCATATCCAAAGACACTCCTCTAAAAATCTACGATGCGATATCATTATTACAAAAGCGCGTTTTCCGTCAATGAAAACATAAAGTATTAAATATACACATGTTTTTCACATAAATCATTTATAAAAGATTTGATGATGATTTGATATGATTTAAAAAGCACCGCGCCCTCTATGACAGCTCAGCGATGATCGCAATCGCAGATAAGAAATAGAAATACTTAAGTCTAACATTTGAGAATTCCGATCTCCGATATGCGATTATCGTTGATTGGAGATCTAAAAAAGTTGTGTTATTAACTCTAAAATGAATCGTTGTGAATGTGCGACGAGACATCCCATAATGGAATTAAAATCTCACATTATACGCGGAAATCATTGAAAAGTAATCATGGTTGAAATCCTTTGCAGATTTCATTTTTGATGGAATAATATTTCTTTAATCTGTCATCTTTATTGTGATTAAATGCCATTAGCTCCTCTCCGCTTTGTATTCATTCTTAAAATAATTTTTCCATCATTCTGCTCATTTGTTTCATTGTGCAAACCTGAGAAACAATTACGGGTCATGAAAATGTCTAATAAATCCAAGAAATCGAAGGTCCCCGTTGTTCCAAAAGAGCGACCAGCTACATTGGTATTAGTAACTGATACTACTTGTCCGGGTCTTGGAAAAACTTCATGGGAAGGAGTTTACAATCTTCTGGAGGCAGAAGATCCAACTGTAATATCAGAAGAAGAACCAACAACAAATTCAGATAAAAAATCAGAAAGCACTCTGAATAAATTGGTGAGCTCCTATCTTCACAAAATAGCAGCTCGCGCGAATGTGCTCCCGTATAATGACTTGGTGAGATGGGTGATAAAAAGTATAAATATAACAGACAGGGCGTTCTTTACGTCAGATGAAAGGAGGTTCGGGTCTTTCAAAGAAAAAGATATCAAGAAGATGTATCACCTAACAGACCCTCAAAAAATCTACAATAAAACATTTTTGGAAGACTTCGCCAAAGAAAATAAAGTGGAGTCAGATTCTATCAAAGATTGGAGGCATTATCCAGGAAAGCACAAGCACGAATCTTCGAGTATGTACTCCGTAGAACCCTTGGCATCTCCTTATTGCTATGTTGCAGCTATGATGTGTAGATTTTTTGGAACCGTCAACTCGGAAAATTTTTCTATTGAGATGGTACCTTTAATTGAAGTCGTTGTTAACTCCTACGTCATGGATTGGCCAACCATTTTGTCTAATAAAATGGTAATAAAAATCCTCGATTATAGAAAAAACAGGTAGGTGACTACCCGAGTAATACTCCCATTTTACATGAGTGCTTATATTATTGACACCATATGCTTCAACTCTAAATTCCCTATCTTAGGCTGGAAGTGGACTCCTCAAAGCCAGACTCCTATCCACATTTATCACAAATATCTGTGGAAAGCCTATTAAAAAGACCATATATACAGAATTTGTCATGGGTTTATCTTGCCAATTCACCAAGCTATATTCAACAAACCCGCTCCAAGGTTATCCCATGAGGCCAGTACTGACCTAACCTCAATCGGAAGTTGGTTTGGAGAGGAAAAATTCACCTATATCCAGATATTCGAAAGCATCACTGATCCCCATGTTATACCTTTGTACATTCCCGATAAATTGTTAGCCTAAGAAATAGCCCATCAAATAACAAAAAAAGGGATGTCTAGAAACCTAAAAAATTCAAAGAAGCTAATTTGGCCTAAATTTCCCCTTCGATGTGGATTTTTTTCTCTACATGATTTTAAACATGCAGAGAAAGAAGCCAAAAAAATAAAAGACCTCAGATTAGCATCCATCCCCAAAAGACAGTATGATCCAATGAAAGTTGCCTATAACTTTACATCTATGGTACAGGTCGCTAAATTTGAACATGAAGATGTTGATTTTGACGATCTATTTGCCTCGGCCAAAGTATTTTCACCTGTTAAACATCTAGCAAATTTAAAATTTGGAGCAAGTGACATGGAAAAGTTCCTATAGTTCATAACCGAGAGAATACTGACAATACCTCTTGATCAGTTGAGAACTACTCCCCTACTGCAATAGGGAGAAAACAGTGAAGAAAAGAACACTAAAATGGAGCAGGAAAAGAAGAATACAGGAAATAAGGCTGATACTCAAAATGAACAGGAAAAGACAGGTAAAAGAGATGGCGATTCCTCCGACATTGATATACATAATCATTCAAATCTGTTGAAGGAATGGGAATAGTTTGATCGGAAAATCAAGGGCCAAAACGATTCCCAAAATGTGTCTACAATGCAATCGCCCGCAACACAACAGCCCATGGTAACGAGTGTTACAGTTGAAAGAACAATCAGCAATACTAATACCTAAGATGTCTAGATCATCCTAGAAAATCTTTCTGGGGAAATTGTATTAAAGATTGAAGATATACCACCCTTGGATGTCTTCTACAGTCCAAAGCATAGGGTTGTAGTTAGGAAACAAAGGAAGAAAAGGAAAATCGATCAGGGTCTATTTTCATCTCCCCAAGTCGAATTAATGAATGTTGTCTGGAAGGACTCTGAAGTTAATCCTTCAGAGGATTTAACTAAATTATCTCAATATGCAGGGGCTTATACGGTAGCGACAATGGACAAAGCCTCCGAAGTCAGCCGGTGGATAAAAGAACAAGATCAAAAGACAGCGCTGCTGGAAGAAAAAGCAATAGTGGATCGTCAAAAAATAGCACAGTTAGAACAACAGCGAAATGAGGAAAGACAAAAGATTGAGTAGCTTAAAGAGCAACTGAATGTTGAGAAATAAAAGCTTGATCAACAAGCTCTACACAAAGAACAACAGCTATCTCAAGAGCTAAACAAATTACAAGTAATGCTTCAACAGGAGAAGATGGCCAAAGAAGAACAGAGTGCCTTGTTTTAAGCACAGATACAGAAATTTAAGGAGTATCCTGAGCTTGAATAGTTCAAAATGGAAGCTCTCGAATCAAGTAAAGCATTGTCACGACAGCTTGATATTTTATGTCATAAAATATCAATGATTGATCCTCTATGTGTAAAAGCTACATTACTCATAGAAAAGGCAGTAAACACAAGGCTCGAATTCAAATATGCCGATGAGAAAATTTCAGGGTTTCTCACATGGCAAGACACAGACCAAGGCATAGCTGCCAATCTTCCCAAGATCCAAGAATCACATAAAGAAATTTTGTTCGCAGAATGGGAAACACAGTTAATTAAAGAAGAACAGGCTACCTCCGAGGCAAGAACTTTAATGAAAAGTTTAGTGGAATTAATCAACAACAGTTTGTATACGGCCAACTTGATTTCTGATTGTGTCCCAGGGAAACTCCCAAAGGTTGAAAAATTAGAGAAACAATGGAAGTAGGATTTATCCAGCAAAGACCAACAAATAGGCACAATGCAAGGACTAACATGGGATGCATTCTGGTTCTATTTGGTTAAACCACACAGTCAGCAGATGACTACAAAATGCCTCTCCCATGCCAGCAGTTATATGATTCCAGAACTTTCGAATGCCACATATACTAGCTAGCTACATTCCCGATTGAGTCAACCTCCCGAAGTGAAAGAAATGTTGTCGATTTTCCAATTGTGCATACCAGATATGAAAGAGATGCAATGAACCTGTTTTAATGAAGATCAAATTCTATTTTTATGAAATCGGATCACCAATTTTCATGTTTTGTCAGTTTCAACAGCATTCAAGCAATGTTTTAGATAGTTTGTTTTAATTTTTATTATTATTTAAACCCTTTTTATGTATTTAGAAATGGGTCCTCAATTTATATTAATTTTTGACTTGGGAAGTTACACTTCTGTGCTTCCGAATATATTATTTTTATTAATGGTGGATCACTATTATACAATTTTATGAGGAAAATATTTTCAAGAATTTGCACTTTTGTTTTTCCTGGAAGTTGTTCTAAGTAAAGAAAGCGAGATCAGAGTGTTATTTGCATCAGGAGGTTACAAATTTATCTGGTATTTCTATCATAATCATTTTGTTTAATTTTCCTTATGTAATGAAACATTCTTTTTGAAAATTGCTATTATTTACATATGTATGTCTCTTGAACAATCCTTTGTTATATCATTTTTGAAAACTTAGAATTGCATCTTTTAAAATATATGTGAGAATGCGATATGTTATCATCATTACTTTTTTTAATTTCTTAAACAAAGTAATTATTGTATGTAAATATATCTTTCTTTTGGATGAATAAGCCATCTATATGATTATTCATCTAATTGGAACAAATCCAGAATCACATTTATCAGAGACTACCCGGGTTAAGTATAGTTATTTGTATTTATTAAGTTATAAGTTAGATAAATGATCATTTCCATTATCCATTATACAAACAACCAATCATCAACCCATATATCATTGGGAAACTAGTCCCATATTATCCATTCAGAGCCACCATCCCAAATGGAAAAGGAGTTGTACTAAGGTCCGGATCGGGTGGTTTTCCCCAATGTTGAAGCTAGGATTTTAGGGGTATCAACATTTTTGGTGCTAGAAGGAGGGCTATGCTGTGAATGGCGAGTAAGTCCAAATCCACAGGCCATTCCAAGAGCAATTCACCCTCATTATCTCCTTCAACTTCTCCTTCATCTCAAATTTATAGGGAAGAAGTTGAAAAGAAAACTACCACACCCACTGCCAAAACCTTAGACATACCAGACGATTCCTCTTTTGAATCCCCCATGGTACAATCTCTAATTCATAAACTCCAAGGGTTTTTATTATCGCAAGAAGAGTCTGAGCTATCCCAAGGCAGTGTGACTTCACAATACATTCCTTCTCAGCCTCTTATTAGACTGCAGAGTGGAAATCTTGGTATTGCACCGACTGAAATTCCTCTTCCAAGTCGAAAAATAGCTAGAAAAATACCTTCAGAGTTAGACAACGAGACTCTTTCATCATTATCATCCACATCTTTCATACCATTGCAAACTCAGTCATCTATTTCCCAACTTCAAATCACAATCCAGAAGGGTACAAATATTTCAACAACATCCACTCAATCACTTTCAACTGTATCTTCACCTTCCTCTACTGTTAGTACAATGGTGGCACAACCTCAAACAAGACCATGGACCAATCCAGGAGTTGTTTCAATGCCTACACCTTTGATTCAATTACCAGCTAATCCTGAGAAATGGTTACCAAAGTTTAATCCTGATATTGTGATATTAGCTGAAGAAAACATTAACAACTTCATGTTGTCCGTAATCTTAAATGGAGTAACACAAGAAGATGTTGTGGTCAGACTATTTCCATATACTTTACAAGGAGCAGCAGGATCTTGGTATTTCTCATTACCAACAGGATCCATTGATAGCTGGGATGTTTTTCAGGAACAATTCCTAACCAAGTTCGGAGATGATAGATCATTAGCAACTTTGATTAATAATCTCTCTAATTTGAAATCAGAATCTAAGGAACCCATCAAAGGCTTCAACTCTCAATTTAACAAGTTGTTGAATAAAATTCCTGCAACATCAAAGCCTATTGAAGAAGTCCAAATTGAATGGTATATATCCGATTTGCCTTCAAATATAGTTATCTTTGTAGATAGAGCTGCTAAACCTACACTAGACGAAAACATGAAGGAAGCAATCGCTATAGAAAAACGTATCATTGCCTTAGACAAAAAGAATGCTAATGAAAAGAGAAAATCTAAAAAAGTTAGTTTCAAAGATGATTCAAAGAAAAAAATGCCTAAAGATCCATATGATATGGAAGGATTACAAAAAGTCCTGAAAACTATGTCCAATGAAATGGTTGAAATTAAAAAATAGGTAACTGAAACTTCCACTAAAAGGCCCCTTAGGAACTTCAAAAGAAATCAACCAACTAAACCCAAACCCCCTAATACAATATCTAATGCAGAGTCAGAGGAAGATGAAGAGGAAGACACACTTCTATCATCCAAAGAAAACGAAGAAGACGAAATAGTTGAATGCCATGGGATGTGGGATTTTATTTTGTCAAACTCAGATAATGAAAATGAACAGGAAGCTTTTCCAGTAAACACAAGAAGTAAGAATGCAGCAAAACTTGTTCAAGCATCCCCCAAGAAGAAAAATTCCACTCTTGCTACCAAAGATACAACTCCCATAAAGAAAACTTCTCCTTTGCCTACTCAAAATCAACCATCATCTCCTAATCCTCCATCAACATCTAAAACACTAGTAGTGTCTGATTCTATGGATTATAACATTATAGAAGACATGAAGAAGACCAGAGCAAATATTTCTTTACATGAACTCAGCAAGCTCAAGCATCAACAGAGGCTGTTGTTAAAGGAATTAAATGCAGTGTCTGCTTCTCCTCTTCCAACTGGTGTAATATCCAAGGCAGCCAAAGGATCAGGTAAGCCACCATCCAAGAAAGTAGATGCTACCGATGTTGTTTTGATTGGAGATAAATCTAATTCACATACGCCTCCTTTTCTCTTAACTTATGAGATCTATAATAAGAATTTACATAACTACTTTATAGATTCAGGGGCATCATCAAACATAATGCCAGCCTCAGTGTGCTCTAGATTAAACATTGAACCCCAGAAATCTACAGTTCATATTGTCTAGTTAGATCGAACTAAAGTGCAAGTTTTAGGAGAGATTAATTCAGTCACTATTAGGCTATCCGCTGATCCTAGAGTAATTCAGAGAATTGATATATTGATTTCTGACATCCCTGAGTTTTATGGTTTAATTTTAAGTAGGGATTGGTCTAAAAAACTCCATGGTTATATTTCTACCGATTGGTCTCACACATGGCTTCCCTATAAAGGGAAACCAAATCAAATTAAGATTGATCGAGAGAAACACATGACCCATACAGTAACAGAGTTTGAACAAGAAAACCAACCTGTAGCTTTCAATAATAATATTTTTGGAAATTACTCAGTCAAATCATTCTTTGGAAATTTTAACACCCAACAATCATCTTTCCCTGAAAATAGCTTCACTTCACAAGTTGAAAACTTCTCACATACCAATACTTCAAGATGTGTTAATATTGCCGATCAATCTGTAAATAAATCTGTAGATAAATCTTTATTTTGGTCTTTGTACTTTGATGGATCAAAGTCCAATGATGGTGCAGGAGCAGGATGTATTTTGGTTCGTCCAGAAGGGGAAAAAACTATGTTGTCATGCAGACTAGAATTTGAGCATAAAAATAACACTGCAGAATATGAAGCTTTGATTCAAGGAATTTACAAAGCAATAGGCTTGAATGTCAAATATCTGAAGGTATATGGTGATTCTGAAATTGTCATCGGGCAAGTTAGGAATACTATTCTTTGTCTTTCAAGTCATTACCAAGCCCTTGTTCAAAATATAACAACTCACTTTCTAGCATTCAATATTTCCCCTATTCCTAGATCTCAGAATGCAACAACTAATTTATTAACTAATGTTGCTTCTAAACTCCTTCCAGCTGAGGATTATAGTCCAGATAAGTTTTCAGTTGAATTGATTTTTCGACCATTTGTTCCTGACAATGTCACCAATTGGTGAGTGTTTAATCATGATGAAGACATCCTAAACTTCTTAACTTCAGAGAAATATTATGATGATCAAATAGTTGATGAAAGTGATCATGATCTCCAAATAAAATCACAAAACAATGAAAATGCCATCCCGAAATCTGTGGTTAAGCTTGAAGACCTCTATGATATCAAAGATAGATTTAAAAAGGTCACTAATGCCAAACTTCAAAGTTCTACTTTAAAGTTTGAATTAGTAAACCTTGGCACTGAATCTAAACCACAAAATTTCAAATGGTTTAATAAATGCGGAGCTGCTTTCCAAAGAGCCATATCTAGATGACATAACTGTCTTTTCAAAGAAAAGAGCAAACCATCTACATGATTTAAAACAGATCTTTGAACGATGTAGAAGGTATGGCATTTCTTTAAATCCAAACAAATCATTCTTTGCTCTTAATGAAGGGAAACTCTTAGGATTTTTTGTATCTAAAGATGTCATATATATTGACCCTAACAGAATAAAATAGATTTCTGATATCCCTTTGCCACATAATAAGAAATCCATGCAGTCATTTTTAAGACAAATAAATTTTGTAAAAATATTTGTACCCGATTTTTCTCATATAGTCTTACCTTTACAAACTATGATTAAGAACAATCATGTTTTCAAATGGGGTCATAAAGAAAAGGAAGCCTTTGATTCAATCAAACGGGAAATTATTAATGCTCTAGCATTGAGTTCTCCTAATTTTTCTAATCATTTTATTTTGTACACTCTAGCCACTGAAACATCTTATGTTGTTGTTTTGACACGACTCAATGATCAACAGATTGAAGCACCGATCTCCTTCTTTAGTTCAAATCTGCAAGGAGTTGAACATAACTATTCAGAAGTAGAAAAACAAGCTTTTACTGCATTTAAATCTATCAAACACTTTAAGCCATTTCTCCTAAAAACACATACAAAAATCAGTGTCCCATTTTCTGAAGTAAGACAATTTCTAGTACAAAAGGAAGTAGGAGAAAAAAGAGCCAATTGGGTAACAACCTTGAAAATAATATGATATTGATATTAAACCAGCTAAAATTGTTAGAGGACAAGGGTTTTGCAAGTTATTAGCAAGAGCTCCCAATATTCCGGAACATCAAGATCAACATAATACTTTTCAAGTGAATGAGATAAGTATCATAAATTCTGAATCTCAATATGCTGATTTGATATTTTACTTAAAAAATGGGTATGATCTTCCTAATCTCAGTTATAAAAGCAAGCGTGCTTTGAGATTAAAAGCTAAAAACTTTGAGATCATTGATGATGTGTTATTCAGAATAAATTATGATTCCATTTTTCTAATATGTCTGGAAAAAACTGAAGCATACAAGGTTTTGCAGGAATTACATGATGGACCAGCAGGTGGACATTTTGGAGGAGACACTACAGCTCACAAGATAATTCATGTTGGATATTATTGGCCTACTTTGTTTAAAGATGCAGATGACTATGTAAGGAAATGTAAGACGTGCTAGACTACCAGTGAAAGACAACAGAAACCATCTTTTCCATTACAACCAGTAAACATTGAGCAACCATTTGAACAATGGGGACTTGATATTATAGGAGAAATTGTTATACATTCTTCCAAACAACACAAATACATCCTTACAACAACGGATTACTTCACAAAGTGGGTAGAAGAAATTCCTTTAAAGGTAGACAATTCTGATACAATCATTGAATTCATTGATCAATACATCATTACCAGGTTTGGTGTACCTAATGCCCTTGTTTTTTATAATGCATCTTATTTTTCTTGAAATAGTATAATGGAATTTGCACTCAAAAGAGGTTTCAAATTAAAATATTCTGCAAATTATTATCCCCAAGGTAACAATTTGGCTGAATCAACTAATAAGAATCTCATCAAAATCATTAAAAGAAATATTGATCAAATCAAAAGAATTGACATAAGTCTTTGATCTTTGCACTATGGGCTGATCGTATAACTCAGAAGTCTTCAATAGGAACTTCACCTTTTAATCTAGTATATGGGAAAGAAGTTGTAATACCTTCAAAATTAGCACTCCCATCTCTAGCCTTAGTACAATTTATTGAAGAAAATCCTTCATCTTCTGTCCAATTAAGATTTGATCAAATCCTAAAATTAGATGAAGAAAGGGAGAAAGCCAAAATCACTCATGCTAAACATCAACAACTTATAAAATCTTCTTTTGATGCAAGTTCCACTGGATCTAAAATATTACAACTTAGTGATCTTGTTTTGAAATGGGACAAAGCACATGAAGACAAAGGTAAACATACCAAATTTCAACAGATGTGGCTTGGACCATTTCAAATCATTGAAAAGATAGGCTCATCAGCATTCATATTGCAAGATCTAATAAGAAAGAGAAAGTCTCTTCCTGTGAATGGGCTTGTTTTGAAAAAATTATTTTCCTAAGAAGGTAACCCCTTCTTATCTGTATATATTCATTATGAAAGTTTGTTTGCCTTAGAAATAACGTTGTTAATAGTCTTCCATTAGCCTTTTACTATTGAAATTTTTTTTGAGAAAATATTATGAATACTTGCTTATGTGAATAGAAATTTTTAAGGGAGTGATTACAGTTTTGGAAAGTTAAATAAAATATGAAACTCTGAGAATTTATTTAAAATTTGTAAAATCTTCCAAAACCTTGAAAATATTGTGAATCATTATAAGTTTATAGAGTAGAGAAAGGTTATTCATAAAGAGTAAATACTTTTTCCAAAACTTGGCACTTAAAACTTTAAGAGGTCATCCATTAACTCTTGAGGAGAGAATCATTCACCCCGTCCATTAAGTTTATGATTTTTAGAGTATAATTCTATAAATATGTCTGAAATAAAAGATAAGAGGTCTCATCACGAGCCTGCTTACCATGATCATAGGGAAGTAACTAAACTGACATTACCAATACTGCATATCAAAACAGGGTAATGGCTTATAATCATAAGACAAGGGATCTCATCACGAGCTAGCTTGTTCAGTTCAATTACAACCAGTGAATGGCATTGTTATCAGCTGGCTCTCAAACCAGGACAATGGCTTTTATCTTAAAAAATTTAAAAGAATACAAAAATAAAAGATATATATCTTTTAAAAGTTATACTCTTAGATGGATGGGATAATGGATGATTAATACCTAAAAGGTAACCCTGTCGAGACTATAGACGTTTGCTGGCAGCAGAGGCACTACCTGTGACAAAAGAGTAAATTTCAAAGCTAAGTTGGAGAAGCCCCCTACTTTATCTTTATCAATCAATTAAAGCTTGAGAAAGCCAAAATGTTTTTATTTTTAAAGGTATTAAAAAGAAATTACAAGTAATACTTATTTTATTTAGAGTTAGATTTTATCTAATTATTCTGGGATAGTTTTCTTTGTCTTTAAATCTTTCTACTTACAAGAGATTTATTTATCGCTTTATTTTTTTCAGAAATAATTGTTTCTCCCAGTGAATCGCCAATTTGTGTGTTGTACAAACAACCCTCCCCATTTCAATTTTTTGTATTAATTTTTAAATAAGAAATGGGTCCCCTTTTCTTTGAATAGTTATAGAATCAATAAATTGTTTAGAAAAAAGAAATTTTTATAAAAGGATATATAAAAATTTCTTTAGCATCGTTTAGCACGAATCAAGAAATCCTTTTTGCACTCACGAAAATGTTTTAAGGAAATCCGATCCATCATAAAATAGAATCAAATCCCAAAAAAAAAATGATTTATTAACGAAAAATGAAAAAACACAGAAGTCTTTATCGCATTTCGCATATTCAAAGCATAAAAGAAAAACTCAAATGTGTTATCATTTAATCCCAATGTGATAAAGCAATCGCAAAAGCGCATATCGCATGAGCAAGGGTCCAAAACCTTTCCATTTTAAAAACTCTGATGCAATAAACCCGATCACAATCACAAATCAGTGAAGTCATATTACATCCTTATGCACCCTTTTAAAAAGTTTCCGATGCGATAAGTTAAATCACGATCGCTCATCGCTAAAACACATGACTCATATCCAAAGACACTCCTCTAAAAATCTGCGATGCGATAGCATTATTACAAAAACGCGCTTTCCGTCAATGAAAACATAAAGTATTAAATATTCACATGTTTTTCACATAGATCATTTAAAAAAGATTTGTCGATGATTTGATATGATTTAAAAAGCACCGCGCCCTCTATGACAGCTTAGCAATAATCGCAATTGCAGATATGAAATGGGAATACTTAAGTCTAACATTTGAGACTTCCGATCTCCGATATGCAATTATCGTTGATCGGAGATCTGAAAAAGTTATGGTATTAACTTTAAAATGAACCGTTATGTATGTGCGATGAGACATCCCATAATGGCATTAAAATATCACATTATATGAGGAAATCATTGAAAAATAATCATGGTTGAAATCATTTGCGGATTTCATTTTCAATGGAATAATATTTCCTTAATTTGTCATTTTTATTGTGATTAAATGCCATTAGCTCCTCTCCGCTTTGTATTCATTCTTAGAAGAATTTTTCCATCATTCTGCTCATTTGTTTCATTGTGTAGACCTGAGAAATAATTACAAGTCATGAAAATGTCTAAGAAATCCAAGAAAGTGAAGGTCCTCGTCATTCCAAAAGAGCAACCGGCTACTAGTAACTGATACTACTTGTCTGGGTCTCAGCAAAAATTCATGGGAAGGAGTTTACAATCTACTAGAGGAAGAATATCCAACTGTAATATCAGAAGAAGAACCGACAGCAGATTTAGATAAAAAATCAGAAAGCACTCTGAATAAATTGGCGAGGTCCTATCTTCATAAAATAGCAGCTTGCGCGAATGTGCTCCCGTATAATGACTTGGTGAGATGGGTGATAGAAAGTATAAATATGATAGACAGGGTGATCCTTACATCAGACGGAAGGAGGTTCGGGTCATTCAAAGCAGAAGATATCAAGAAGATGTATCACCTACCAGACCCTCAGAAAATCTACAATAAAGCATTTTTGGAAGACTTCGCTGAAGAAAATGAAGTGGACTCATATCCTATCAAAGATTGGAGGCATTATCCATGAAAACACAAGCACGAATATTTGGATATGTACTCCGTAGAATCCTTGGCATCTCCTTATTGCTATGCTGCAGCTATGATGTGTAGATTGTTTAGAACTGTCAACTCTGAAAAATTTTCTATTGAGATGGTAACTTTAATTGAAGCCACTGTTAACTCCTACGTCATGGATTGGCCAACCATTTTCTCTGATAAAATGGCAAGAAAAATCCTTGATTATAGAAAAAACAGGTATGTGACTACCTGGGTAATACCCCCATTTTACATGAGTGCTTATATTATTGACACCATATGCTTCAACTCTGAATTCCCTATCTTAAGCTAGAAGTGGACTCCTCAAAGCCATACTCCTATCCACATTTATCACAAATATTTGTAGAAAGCCTATTACAAAGACCATATATAGAGAATTTGTCATGGGTTTATCTTGCCAATTCACCAAGCTATATTCAACATACCCGCTCCAAGGTTATCCGACGAGGCCAGAACTGACCTAACCTCAATCAGAAGCTGGTTTGGAGAGGAAAAATTCACCTATATCTGGATATTTGGAAGCATCACTGATCCCCATGTTCTACATTTGTACATTCCCGATAAATTGTTAGCCTAAGAAATAGCCTATCAAATAACAGAAAAAGGGATGTCTCGAAACCTAAAAAATTCAAAGAAGCTAATGTGCCCTACATTTCCCCTTCGATGTGGATATTTTTCTCTACATGATTTTAAACATGCAGAGAAAGAAGCCAAAAAAATAAAAGACCTCAGATTAGAATCTATCCCCAAAAGGCAGTATGATCCAAAGAAATTTTCCTATAACTTTACATCTATGGTACAGGTCGCTAAATTTGAACATGAAGATGCTGATTTTGACGATCTATTTGCCTCGACCGAAGTATTTTCACAGGTTAAACATCTAGCAAATTTAAAATTTGGAGCAAGTGACATGGAAAATTTCCTACAGTTTAGGACCAAGAGACTACTGACAATACCTCTTTGATTAGTTGAGAACTACTCCCCTACTGCAACAGGAAGAAAACAGTGAAGAAAAGAACACTGAAATGGAGCAGGAAAAGAAGAATACAAGAAATAAGGCTGATACTCAAACTGGACAGGAAAAGACAAGTAAAAAAGATGGCGATTCCTCCGAAATTGATACACGTATTCAGTTAAATCTGTTGAAGGAATGGGAACAGTTTGATTGGAAAATCAAGGGCCAAAACGATTCCCAGAATGTATCTACAATGCAATCGCCGCAACACAACATCCCATGGTAACCAGTGTTACAGTTGAAGGAACAATCAGCAATACTAATACCCAAGATGTCGAGATCATCCTAGAAAATCATTCTGAGGAAATTGTATTAAAGAGTGAAGATATACAGCCCCTGGATGTCTTCTACAGTCCAAAGCATAGGGTTTTAGTTAGGAAAAAAAGGAAGAAAAGGAAAATCGGCCAGGGTCTATTTTCTCCTCAAGTCGAATTAATGAATGTTGTCTCGAAGGACTCTAGAGTTAATCCTTCAGAGGATTTAACTAAACTATCTCAAAATGCAAGGGCCTATACAACAGCGACAATGGAAAAAGCCTTTGAAGTCAGCCAGTTGATAAAAGAACAAGATCAAAAGAAAGCGCTGCTGGAAAAAAAAGCAACAATGGATCATCAAAAAATAGCACAGTTAGCACAACAGCTAAATGAGGAAAGACAAAATATTGAGCAGCTTAAAGAGCAACTGAATGTTGAGAAACAAAAGCTTGATCAACAAGCTCTACAAAAAGAACAACATCTGTCTCAAGAGCTAAGAAAATTACAGATAATGCTTCAACAGGAGAAGATGGCCAAAGAAGAACAGAGTGTCGTGTTGCAAGCACAGATACAGAAATTTAAGGAGTATCCTAAGCTTGAACAGCTCAAAATGGAAGCTCTCGAATCAAGTAAAGCATTGTCACGACAAATTGATATTTTATGTCATAAAATATCAATGGTTGATCCTCTATGTGTAAAAGATACATTACTCATAGAAAATGCAGTAAACACAAGGCTCGAATTCGAAGATGCTAATGAGAAAATTTCAGGGTTTCTCACATGGCAAGACACAGCCAAGGCATAGCTGCCAATCTTCCCAAGATCCAAGAATCACATAAAGAAAAAAAATTTGCAGAATGGGAAACACAGTTAATTAAAGAAGAACGGGCTACCTCCAGGGCAAGAACTTTAATTAACAGTTTAGTGGAATTAATCAACAACAGTTTGTATACGACCAAATTGATTTCCGATTGCGTCCCAGGGAAACTCCCAAAGGTTGAAGAATTAAAGAAACAATGGAAGCAAGATTTATCCAGCAAAGACCAATAGATCGACACAATGCAGTGACTAAAACAGACTACAAAATGCCTCTCCCATGTCACGTTGAGATGATTCAACTTTCCGATGCCACATATACTAGCCAACTACATTCCCGATTGAGTCATCCTCCCGAAGTGAAACAAATGCTATTAATTTTCCAGCTGCATGTATAAGATATGAAAGAGATGCAATGATCCTATTCTAGTGGAGATCACAATTCTATTTTTATGAACGATCTGTCGATTTTCATGTTTTGTCGCTTTCAACAAACATTCAAACATGTTTTAAATAGTTTGTTTAATTATTATTATTATTATTATTATTTTCTAAATCGGTCTACTTCTATATTGATACAAAAATATTACAGAGAGGCTGAGGCCTCAGGATAGCTAGCCCAGAGATGTGGCATTCGTACATTACATTGCTGATCATTGACATAAAAAAAAAATTGTTTACTGGCTGAGAATACATTAGTGACCAGGACCTTGTCCGCCTCTCTAAACAGCTGATACTTATGTCTGAAATGATGTCTGGAGTGTAGGATTCTACTCGTCATACAAGACCAAAACAAACACTTCCCATAGCAAAAATTACAAACAGGCGCATTGAAGCGCTGGAGCACTATCCTGGGGACAGTAACTTGGATAGCATTACTTGGAAAATAGTAACTTGGAAACCGTCGATATGGCGAAGGAGAATGACAACATAATTCCTGCAAAAAACTGTAAAGAAGAAGGAGAATGAGCACCTTCTTGATACCTGTGTTCAAAAACTGGCGAGCAAAAACCGTTAAGCATCATTGGTGGGCGAGGGCGCTTCTTCCACAACTGGGCATGCATACGGGTCAAGATCATCTTCAGCTGGAGGAGGAGGTGCTTTTCCCGAGAAATCACTGCCTGAAGGAGCGCTGGGCCCAGCTTGCTGAAGCTCGTACTGTGAGGCCATTGCACCCTGTACACTCTGCAGATTAACCCCTGGGGGGAAAAACATAATTTCGTCCTCGGATGCCAGAGTAATTCCAGAGGGGGCCGAGGGCTGAGCCTGAGCAGTCGGGTTAGTTCTGAGCTTAATGGAAACAGAGGCAATGAACTCTTGATTGTTGAGAGAGCAGGGGTATTGAAAACGAGCTATATGAAAGTGATCATTGGAGGAGAGGCGGACATGCGCCGCAGAGGTGGAAGGACTACTTCCTCGACCACGTCCCTGGCCTCTTCTAGAAGCAGCAACACGGCCTTCACCGGAGTCAGAGGAATCCGACGAAGAGGCAGAAGAGGGAAACAAAGGCGGCCTCATGACTTGCCCACGTGAGGAGCCGCGCCTGCAAGTCATTCTAGGTCTCAATCGAGGCATGATGAGCTTGAATGGGTCCTCAATTTGTATTAATTTTTGACTTGGGAATTTACACTTTTGTACTTCCGAATATATTATTTTTATTAATGGTGGATCACGATTCTGAAATTTTATGAGAAAATTGTTTTCAAGAATTTGCACTTTTGTTTTTCGTGGAAGCTGTTTTAAGTAAGAAAGCGGGATCGGAGTGTTATTTTCATCAGGAGGTTACAAATGTATATGGTATTTCTATCGTTATCATGTTGTTTAATTTTCCTTATGTAATGAAACATTCTCTTTGAAAATTGCTATTATTTACATATGTATGCTTGTGAAACAATCCTTTGTTATATCATTTTTGAAAACTTAGAATTGTTATCTTTCAAAATATATGTGAGTGATACAAATATATATATGAATGCGATATGTTATCATCATTACTTTGTTTAATTTCTTAAACAAAGTAATTATTATATGAATATATCTTTTATTTTGGATGAATGTCACCTATATATCATCTTATAATTGGAACAACCAGACAGATCGTCTAATGAGATCATCTGTTAAGTATAGTTATTTGTATTTATTAAGTTATAAGTTAGATCAATTATCATTTCCATTATCCATTATACAAACGACCAATCATCAACCCATATATCATTGGGAAACTGGTCCCATATTATCCAGTCAAAGCCACCATCCCAAACAGAAAATGAGCTGTACTGAGGTCCGGACCCAGTGGTTTTCCCCAATGTTGAAGCTAGAATTTTAGTGGCTTCAACAGTAACATAGTAGCAACAACATATCATTTAATTATATAAAAAATTCATGTATATTCAATTCGTTAGCAACAATGTAATGACTCTATAACCTCATCTATCATGTGTATATATCAAAGGAGATAGGAATGAACATACTGGACCTAATTTCCTAAGTAGTAAGTTATAATAGAGTATTCAAATTGGACATCTAATTTATGACAATTTTTAGTTTAATATTTTAAACCATACTAATTTAGGTGCACAATTAGTGCATAGAAGTACCTCACATGTCAGTACATTTTTGTTTGATAATTAAGGTTAAGTTGAGGAGTTCAACAATCTTTCTATAATTATGTTGACTCCCATTCTTAAAATATATTTCAAACAAGAGAAATGATAGGATTTGAACACCAAATAAACCACTGAAATAACTACCTGGCCATTTCAATTTTTCAAAAGACCCATTAAGGTCATAAATTAATAATAAATTTATGGCATCATCTAGTGAATACAATGTCTTATAACTTCTAATAAATTTTAAATGATGATGATGATGATGGTTATCATCTGCTAAGACCAATGTGGTCTATCAGACCTTAAGAGAGGAGAAATAATCTAAGTTTGATTCTTCAAAATCTTGGTTCTATGGTCAAAGAGAAGGGAAATAAGTGCTCCAAGATCGTTATAGGTGGGTTGGCTTAATAGGTCGAGAAGATTGGAAGTGTGACAAAGGGTAGGGAATTGAGAGCGAATGTGAGTAAGAATTGTGTAGTCTAAAAGGAAGTGATTTTCATCTTCCACCTGTTTAGAATCCCAGATCTGATGGATTCTATCTTTCCAAGGGGTCTTGGGAGTAGAACACCACCCGGTATCACTTCGAAGCTCATGGGAATTAGTTCTTATCTTAATGATGTTCATTTTTTTCTTATTACTAGATCACATATTCATTTTTTGGTCATCTAACCTTTTATCATTAGATGGACCCACATGACTGATAATGACTGCTTTTATCTCCAAGTAAAACTCGTTTCACTATGTTAAAACAGGAAACCCCAAAAGGAAATATTAAACAAACCTATATTTGTTTGATTTTCCTCATGGAATAATTAATTAAACTATAATTTAATTATTATTCCCAGTCATGTTTAACCCAAAAACAAAGAAATTAATGAGATAAACCCTTAGTTATCTTATTATTTTCTAGGAATAATTATTTAAATCTTATTTAGATAATATTCCTTGTTAAACATGACCAAATCACCCACCATTAATCAAATAAATCATTATTTATTTGATTATCTCCCAACCACTTCCTTAAAAAGATAAATAAATCATTTATTTATTTATTTTCACTAATCAAGGGATTTGACCCAAGTCAAACACCCTTTCCCTCCAACAAATAATAATAAAATATTCCATAGAGGTGGATCTAGATGTGATTAACATTATTTTAATCATGCACCAAGATCTAGAAGGACCCAATATTTTGATATAAATAGGAGGGTTTTCCCCATCATTCTTCACCTTTTGTTGCATACTAGATCACTCTGGATCTATACACTCGGTCTCATTTTCTGCCATTGTTGCTCCCATTGAGCTCTACCTTCTACATTGGGTTTTCTACATTTACAAGAGAGAGAAAGCTTAGATCTGAAGTGCTGAGGACTACAAAGAACCCATCCCATTGAGGAGATCTGGATACACCTTCTTGTTTCCTCCCAGGTGCCCTGTAATATAAAAATTCATTCAAAATCGTGTTCTTGTCTTGTCTGTTGGATGCATGGAGCAAACTCTTTACTTTACTGCTTAATGTCTTTCCATTTATAGATCTGTTTGTTGCAGAATTTTAACTACTAATCGCAGATCTGAAGATGTTTGGCAGCCTCTATTGTTGTTAGGGCTATTAGTTATGCGTAGCTAAAGTGGTTCTTTTTCGTACACTTCGACGAAGAATTCATACTAACATAGACAACACAGAGAGATAGGTCTGATTATCAAGGGTGGGGTTGATCACTTCCTTATAGTATCATAGATTCCTTTTACCCTCCAGCTCCTGATCCTCCTATAGCTTGTCCTTAAACTTGGAGGTAATAGTATTTTTTATATTATCTTTGCTTCGCATACTAAGCTCCTTCTTAATTCCCCAATGGTTGAGCCAGGACTAGGCATCCTTATGCCACCTGCACTTGAGTCGAAGGTGAGGGTTTTGACTACAGTTAGAAGAAATTTTAGAGAGCCTTTTTTATTCCATGTTGCCAAGCTTCTTCTTTTACATTATATATCTAAACATAGTCATAATTTCAATGGGGGGAAAACTAGATTCGATCAAGAGGATAGGATAGGGAATATTTCCCTTGATTTTAAGGTTGTAGGTTATGAATGCTTTTGAATCATCTCAATATTCCTCCATGACTCTCTGGATATACTGCAACCCCAAACTTCACATCCATATAAGAAAACAAGGTTGACAAGGGTCTCAAAGAGGAACCTCTTTTTACTCCAAATGTAAAGATCGACCAACTTATAATTGTTTTCAAGCTCATAATAATATTTCCAACCCCCAATAATCCTTTTCTTGATGCTATAATTCTAGTTGAGATGATGAGGGAAGTCAATGCCAAAATACTTATAAGAAGAAACCTGCTCTAAGCACTGGTTACTATGCACAAAACTACCATGTGTGATATTTTTTGATTTAATGATCACAACTTTAGCCTTGTCGATATTAATTTTCATACTCATCTTGGAGCAATAGTCATGAACAATCTGGAGCTGTTTATCAAGGTCATCATGGCTCTTTGCAAGAATAACGATATCATTGGCATAGAGGAGAAGAGTAATGAGAACACCAGCAAGCTCGGTGCCCTTGCACCCCGCAGATTCCAGACACTCCTCTAGCTTATTGATGTATATGCCAAAAATGGTAGGGGATAGGGGACACCCTTGCTTAACTCTAATATTTCATTTAATGTCTTTATACCACCCCTTGTTGGTATTAATCTTGGCAATGACAGTCTCATAGAGACGGATCACAACAATCCTCAGCTCAGGAGGGACCATGATCTCTTTAAGTCTCTCCCAAAGTTTCTCTCGAGGGATAGTGTCGAAAGATTTTCTAAAGTCCACAAAGCAACAGAAGGGATCGACTTTACTATTGTGACATTCCTCCACAATGATTCTAAGAGTGACCAGATGGTCAATAGTCGAGTGATGTCTCCTAAAACCAGCTTGTCCTTTACCTCTTTTTCCCTGATTTTCAAGCCAAAGGCTAATCTTCTTACCCAAAATGAGCCCATAAATCTTGGCCAGGATGTGGCTAACCATAATGGTCTTGTAGTTGGAAGGAAAACTCTTGTCCCCATTTTTAAATATAGGTACAATAAGGCTTTGTGTCCAAAGTCGAGTGAAGCCATGTGTTACAGCCATATTGGGAAGCTTCTGGAGATAAGGAGTGAGGATAGATCTTCCCATTTTAAGGATCTCGGCTTGGTATCCTTCAATATCTTTAGCTTTCCTATTACGAGCTTATTAAGACCAGACTTAATGTCATTAAGAGAGAATACCTCCTCTTTAATTGGAGCGATTAAGGTGGTGCCCATAATGTCTGAAGAGTCATACAAATTCTTAAGATAGTTGTCTCAATCTTCTAAGGGGATAGAATGGTTATCTTTGGTTTTATGGACAAGAGCATTCCGCCAAAATTTTGTGGGCGCGACTTTAGAAAGGTGAAGAAGATAATAATGTATTTTATTAATATATGATCTTTTCTTCCTCCTGATGATATTTTTTTATATATTGATATTCTGTAACTTAATGATTTCATTAGGAGCTTCTCTGATCACTTTCCAGACCATTTTGAAATCTTTGTCATATCATGATTTGGAATTTCTATTAGACTGCTTAAACGAAATCTCATTAGAAAACTTGCTAATGGTGTTGGAAAGGACAGTAGTGAAATGGTAATAAAAGTGATCAATGTTATTATTATAATTCATGGTGCCTAAATCCATTTCTAAATCCCTTAAGAACAGGTCAGTTTTACTTCTATCGAAGCGAATGTGTATTTTTCTTTCATTGTTCTCCTGCATGTGGGTGGTATGCATAGCAAGATTGAGGGAGAAAGACAAAGGTTTGTGGTCAGATTCTGGCTAGAATTAATTAAGAAGCTCAAATTTTGTAATATGGTTGAGGACGTGGATGTTAGAAATTGCATAATCCAAGACACTGCTACCCAGCACATGGAAACATGTCATCTCACTAGAGAGGGGCCACTTGTTAATACCATTACAAATAATTAGGTCCTGGGAACTGCAAAGTTTGAGGAGCTCAGTGCCGAATAAGTTCTTGATAATGTCTTGATATTTTCTCTTGAATTTATTATCTAAGTTACTATCTTCATCAAGCCACAACTGGTCAGGGTTAGAGTTGTTACTTAATGTAATGGCTTGGTTAGTAGCATTTCTAGTGTTAAAGTCTCTCAGTAAAAGGACATTACCATCATTTCTCAGGTTGAAGATGCATTTTCTAAAGAATTGAAAGGACGATTATTATCCGGGTTGTTCTTCTTACAGGATGTAGAGTTTATGGGAGCAAAATAATAGATTGCAAGAAAGATCCTATTGGTGGTAGAATCAGAGATTTCGATCCAAATGTATTGATTGAAGGGGTCGATTTTATGAAGTCATATGTGAGAGGAAAAAGTGTTCCTTATATAGCAGGCTATACCACCAAAACACCTCCGAGAGGATTTCTTATTCCAACTAGACCAAAGAGTGAAACCGTCGAGGTGAGGGACCCTAGATTCATCATGTTCCCATGTTTCAACTAAGAGAATAAGGTCAATATCACTCGAGATCCAACTTAACATAGGACCTTTACACCATGGAAAGCCACAACAGTTCCAGAAGAGGATCCAGAGTGATGCAAATACCTATTTATCACTCGTGCTTGAGACTCTATCTCTAATAATAGCTTTCCTATTCCTAATGATTGCCCGTTTCCTAGCCTTTCTTGCATCCTTAACCTTTTGGACTTCTTTCCTAAGTTCAACTTGGTCTTATGGAATGAGATCTTCATTTATAAATATTCTCGTTCCTTTTAGGCTAGGGTATTTCCTTAGTATATCCAATTTAAGTTCAAGACAACTGACCTTGACACGAATGAGTTTGTGTTTATGCTCAAGTACCTTTCCGACCCTTATTGGTTCTGTGAGATAGGTTGTTTCAATTTGAGATTTTGTTTTTAATTGTTCTTTAACCATTTCAAATGTGTTTTCATTGTTTTGTTCTTATACACCTGCAACTATAATATTTAAGGCTCATTTGTGGCGCTCATGGTCAAGAACACTTAATTTATTAATTTCCTCTTTGATGGGTTTAATATCTAAGTTATTTTCTATGTTAAGGCTGAATTATTATGTAGTTTTTCTTTTAAATTTTTAATCTCACTTTTCAATGTGTCATTTTCTTCGACGATTGTTTGTTTACTATGTTCTTTGTCTTGAATTTTACCTTTCATTTCTCGAAGTTGAATTTTGAGTGTGGTTATTTTATTTTCGAATGATTTGTGGTTGTTATCAAGCATTATCGTTAGTTCTAGTTTAAAATGATTTTCTCTTTCTTCTCTTCGTTTTTCTAAAGACTCAATTTATTCATAGAGACTATCTAATGTAATTTTTCTTGGTCTGCCTTTGCTAGAGGGGGGCTTAGAAATATTAGGGGAAGTATTCATAGTGTAATAAAACAAAACTTAACAAGAGGAGGGTAAGTGATCTGGGTAAATTTCACAACCCTTTAAACCAAGACCTTTTACTTCGACTGATGTGTTAGAATTGCATCAAAGCATTGATGAACATAAAAGAACATATCTGCATGTTGTAAAAATAGGAACATAAAAAGCATTAGCAACATATGATATTGATAATGGAGTTTGTCCATGAGGGACTACGTCTCTGGGCCTCGGTGTCAAGATGGTGTAGGCTATTGCATTAAGTGATGGAAACAGTGAAGATGTTCATGGATGGTGTTTTCTCTGTCATACAAGGAAAATTCCCTCACGCAGGAGTGGCTGGATCTCTCCACGAGATGTTCCGCTACAAGAAATCTCACTCTAAAAAAGGACTCCTATCAGCATGAAAATTTCACATGGATGATTACTATGAGTATCTCGCAGAATATGGCAACAAAGGGATCTCAATCAAACATACATGTGACAATGAGTATCCCGCCAACATGGCAACAAAAGGATCTCAAACAACATAAAACAATCCATGGTAAAAAAATTACATCTCACATCAAGACAAAAACAAGATCCCACATAAAACATCAAACAGGGATCTATACAACACAATGCATCTCATAGCAAGGAGACAAAGAAGTACATGATCACATGGCATATACCTCACATCCTAGAGCTATCTGAAGAAAAGGATGATTAACTGTTGGATCTGGTTGTACCGTCAATCTCATGGTGTTGAAAATTTTGAAAACCCACTGCTCACACTTTAAATGTTGTCACCTGCAACTTCACTCTGAAAAGTGGCCGAAAAACACAAGGCACAGATGGAAAATCTGACTACACTGCTGAACTCGTGTTGCTGAGAGGTGTAGGATCAACTATCAATTTGATGAATAATGACCTTGTCGAAATCTGGGCCTTAGGGAATCTATTAGATTCCCCATAGATTCCTCAAAGATGTTGCTCCATCGGTAATCTGGAAATCTGCAACTCAAAACCCAAATCTGATCTTACCATTGAGATCCTTGCGAAATTCTGAGAAGAATGAGTATAAGGTTGACCTCATTCTGGCACTGGCGAATTTTGGTCTCCAAGGAGTCTAAAAGATTCCCTCAAGATTCCTAAAGATTCTCCTCCATAGGGAAACTGAAAAATTGTTGCTCAAATGGAAAATCTAGGCACACCATCGCGTTCCCTACAAAATTACGGTTAAAATGCATATAAATTTTAATACATTCTGACACAAGAAAATTTTACCTCTTTGGGATCATAAGATTCCCTTGGGATCAAACAGGAATCTACCTCGAAATCCATGCCTACTCCTACCTCGAACTGTGTGCTCCAACCTCTGTTGCCTTGGCCTGGGCACACTATGAAAATTTGAGTTTATATAAAAAATGTGGGCACCTTATCGATGAGTCTATTGTGGCGTGTTGGTAAAATAAGTGGTTTGTCAAGGGGAGGTCAGGGGATCAAATCCCACCTCCCCAAAAATTTGCGCATTTTATTAATTTTTGGAGGGGGTGTAGGCCTATTGGGGGGCTCGACCCACATTGGGCAGCCCACCCACATATCTTCCATATGGCATATATATAAAGGCGGGTATATGGCTGGGGTGGTAGGGTTGACTGCCGACCACCCCACCATATATATGTTTATTTATATATATGTGTGTGGGTGTTGTGGGGTCCAGCAAGGGTTTTTTTATATATGTGTTGTTCTTGTGGGCGAAGGGTATGATGGGGGTTATGGCACGTCACCCCTATATATATATATATATATATATACATATATATTTAAAACAATAACACATTTTTAAAATTCTTGAAAATAGGTCGAAGGATACAAATTAATGGCCCATAATTTCATTTGGAATTTGGTTAGAACTAGCCAGAATCTGATGGCCATATTTCGACCAATTTGTGTCCTCCTTAACCTGCCATGTCATCCGGTCAACCCTGGAACTTTGATTGCTTATAACTTCTCCATACGAGCTCAGTTTGACGAACCATTTGCACCACTACGATCAGGACGACGAGGTCTTCAGCTTGAACCTAGTTCGAGAGAAATCTGAACACTTTGATTTTTGAGCTTTCATCAGCCCTCTTTGCCCTATGTGTGTCTCTAGAACCACCTGGATCAATCCTCCCCACTGAGGAGCTTTTGGTCCTCCAAAAGCATCAACAATATTATACAACCACTGTGTACTATGTTTGCACCACAAGTGTCTCTAAAAGGTCACCCTTCCATCTCCTTCACTTTTTTTCTTCAAAGCTTTAAGTGATGAATCGACGCCTGCATCTTATGCAAACCTGTCGTATAATCTCCTGCAAAATACATGCTCCAATTGACCAACTACGACCCAAAACTTTCCATACTTGCCACGAGCTTACATACTCGGAGCTCAAGTTTACATCAAATGGAAATAACACCCGAGCTATCATTACAAGGCAAAAAGCATCATCGTCGCATTTCGAAGTGATGGAAAACACATCATCACTTTTACATGAAAGAAATGCATCACATGATTTACAAGACAAGGCCAAAATATCATGGTTTCTTAACAAGCGATGGAAACACATCATCACTATGAAAATTAAAAATGCAACATATGATTTACAAACACGGCCATGACACACTACCACATCCAGAAAAACCATCTCTCACTTATCAAAATGAATGGATCATCTCCCCATGGCACACTTGTTTGTCAAACAATTGTTTCAACTGGTTCATGCACCAACACTTTGTCCTTAAGGTACTGCTCTGGATGGAGCCTCAAACATGTGAATCTTTGATGGCCACTTTGGTTGCAATGGCTGCAAAAGGTCTTCTTCCTCTAGACTTGCTTAACCAATTTATTATTCTGCTGTGGAGAAGGATTTTTACGCCTCATCCGCCTTTGTGCTACCATTATTTTCCAACACTCAGAAATGACATGGTTACGTAAACCACAAAAATGACAAGTTTTTTTATGCCATGATTTATGTTCATGATTAGAAACATGCTTATAATCAAAATGAAATCGAGAATATTGAGACTTGCTATACCTTCTCTGGTGGTCTCTAGTGTGATCATGGTGATGAGAGCTTGCCTCGGCTCTTTCATTGCAATACGCGCTTCCGTGGGATGATGGTGAAGTGTTTCCATCAATCCTCTTTCCTGGTGATTTCAACAACGTTTTTTTGCCTTTGATGTCCTTCGAACATCCTCTTTCAGTGTATCCCAAACCTGCGTAGTGAGGTCTCTACACAACCTCCAATGGCTAAGTTATGCCTTGGCCATGAATGCCAAGTCCTCCTCCTTTGTACCCCATCCTGGTAAGGACTCTCATGCCAGTTCCTTTAATGGGGATATCCACATTTCCAACAGAAATAATAGCATGTGAAGATGAAACTGAAGAATGATCACAATTGTTTACCCCAGATGTCGATTTTGAAACAGGTGAAGAGGGCTTCTCTAAGCCTTCATTGTGCTTCAATTCCTCCAAGACCTCTGTCACGGCTTGTAGCTGAAGCTACAATCGCTACTTCTCCTCCTTATTTTCCTGTAGGAGTGTCTTTGATGCCTCATGATCTGCTTGAAGACTTTCATTGTTGCACTTCAATTCCTCCAATGCCTCTATCATGGCTTACAATTGAAGTTTCAATTGATGTTTGTCCTCCTTCTCCTCTTGTAGAAGTGTTTTCAACTCAACGTTGTCTGCTGCTTGTTTCTCATAAGCTTCGTACAACATGTACGCCTTTTTAGACACCTTGAGCATGGTCTCATACATGTATTTGACATCCTCCATGGCTCAACTCAGCGAATGTTCAATGGTTCATGCTTGCAATCCAAATCAGCAAGAAGACCGCTCTGATACCACTTGATTTGGGTAAATTTCACCACCCTTTAAACCAAGACCTTTTACGTCGTTTAATGTGTTAGAATTGAATCAAAGCATAAATTAACATAAAAAACATATCCAGATGTTGTAAATAAGAGGAACATAAAAATCATTAGCAACATACGATATTGATAACGGAGTCCGTTCAAGAGGGACTACGTCTCTGGGCCTCAGTGTCAAGATGGTGTAGGTCATTGCATTAAGTGCTGGAAATAGTGAAGATGTATATGGATGGTGTTTTCTCTATCATACAATGAAAATTCCCCCACTTAGGAGTGGTTGGATCTATCCACGAGATGTTCCGCTACAGGAACTCTCACTCTAAAAAAGGACTCCTATCAGCATGACAATTTCACATGGATGATGACTATGAGTATCCTGCTAAACATGGAAACAAAGGGATCTCAACCAAACACACATTTGACAATGATTATCTTGCCAACATGGCAACAAAGGGATCTCAAACAACATAAAACAATCCATGATAGAAAATTACATCTCACATCAAGACAAAAACAAGATCTCACATCAAACATCAAATAGGGATTTATACAGCACAATGCATCTCATAGCAAGGAGACAAATAAGTACATGATCGCATGACATATACCTCACATCCTGTAGATATTTGATGAAAAGGATGATAAACTATTGGATTTGGTTGTACCATCAATCTCATGGCATCTAATATCCTGAAAATGATTTCTCACACATTGAATGTTGTCACCTACAACTTCACTTTGAAAAGTGGCCGAAAATCATAAGTCTCAGATGGAAAATCTAACTGCACTGCTGAAATCATGTCGCCGAGAGGTGTAGGATCGATTGTCAATTTGTTAAATTTTGACATTGTCAAAATCTGGGCCTTAGGGAATCTTTTAGATTCCCCCTAGATTCCTCAAAGATGTTTCTCCATCAAGAATCTGGATATTTGCAACTCAAAACAAGAATCTGACCTCACCATTGAGATCCTTGTGAAATTGTGAGAAGAATGAGTATAAGGTTGACCTCATTTTGACACCAACGAATTTTGGCCTCCAAGGAATCTGAAAGATTCCCTCAAGATTCCTGAAAATTCTCCTGCACAAGGAATCTGCAAAACTATTGCTCAAATGGAAAATCTGTGTGCACCATCGCGATCCCTATGGAATTTTGGTTAAAATGCATATAAATTTTAATACATTTTGACACAAATTTTTTTTACCTCCTTGGGATCAAAAGATTCCCTTGGCATCAAACCGGTATCTGTCTCGAAATCCGTGCCTGCTCTTGCCTCAAACTGCATGCTCCAACCTCTGCTTCCTTGGCCTGGGTGCACTGTGAAAGGTCGAGTTCATATAAAAATGTGGGCGGACTTATCAATGAGTCTGTTGTGGCGTGTTGGTAAATTAAATCCTATCCTAAAGATGGATCCCTGTTGGGATTCAAAACATCGACCATTGTATCTTAACACTGTGGATAATCCATAAATTTCTGAAATAAACGATAACCATAGAAGCTTAAAAACCATAAGTGGTTTGTTAAGTGGAGGTTGGGGGGATCAAATCCCGCCTCCCCAAAAAATCACACATTTTATTAATTTTTTGAGGGGCCGTGGGTCTGTTGGGGGGCCCGACCTGCATTGGGCGGCCCGCTCACATATCCACCGTATGGCATATATATATAAAGGTGAGGATATAGTTGGGGTGGCAGGGTTGACTGTTGACCAGCCCACCATATATATTTTTATTTATATATATGGGTGTGGGTGTCGTGGGGTAGGCGGGGGTTATGACCCACCGGCCCAATAAATTTTTTATTTTTTATATATGTGTTGTTCTTGTGGATGGAGGGTGCGGTGGGGGTCATGGCCCGTCCCCAATATTATGTTTTTTTTTGTTTTATTTAAAAAAATAACACATTTTTAAAATACCCAAAAATAAACTAAAGGAGACAAATTAACAGGCCCACAATTTTTTTCCAGAATTTGGTCAGAACTCGTCGGAATCTGGTGGCCATATTTCATCCAAATTGTGTCCTCCTTAACCTGCCATGTCACCCGGTCAAGCCTGGGACTTTTACTGCTTCTAACTTCTCCATATGAGCTCGATTTGAAAAATCGTTCACACCTTTACAATCAGGACAACGAGGTCTTCAACTTGAACCTGGTTCGAAAGCAATCCAAACACTTTGATTTTTGAGCTTTCATCAACCCTCTTTGTCCTGTGTGTGTCTTTGGAGCCACCTGGATCTTTAAGTGAGAACTAATGCACCTGTAAAGTGGAACTAATGTGAGGTTGTCACTACGCCTTGAAGGTTGAGTCTTTGGCATATATAAATCTTGCTCCTTTTGATACAGTGAATGCCAAGAATGATGGTTGCTTTGTCCTTACTGCAAATGATACTCCTGACTATGAAACCTTGCTTAAGATGAATAGACACCTCTTCAATATTTAAGGAATATCGTGGCTCTGATCATAAAAGACTTCAATATTGTTAGGTGTTGGAGTTCACAGAAATAGGAGTGAGTTCGCTAGTTCTCTGTAATTGATGCCCAACATGCCATTTAACGAAGCTAAGAAAACAACCCTAGCCACTTGTTAGATTCTTCTTTCCTCCACAGGGCTGAGCAATTGAAATTTCAGAGCCAAGTCATACTAATTATCCGCATCGCAAAGAATAATTAATCGGCACCGCAGATAATTAAAAATCCACACCGCAAAGAATTATATCAAGAGAGGCACTGTAGAGAGAATTTTTAGAGCCGAGGCTTAGCAGAGAGAATTATCTACACCCAGCCGCAGAGAATTATTCACACCTAACCATAAATTCATAGGTTGCTAAATCATTTCTCAAAGAGTCGATAAACATTTTGGGGAGTCAGCGAACTTGTTGGACACCTAATCCTCTATGGGTAGGTGTGGAAGGCGAATTGTCACAAATGGAGTCCAAGTGACCTTGGAATGCGGAATCCAAGAGTCACATTAATGTAATATAAATGTACATCTATGAGTAATATAAATGCAATTAATGCTTATCTTTATTTTGTGTGTGTTTACCTTCTCCTCCACCATGTGTGTGTTTAACATGGTATCAGAGCAGGTGAATTTTATGGCCCTGCTCCAATTTGAGCCACTCTTGTGGTCTTCTGATATGGTCTATTACTTGGTTATTTTAACAACATTTTTTCATTTTGTTACCTCTCGCAATTTGAAGTAACGCCCCTTCCTGCTCAAGACTGTGACTTTCCTATCTTGTCAGATGTGTTCATTTATCAACTCAGACCTGTGCACCTAATGCTCTATTTTCCTAACGTTATGTTGTTCTCCTGTTGCTCTCTGATTATTTTATTCCAACCCTATGCTTCTGCTGTCGTGTCAGACTTTTGCTATTCTAAGCCCATCGTTCATACTTAGTCATTGAACATTGTTGAACCACGACTTGTTGTCAGACGAATGTTGTTGAAGCGTTGGATTGGAGTGGCATAAAGCTCCTGTTTGGTGAAGGTTGAATGATTGGATTTATTTTGTGCATTAGAGTCTTGAATACCATAGTGTATATGAGCATTGAATGTGTGTTGTTCGCTCTTATTGAATGCTGGAGGGATTGCAAAATAATTAGCATTTTCATCAATTTAATGTTGATGCATGTCTGCATAGAGAGAAGCATAACTGCATGTGTCCTATCGTAATGTACCTATCTTCCTATCGATTCATTTCTTTTGAAGTAGATTCTTGGAATTCATTCTTGTCTCTAGATTCATAGTGCCAAACCGTTGTCTCCAAAAATTCCTTTTTTGTGCATTTATCTGTCATCTACTTGGCTCATTAGAGATTATTGGCATTAAACACTTAGACATTCGGTTGTCTGGTCCTCCCAACTCCACTTGCGATCTCGGTGCATGTTGTGTTTGAGTGCGTCGATTCATTATGTGGGTTGGTTTTTATGTGCACACGTTATTGTAATTTTTGAAGGAGGGAAGGAAGTAGAGCTTAACAAAACCATTGTTGAAATCTCTGCAATCGAGATATCTTAGCATGGTACAGTAACGCTAAGAGTAGAACTAGTAACACAGGAAACATGTTAATTGGTGGCGATATTATGGGGTAAATGGATATAATTTCCTGAAATAATGTTGTACTGGTACCAAAATAATGCCAAAGCATTGAAGAAAGGTCTTGAAAGAATTCACATCTCTTGGATAGGTTAAGGAGAGCATTTTATCTGTGCTTTGGAATTGTGACCATCCTCAAGGAGCTGTAGGGCAGTGTGGATGCTTTGAAATCGGTGCTTGTTGCTGTTCACTCCCCACCATACCCATTAATGCATCAAGCTCTTCCTTTGCTCAATAGTTCCAACCTTAAACGCAGGCCAATACCGGTTCCAACACTACGCCATCTCAGTCAGCCACATAAGAGGGAAACACTGGAAGATTTGCAAACCAGTGAAAAATCGTGTTGTGCCAGGGGTCCAAATCATGCATAGAATATTAGATGAAGGAACACAAGGATGAAAATATCGAGTTTTTGCAGCAAGAAGAGCTTTTCCCCCCTAGGTTCAGACTCTTATTTAAATTCACCGTATGCCCAAATTTTGAATAGAATAAGTTAGTTTGTGGGTTTCTCAATGCATAATTTTCATAATTTTATTCACAAAAAGGGCCAAGCATTTTCAGAATTGGAGGTTTAATTTGAGAGGATAATATTTCAAATTTGAAGTCAAATTCCTATTTCAGTTGGATTGAGGGTTAGATTTCCAGATACCCACGAATTTATCCAGGGGTTCCAACAATATAAAAGATACAAACAGAGGCTGACATCATTTGTATATTAGCAGAGAACTTCTAGGAAGAGTTTGTGCAACATTTAGGAGGCCACGTACAATTTTGTGATTGATAAAACTTGCAGAGGAAGCTGAATGCACTGACCCATCTGATTGTATTATTCCATAGTTCATTTCATCACTGAGCCACATTCTCCATGTTGTAGCATAATTTCTTCTGAGAGGGGTCGAGTGGAACTTGTTGGAGAATATGGGTGCTTGTAGCTAAAAGATTCATTTGCCTGTTGACATTTCTATTTACCTCTAAAATTGTAGCCGCCATTTTTGAAGAAGATTGATTGAAATTGAACTGAATAATATTCACAATTTGTTTACATTGTAAACGGGTGCATTATCGATTGAAGCCAACACCCTTTATTTCTTGAGCCTAAGTAGTTTGGAAAATGGCCAAATTTTATGAAGTATTACAGTCCTTGGAAACTTTGATACAATCCACTGTTGATGACACAATCTGAATCAGTAAAGATACTCTCTTTGATATCTAGACTTGCTTGCATCATGCACAAGAAAAGATTGATTTTATGCAACTAGAATCTCAGCTTTAGCAAGAAGAATTACATCATCGGAGTCATCATTCTGAACTTGTTTTTGTTCATAACACTAAGACAGACTCCCATCAACAACAAGAAATTGCAGATGCAGTACCCATTTTAAGTGCATATTTGCAGAAGGAAAAAAAAATCCAGCCAACACCTCTGTAGCCCATCATCAGACCTTGGGACAACTTGTCCACAACTAGCACAGAACAGGTCTTGGATATGACAAGGAGTTTTCATTTCATATTCCGAACTACTCCAAGCCCATCAAATTTCAGAGCGTCGGATTTATTTATGACAGTTCACCTTCAGCTATTCCAGATCCTGCTCCTCTTCCATAGCAACAACAACAACAAATTGAAAAATTCCAACATTGTGATCGAGTTGGCCATATGAAAGATCATTGTTTTGATCTTCGCCCATGCAAGCACTATGGTCAGCACACCCATTCTTCACATAGATGCTTCAAAAACAAGCCTCCTGTAAGAACAAAGATTCATATTAGATGGATCGCTTCTTGGTAATGGGCATCAACAGCCAAGAAGATGTTTAAGACATATGTCAGAACCTGTTCTAGAATATTGAACAATATTGCAGTTAATTTTTCGCCATCATCTCATCTTGTACCTGACAGGGGGGAAATGGTGGTCATCTACAAGCTTCGAATCCACATCAAGCGAGCCTGAGCCACAATCTCTCTTTCTAGATTCAGAGTTGTAGCTAGAGACACAGCAGTTTAACCAAGCCTGAGCCATAATTCGTCATTCCAGATTCAGAGTTGTAGCCAGAGACTCGGATGCCCATGAGCATGCCTTTGGTTGGTGGACAGCCCTTAAACCATCTATGTGAGGTTGATATTCTTCCTCTTTTAGAACACTTCCTCTAGTAGAAGACTTCAGCTTCTTTCCATTTTTGGTTGAGTTCAGGAAATGCATTAAGCATTCCAGTGTTGGTGGTCATCCTTAACCATCACAGGTTGTAGACTTCCCTTCTTTTAGGTTGAAGGTCTCCCTCCTCAAATAAGAGGGAAAATTCCTCTAGCATAAGCCCTTAGCCTCTTGCCAGTTTTGGAAGAGTTCTAGGAACTGCAATAAGTGTTGCGTTCTAGTGTTGGTGGTCATCTTTAAACCACCTCTTTATGCCAACATTTCAGAGAGCTGATTTAGCCTAAGTGCTACCATGCATACTTTGCATATTTTTATTACAACTCTCTTCTTGGACCCACACATACACCTTCGGATTAAGGGGGGGGAATGTTGGACACCTTATCCTCTATGGGCAGGTGTGGAAGGCGAACAGTCAAAAATGGAGTCCAAGTGACCTTGGAATGCAGAATCCAAGAGTCACATTAATGTAATATAAATGTACATCTATGAGTAATATAAATGCAACTAATGCTTATCTTTCTTTTGTGTGTGTTTACCTTCTCCTCCACCATGTGTGTGTTTAATAGAACTCCATCAAGATCTCTGAGCTGGTAAACTTGGCAGAGAAAATCTTGTAGATTGCACACTACGGGTATTGGTTGACGAATAATTTGGAAAAATAAACTATATGTATGTTCATATCATTACTGTAACAGTGGATTTATTTGGGTGAAAGTGTGGGGAAAAGGAAATCGTCAGCATCAACGAAAAATTAGCAACATATTTGGTTTTATAACGCGGAAACCAATGAAATTTCGACCTGATAAGTTTAGACAAACAGGTCGCAATTGCTCTTTAGACGTGGGGAAATGTAGTTTGACTTGACATGTCCGTCAATATCATGCCCTTCTTTGAAAGCAAACACGATTAGTTCAGACAAAAAGCTCCCAAATGTTCTTCAGATGCACGACAAAGTAGTATTCTTCATACTAATTATCCGTACTGCAAAGAATAATTAATCGGCACCGCAGAGAATTAAAAATCCACACCGCAGAGAATTATCCACACCGAGATTCAAAGGGAAATGAATTACTAGCTAACGATTGGACTTTTGTAGTTAAAACTAACTTAAACTAGTCTTAAAATAACTTGTTTTCTTTATCTTGTACTTCAATTCTACACTCACCTAGATTTAAATTTCAAAATTCTCTTTCTAAACACAAATATTAATGTTTGATATGTATCAAAGAACATAGTATGAGTGGCATAGAGAAAAAATGAGAATCTAAAATAATTTATATATAAACCAACCTAGATCTATCTTAACTCCAGATCTACCAAGCTCAGAGAGGGATCAAATCTCATTTCACTTTAAAAGAGGTTTGCATCTCAATAAATTTGATCCCTCTTGACAGTTGGTAAATAGAGAGTTAATATGGATCTAGGCTAGTTTAATTATTTATTATAATTAATTATAGTTATAAATATTATTATAATTATTAATTTCATGTTTTTTCTTTTATTTATTTTATTTTATTAATTTTATTACTTATACTTTGACGGGGTCAAAATGTTAAACATTACAACATCTCTACCATATTGGGATCAAATGCTTACATAGGAGTTAAGTGAACCTCAAATATAAAGATTTTTTTAAATAAAAAGTGGATTGGTTGAAAGGAAATCTTGGATAAAATATAATATTACAGTATTATATTTTCCCCATATTTATTACCACTCCCACTCAATAAAAAGTGGTGGGGGGAATTACTATTTAAAATGTAATATTATTACATTTTACTTAAAATTTCACCTAGTAAAAAGTGGATGAAGGTAGGCATAAGTATTAGATACAATCTAATAATTATATATATTTCCTCTATCTCCTCCCCTCACCCCTTCTCACTTTCATAGTTAGGATTATTCATTTCTAAACTTACTATCCTAGATCCCTCAGACCTCTATTTCTATAGCACATTATTACACATAAATTAATAGAATATATTACATATATTATATTAAAGCGATTATCAAAGAAGACATTAGAATGAGTTATGTATGTTGTGGAATCATGCTTAACCCTACTGCTCTTAAAAACACCTTCCTAAATAATTGAATAACCTCCACTAAGCTTTGAAGCTTCTACTCATATATACACATTATGTATTCATATATTCAACTAGGATAGAAGAAAAGCATAGAAAGAGACATAGGGCCAAGAAACAAATCTATAAAAATGCTCAGAGTGAACATATCCATAAAAATGTTTTACCTTTACACATTACATGGATTCAACACCATCATTTTCTATAATCAATTATGTATCTAAATATAACATCAAACTAAGATGGATCTAGGCTAGCTAAATTACCCCCTTAAATAGGTTATATTCCATATAAATACCATGGATGCTTAATACAATGGTTCTTTTTTTTTTTTTTACTATTTAATTTTTATATGGTTATTTTTATTTATTTATATCATTATTTTTATTTTATTTTCATTGAATTAAAATATTTACATTATATTATATTACATTAAGTTACAAATATCTACCATATTTTAATTTTATTTTTACCTTAGTCAAAATGTTTACATTACATTATGTCATGTTACATTACACATGTGACATCTCTAACATACTTGTCTAGAAAGCACCTCCCAACCCACTAAAAAGTGAGTAATTTTATTAAGAAATAAAAAATATTAGATTATATTTTAAAACAAAAATATTATATTCAAAATCTAGAGTCCAAAAACTACTAACACTAAATTAACTATTTTACTTTAATTATTAATTTATTTAATTTAATTTTTATGTTTATGTAATTTGACCGAGCCAAAATCTTCAACAAGACATGATAGGACAAAAAAAATATTATATAAATCTAAGTATATTATATATAATAATATAAAAAGTTAAACTAGCAA
The DNA here is from genome assembly GCA_034641835.2 of Pinus albicaulis. Classification (NCBI taxonomy): domain Eukaryota; kingdom Viridiplantae; phylum Streptophyta; class Pinopsida; order Pinales; family Pinaceae; genus Pinus; species Pinus albicaulis. The sequence continues at coordinate 1,330,155,387 of CM076574.1, read as the reverse complement.
TTGCACCATATGTTGCAAAGGAAACGTTGTAAAGGAGTAACATAGGAAAAAGTAGTATAGAGGAAAAAATATGTGATATGTTATGTGATTTAATTGAATATTTAACTTATAACTATGAATCATTTTATCTAAAAAAAATTAACATACATCCAGGTATAAAAATGTGCTCGAAAGGTCAGGAGTGGAACAGTTGTGCATTTATAAGTTAAGGGGCCTTCCTAGACAACACTCACAACAACTCTTTTTTTCATACGCCTTTTGTAAAACTTATTCATTCCATGGATTTGAAGCTCTTCTGGTTTAGCATATCCTTCTCGATGCTCGGACCGTCCATTTCCGACACAGTCTTGCTCGGGAGCCCCATTGCATGTATGGATAGAATGATATCAAGAAAACAGATTGAAACTTATCGTGAATTTGAAAGAAAAGTTGTCTTTATGATGAATTTACCTGCACGCAAACATAATTATGACGGTTGTCACCGAAGGCCATGTTGATAACATGATCTATTGTGTCAAAGAGACGATATAGGATGATTTTCATCATGGGCTTAGCCCACTAGAAGGATCCCCACCCTCTGACATGGTTGCGTTCGTAGGTACGATCGAACTGGCCCGTTCCAAGAGATAGCACGAGCAGATCGTCGACATCGTTAACGAAGGGGAATTCTTGTTTATTATGCAACACATGTTTTATGGCTGCGACGGCAGGTTTGTTCATCACTAACCCACCATTGACGGAAGTGCAAGTCGTTTGGTTGTCGATGGAAGTCATGGAGACGAGCCCCATCTCTTGTATGGATAGAACGATATCAGGAAAACAGATTGAAAATTACCGCGAATTTGAAAGAAAATATGTCGTCATGATGAATTTACCTGCACTTGGACATAATTCTGATGGTTGTCACAAAAGGCCATGCTGATAACATGATCAAATGTGTGAGAGGCACTGTCGAGGATGATTTTCATCGTGGGCTTAGCCCACTGCAAGGATCCCCACCCTTTGACATGGTTATGTGTGTAGGTACATTCGAATTGGACTGTTCTAAGAGACAGCACAAGCAAATCATCGACACCGTTAATTAAGGGGAATTCTTGTTTATTATGCAACACATGCGTTATGGCTGCGATGGCAGGGTTTTCCATCACTAACCCACCATTGACGATAATGCAAGCCGTTTGGCTGTCGACGTAAGTTATGGAGACGGGCTTGAATAACCCCGACGTGGCCGAAGTGGCACGACAAACCTCCCACATTTTGAAATCATAGTTTTTAGTTTCCAAGGCATCGGCACGGGAGAAGAGAAATGGCCTGATAATGGGGAGATCATAGCAGGGGATCAAAACCAGCTTCAGTGTATCCTTTAACGTCAAAGATTTTTTGTCGGCCCTGAGGAAGCAGGCCTTGAGCAGGCATTCCAAGCTTTTGGGAGTAGGCTGGGGCCACGCCCCTGAGCCTGGCGAGAAACCTTGAGGGGCTAAAGATCTTCTTTCCCTTCTTCTCCAAGACCATCATCGTGTCCACAGAGTAGGGGGAAACTGGTGTCTTTGTTGGAGAAAAGCATGCTTGTTATAATTCTTCCCGTGCTTATTCTCGCAACCACGTCTTAATAGTCGGCAATTTTGGCGTCAGGGTTCACAGAATTTCGCCCGAGGGAATCTTCCAGGTAGGCCACATCCCTTGCGGCGATTATGCCTCTCATATTATCGTCGTCAATGCTCAAAATGCACACTTTTCCTTTCGTAGAGCCTTCTACGGTGGCCTTCTTATTACCCGACGTCATTGGCTGGATCAGACTTCTAACAAGCTCATGTAACAACAGTGGAATCTAGACCTTGTGGTCTTCGTAGCCGAAGAGCCAATTATTCTCCATCTTTGAGAATATTTCACATTGCAGCTTATCCGTGTCATAACTGAGTCTGTTCATATCCTATGCTTCGATGCTCTGAGACGTGAAAGCCATTGAATAAAAGCAAAGAAATTCCTCCTTTTTATAACCTAAAAGATTCAAAGCTCCTCCCTTGTAAGTCCCATGAATTTCAAAATTTGAATCTTATAGCTGTAATCCTTAAAGAGCCAAAACATCGAGCTCCAACAACTGCCTTTCAGAGCTTCGAACCCTCAATATACAAGATCGAAAAAATAAATTTGCACTTCAATGTCCAATGCAACTGTATGACTCTCTTCTCTCCTAAATAAAGAGCTCTGCTATAAATTTTTTGGCCTCCAGGCACTTAAAAGGCTCAAAAATTGCATAAGGAGGCAAATGTTTTAGAACTTGAAGCTAAAAATGAAAAATGTAGAAAAAGCTTTCAAAAATTATAAATTAACCCGGTGACATTGAAAACCAAACCTTCAGGAATTGTCTCAGGAAAGGTCACATTTGTAACCACTCGATCAATCGTGAACGCATAGATTTACGAGATGTAGAGAGCCTTGTAACCAAGATAACACAGACCATGGCAACAGAATGGGTGCAAAAAAAAATGTTGGAATTGTAATTGAGATTATTTAAATAGTTGAGTAACTAAAAAGAAAAAATTACCTTTTATAAGAAGAACCATGAATGTTAGAGAAGAGAAATGCATTCCAGAGACACATGTCCGACCTTACACGATACCCATGTCATATAGTAATGAAATTACATAATCAAATAGCCTTAATAAGCATAGCACACGTCCCTGTAACACGAATGACGAGTTCATTCATAAAAGAACCACATGCCCTTACTGCTTCTCCGACCATAGTTGAAATTCCAGAGAGTGGTTCCAATTCATCGTGATGTAGATTCAATACAATCTGTTGTTGTGTTGTGTTGTAAAACAAACAAATTATTTCCAAAATACAGCAAAAAAATCCAAAAAACTGAGGGCCAGAATAGCCTCCAAAAATGCATGCAAAAACATACCAAGACATCTAATGGCAAAACCAAGTCATGTATCGTCTCTTTGGTAGCAACACTATCAACTAGGAAGGCTTTTAGTGGAGCAATGTAGAATTCATCGTGGGCATCCTTTTCTGGTGACTTGGTATCAAAATTCCGCAACCAAAATTGAATCTGATTCTCCTTCTCTGCAATTTTTCCTACAAAACTAAGTTACAAAATGTCACCTACTTTAGAAAGAAAGTATAAAGGAAAGAAAACAGACTTGTATTGCCTTCTTCTTTCAATTTCATGCACACAATGCAGTTGTTTAAGGAACCTAAAATGGTTTTCATTATTTCTATTATTTCTGTAACTGATTAATAACAATATTCAATCCTAAGGTACATCTTATTTCAATCGTCTAACATCAAAATCAACGGTACAAAACGGTAGAAGTGGCAGTTGAGGGGAGTTGTTTTCAAAGAGAGACGCTTTACAATGTAATAATAATTATCAATATTTAATAAAATTAGACATATCTCACCAAAATTCGGCAATACAATTTCAATTTTTTCGTTATTTAAAATACAATGTTGAATGTATAAATGGATTCAACACCCTAAAAAACCTGCAGATTAAACAATTTAAACTAGAACTTTTAAAAATCTCTATCATATTTTAATTAAAAATAACTAAAAAAATATCTAAAAAAATCATTTCGTCTATAAATTAAACTACACTTGTACATATATATTATATTATATGTTTATTTATTAAATAAATTTATATTGTATCGCATATTTATTTATTAAATAAACATCCTTAAATTACATACACATTTATAACATAAGAAGGAAGCAGCACATATAAAATAAACATTGAAAAGTGGATTGGACAGGATGGAGTTTGGGCGAGCGCCCATTCATGCATGACTCATGCTCTCTTTTCCAAACTATTGTCAAAGACGAAACATCGCATGGTTATGTTTCAATATTTTTATTTTTAATTGCAGTTGGAAATAGAATTTCATGAGCAACTAGGTACATTTTTTCTCAATCAGGTATACTTGTATTTATTTATATAATTAGTGTGGGACATGGATTTTTATGATTGAACTTTTTTTAAAAATTTGTGCGCATATCTCGATTTTTAGGATTAAATTGTTTAACAATTTGATATGTAATTTTAAATTCAAATTAATTAATTTACACTTAATACATCTCTATTATATCAATTTCCTTAAAAAAAAAAAAAACTCCTTTCCTTTTTTATATATAATTTTAAATTCAAAGCAATTAATTCACACTTAATACATCTATATTATATAGAATTGTCAAAAAAAAAAAAACCCTTATAGACTCCTTTCCTTTTCTTTTTAATTGCCTTGCGTGGAAAGTTGGGGATGATTCACAGGTTATCCTTGGTAAAATCCTTTTCTTGAAGGAGCCCACTGTTATAAGTTATCTTCGAATCTGATCCACTTCTTAAACTTGAAAGGTTTTTTCACCCTGAGCAATTTCAAAAGAAAGGATAATCTCTCATCGATCTACTGGCTGTCTCCTGCCGATTTGGGTATCAAGGGATCTTTGGGAAGCGAATGGCTTTCTTTCACAAATGAGCTCTATATCAATGGTATCAGACTAAGCTCCTCTCTGGAACACTTCTTCTGGATGGGTGAGTGCAAAACTGCAATACGAAGCCATAGCCCTTTCTTCAGTGGATCAAGCTATTTGCTGGGGAATAACTATATTTGGAATTGGAACATCACAAATAAGTTGAAGTGTTTTTTTCTGGTGGCTTTGCATAACAAATTATAAACCTTGGAAAAGCTAAAAATAAAAGGACTCTCTGGTCCAAACATTTGCTGCCTCTGTGAAAACCAGGAAGAATCAGTGAATCACATTTTTGTCTACTGTGCAAACCAGGAAGAATCAGTGAATTACATTTTTGTCTGCTGTAGGACTGGAAAGGAGATTTGGCTTTCGGTATTACAGGTCCTTAACATAAAAGACAATTGTGACCAGCCTACATTTGAGAAATCCCTTCTTCACTGGTCAAAGAAGCCAAAATATCTTAACCCTCTCCTTATATTTGTGTCTTGGGGAATCTGGCTGCTCAGAAATAGAATTGTTGTAAAAAAGAAAATCATCAACATTTCCCATCCCTCTTTCATGATTGTGAGCAGTCTGAAGCAAAACATAAAACTTCAAAGAATTATCACTTTCCAATTTTATCACTTTCCAATTTTATCTCAATTTTATCTCAATTTTATCCAATTTTAGAAAAATGTATCATTGCCTCAGACAAAAATAATGCTAATGAAAAGAGAAAATCTAAAAAAGTTAGTTTCAAAGATGATTCAAAGAAAAAAGCGCCTAAAGATCCATATGATATGGAAGGATTACAAAAAGTCCTGAAAACTATGTCCAATGAAATGGTTGAAATTAAAAAACAGGTAGTTGAAACTTCCACTAAAAGGCCCCTTAGGAACTTCAAAATAAATCAACCACCTAAACCCAAACCCCCTAATACAATATCTAATGCAGAGTCAGAGGAAGATGAAGAGGAAGACACACTTCTATCATCCGAAGAAAACAAAGAAGACGAAATAGTTGAATTCCATGGGATGTGGGATTTTATTTTTTCAAACTCAGATAATGAAAATGAACAGGAAGCTTTTCCAGTAAACACAAGAAGTAAGAATGTAGCAGAACCTGTTCAAGCATCCCCCAAGAAGAAAAATTCCACTCCTGCTACCAAAGATAAAGCTCCCATAAAGAAAAATTCTCCTTTGCCTACTCAAAATCAACCATCATCTCCTAATCCTCCATCAACATCTAAAACACTAGTAGTGTCTGATTCTATGGATTATAACATTATAGAAGACATGAAGAAGACCAGAGAAATATTTCTTTACATGAACTCAGCAAGCTCAAGCATCAATAGAGGCTGTTGTTAAAGGAATTAAATGCAGTGCCTGCTTCTCCTCTTCCAACTGGTGTAATATCTAAGGCAACCAAAGGATCAGGTAAGCCACCATCCAAGAAAGTAGATGCTACCGATGTTGTTTTGATTGGAGATAAATCTAATTCACATATGCCTCCTTTTCTCTTAACTTATGAGATCTATAATAGGAATTTGCATAACTACTTTATAGATTCAGGGGCATCATCGAACATAATGCCAGCCTTAGTGTGCTCTAGATTAAACATTGAACCCCAGAAATCTGCAGTTCATATTGTCTAGTTCGATCGAACTAAAGTGCAAGTTTTAGGAGAGATTAATTCAGTCACTATTAGGCTATCAGCTGATCCTAGATTAATTCAGAGAATTGATATATTGATTGCTGACATCCCTGAGTTTTATGGTTTAATTTTAAGTAGGGATTGGTCTGAAAAACTCCATGGTTATATTTCTACCGATTGGTCTCACATGTGGCTTCCCTATAAAGGGAAACCAAATCAAATTAAGATTGATCGAGAGAAACACATGACCCATATAATAACAGAGTTTGAACAAGAAAACCAACCTGTAGCTTTCAATAATAATATTCTTGGAAATTACTCAGTCGAATCATTCTTTGGAAATTTTAACGTCCAACAATCACCTTTCCCTGAAAATAGCTTCACTTCACAAGTTGAAAACTTCTCACATACCAATACTTCAAGATGTGTTAATATTGCCGATCAATCTGTAAATAAATCTGTAGATAAATCTTTATTTTGGTCTTTGTACTTTGATGGATCAAAGTCCAATGATGGTGCAGGAGCAGGATGTATTTTGGTTCGTCCAGAAGGGGAAAAAACTATGTTGTCATGCAGACTAGAATTTGAGTGTACAAATAACACTGCAAAATATGAAGCTTTGATTCAAGGAATTTACAAAGAAATAGGCTTGAATGTCAAATATCTGAAGGTATATGGTGATTCTGAAATTGTCATTAGGCAAGTTAGGAATACTATTCATTGTCTTTCAAGTCATTACCAAGCCCTTGTTCAAAATCTAACAACTCACTTTCTAGCATTCAATATTTCCCCTATTCCTAGATCTCAGAATGCAACAACTGATTTATTAACTAATGTTGCTTCTAAACTCCTTCTAGCTAAGGATTATAGTCCAGATAGGTTTTCAGTTGAATTGATTTTTCGACCATCTGTTCCTGACAATGTCACCAATTAGCGAGTGTTTAATCATGATGAAGACATCCTAAACTTCTTAACTTTAGAGAAATATTATGATGATCAAATAGTTGATGAAAGTGATCATGATCTCCAAATAAAATCACAAAACAATGAAAATGCCATCCTGAAATCTGTGGTTAAGCTTGAAGACCTCTATGATATCAAAGATAGCTTTAAAAAGGTCACTAATGCCAAACTTCAAAGTTCTACTTTAAAGTTTGAATTAGTAAACCTTGGCACTGAATCTAAACCACAAAATGTCAATCTAAGACTCGAGCTAACACCAGAAGAATGGTTTTCTTTTATCAAACTTCTAAACAAATACAAAATTGTTTTTGCTTGGAATTACGAATATTTAAGGACTTATGATACTTCTATCATTCAACATACAATTCCAATGATCTCCAATGTAAAACCAGTGCAACAAAAGTTAAGGAAAATTCATCCCAACTTGGAAAGTCAAATTAAAACAAAGTTGAATAAACTCTTGAAAGCTAATTTTTTTTTCCCTATTAGACATTCGAATTGCATTTCAAATCTGGTACCTGTTAGAAAAAATAATGAAGACATTAGGATTTGTATAGATTTTAGAAATCTCAACAAGGCATGTCAAAAAGATAATTTCCCACTACCAACAATGGAACAGATACTTCAAGTAGTAGCTGGTTTTGAATTAATGTCTTTTCTTGATGGTTTTTCAAGATATAATTAGATATTAGTCCATCGAGATGATAGACTGAAAACTACATTCAAAACCAAATGGGGAACATATGCCTACCAAAAAATGTCTTTCGGTTTGATAAATGCCGAAGCTACTTTCCAAAGAGCCATGGATATAGCTTTCAAAGGTTTGATTAATAGATCAGTGGTTGTCTATCTAGATGACATAACTGTCTTTTCAAAGAAAAAAGCGAACCATCTACATGATTTAAAACAGATCTTTGAACGATGTAGAAGGTATGGCATTTCTTTAAATCCAAACAAATCATTCTTTGCTCTTAATGAAGGGAAACTCTTAGGATTTGTTGTAGATGGTATATATATTGACCCTGACAGAATAAAAGAGATTTATGATATCCCTTTGCCACATAATAAGAAATCCATGCAGTCATTTTTAAGACAGATAAATTTTGTAAAAAGATTTGAACCCAATTTTTCTCATATAGTCTTACCTTTACAAACTATGATTAAGAAAAATTATGTTTTCAGATGGGGTCATAAAGAAAAGGAAGCCTTTGATTCAATCAAATAGGAAATTATTAATGCTCCAGCATTGAGTACTCCTATTTTTTCTAATCATTTTATTTTGTACACTCTAGCCACTGAAACATCTTATGTTGTTGTTTTGACACGACTCAATGATCAACAGATTGAAGCACCGACCTCCTTCTTTAGTTCAAATCTGCAAGGAACTGAACTTAACTATTCAGAAGTAGAAAAACAAGCTTTTACTGCGTTTAAATCTATCAAACACTTTAGGCCATTTCTCCTAAAAACACAAACAAAAATCATTGTCCCATTTTCTATAGTAAGACAATTTCTAGTACAAAAGGAAGTAGGAGAAAAAAGAGCCAATTGGGTAACAACCTTACAAGAATATGATATTGATATGAAACCAGCTAAAATTTTTAGAGGACAAGGGTTTTGCAGGTTATTAGCAGGAGCTTCCAATATTCCGGAACATTAAGATCAACATAATACTTTTCAAGTGAATGAGATAAGTATCATAAATTTTGAATCTCAATATGCTGATTTGATCTTTTACTTAAAAAATGGGTATGATCTTCCTAATCTCAGTTATAAAAGCAAGTGTGCTTTGAGATTAAAAGCTAAAAACTTTGAGATCATTGATGATGTATTATTCAGAAGAAATTATGATTCCATTTTTCTAAGATGTCTAGAAAAAACTGAAGCATACAAGGTTTTGCAGGAATTACATGATGGACCAGCAGGTGGACATTTTGGAGGAGACACTATAGCTCACAAGATAATTCATGCTGGATATTATTGGCCTACTTTGTTTAAAGATGCAGATGACTATGTAAGGAAATGTAAGACGTGCTAGACTGCCAGTGAAAGACAACGGAAACTAGCTTTTCTGTTACAACCAGTAAACATTGAGCAACCATTTGAACAATGGGGACTTGATATTATAGGATAAATTGTTCTACATTCTTCCAAACAACACAAATACATCCTTACAACAACAATTTACTTCACAAAGTGGGTAGAATAAATTCCTTTAAAGGTAGCCAATTCTAATACAATCATTGAATTCATTGATCAATACATCATTACCAGGTTTGGTGTACCTAATGCCCTTGTTTTTGATAATGCATCTTATTTTTCTAGAAATAGTATAATGGAATTTGCACTCAAAGGAGGTTTTAAATTAAAATATTCTGCAAATTATTATCCCCAAGGTAACGGTTTGGCTGAATCAACTAATAAGAATGTCATCAAAATAATTAAAAGAACTATTGATCATAATCAAAAGAATTGGCATAAGTTTTTGATCTTTGCACTATGGGCTGATCGTATAACTCAGAAGTCTTCAGTAGGAACTTCACCTTTTAATCTAGTATATGGGAAAGAAGTTGTAATACCTTCAAACCTAGCACTCCCATCTCTAGCCCTAGTACAATTTATTGAAGAAAATCCTTCATCTTTTGTCCAATTAAGATTTTATCAAATCCTCAAATTAGATGAAGAAAGGGAAAAAGCCAAAATCACTCATGCTAAACATCAACAACTTATAAAATCTTATTTTGATGGAAGTTCCACTGGATCTAAAATATTACAACTTAGTGATCTTGTTTTGAAATGGGACAAAGCACATGAAGACAAAGGTAAACATACCAAATTTCAACAGATGTGGCTTGGACCATTTCAAATCATTGAAAAGATAGGCTCATCAACATTCATATTGCAAGATCTAATATGAAAGAGAAAGTCTCTTCCTGTGAATGGGCTTGTTTTGAAGAAATTATTTTCCTAAGAAGGTAACCCCTTCTTATCTGTATATATTCATTATGCAAGTTTGTTTGCCTTAGAAATAACGTTGTTAATAGTCTTCCATTGGCCTTTTACTATTGAAAAAATCTTTGAGAAAATATTGTGAATACTTGCTTATGTGAATAGAAATTTTTAAGGAAGTGATTACAGTTTTGGAAAGTTAAATAAAATATGAAACTCTGAGAATTTATTTAAAATTTGTAAAATCTTCCAAAACCTTGAAAATATTGTGAATCATTCTAAGTTTATAGAGTAGAGAAAGGTTATTCATAAAGAGTAAATACTTTTTCCAAAACTTGGCACTTAAAACTTTAAGAGGTCATCCATTAACTCTTGAGGAGAGAATCATTCACCCCATCCATTAAGTTTATGATTTTTAGAGTATAATTCTATAAATATGTCTGAAATAAAAGATAAGAGGTCTCATCACGAGCTTGCTTACCATGATCATAGGGAAGTAACTAAACTGACATTACCAATACTGCATATCAAAACAGGGTAATGGCTTATAATCATAAGACAAGGGGTCTCATCACGAGCCAGCTTGTTCAGTTCAATTACAACCAGTGAATAACATTGTTATCAGTTGGCTCTCAAACCAGGATAATGGCTTTTATCTTAAAAAATTTAAAAGAATATAAAAATAAAAGATATATATCTTTTAAAAGTTATACTCTTAGATGGATGGGATAATGGATGATTAATGCCTAAAAGGTAACCCTGTCGAGACTATAGACGTTTGCTGGCAGTAGAGGCACTACCTGTGACAAAAGAGTAAATTTCAAAGCTAAGTTGGAGAAGCCCCCTACTTTATCTTTATCAATCAATTAAAGCTTGAGAAAGCCAAAATGTTTTTATTTTTAAAGGTATTAAAAATAAATTACAAGTAATACTTATTTTATTCAGAGTTAGATTTATCTAATTATTCTGGGATAGTTTTCTTTGTCTTTAAATCTTTCTACTTACAAGAGATTTATTTATCGCTTTATTTTTTTCAGAAATAATTGTTTCTCCCAGTGAATCGCCAATTGTTGTGTTGTACAAACAACTCTCCCCATTTCAATTTTTTGTATTAATTTTTAAATAAGAAATGGGTCCCCTTTTCTTTGAATAGTTATAGAATCAATAAATTGTTTAGAAAAAAGAAATTTTTATAAAAGGATATATAAAAATTTCTTTAGCATCGTTTAGCACGAATCAAGAAATCCTTTTTGCACTCACGAAAATGTTTTAAGGAAATCCGATCCATCATAAAATAGAATCAAATCCCAAAAAAAAAATGATTTATTAACGAAAAATGAAAAAACACAGAAGTCTTTATCGCATTTCGCATATTCAAAGCATAAAAGAAAAACTCAAATGTGTTATCATTTAATCCCAATGTGATAAAGCAATCGCAAAAGCGCATATCGCATGAGCAAGGGTCCAAAACCTTTCCATTTTAAAAACTCTGATGCAATAAACCCGATCACAATCACAAATCAGTGAAGTCATATTACATCCTTATGCACCCTTTTAAAAAGTTTCCGATGCGATAAGTTAAATCACGATCGCTCATCGCTAAAACACATGACTCATATCCAAAGACACTCCTCTAAAAATCTGCGATGCGATAGCATTATTACAAAAACGCGCTTTCCGTCAATGAAAACATAAAGTATTAAATATTCACATGTTTTTCACATAGATCATTTAAAAAAGATTTGTCGATGATTTGATATGATTTAAAAAGCACCGCGCCCTCTATGACAGCTTAGCAATAATCGCAATTGCAGATATGAAATGGGAATACTTAAGTCTAACATTTGAGACTTCCGATCTCCGATATGCAATTATCGTTGATCGGAGATCTGAAAAAGTTATGGTATTAACTTTAAAATGAACCGTTATGTATGTGCGATGAGACATCCCATAATGGCATTAAAATATCACATTATATGAGGAAATCATTGAAAAATAATCATGGTTGAAATCATTTGCGGATTTCATTTTCAATGGAATAATATTTCCTTAATTTGTCATTTTTATTGTGATTAAATGCCATTAGCTCCTCTCCGCTTTGTATTCATTCTTAGAAGAATTTTTCCATCATTCTGCTCATTTGTTTCATTGTGTAGACCTGAGAAATAATTACAAGTCATGAAAATGTCTAAGAAATCCAAGAAAGTGAAGGTCCTCGTCATTCCAAAAGAGCAACCGGCTACTAGTAACTGATACTACTTGTCTGGGTCTCAGCAAAAATTCATGGGAAGGAGTTTACAATCTACTAGAGGAAGAATATCCAACTGTAATATCAGAAGAAGAACCGACAGCAGATTTAGATAAAAAATCAGAAAGCACTCTGAATAAATTGGCGAGGTCCTATCTTCATAAAATAGCAGCTTGCGCGAATGTGCTCCCGTATAATGACTTGGTGAGATGGGTGATAGAAAGTATAAATATGATAGACAGGGTGATCCTTACATCAGACGGAAGGAGGTTCGGGTCATTCAAAGCAGAAGATATCAAGAAGATGTATCACCTACCAGACCCTCAGAAAATCTACAATAAAGCATTTTTGGAAGACTTCGCTGAAGAAAATGAAGTGGACTCATATCCTATCAAAGATTGGAGGCATTATCCATGAAAACACAAGCACGAATATTTGGATATGTACTCCGTAGAATCCTTGGCATCTCCTTATTGCTATGCTGCAGCTATGATGTGTAGATTGTTTAGAACTGTCAACTCTGAAAAATTTTCTATTGAGATGGTAACTTTAATTGAAGCCACTGTTAACTCCTACGTCATGGATTGGCCAACCATTTTCTCTGATAAAATGGCAAGAAAAATCCTTGATTATAGAAAAAACAGGTATGTGACTACCTGGGTAATACCCCCATTTTACATGAGTGCTTATATTATTGACACCATATGCTTCAACTCTGAATTCCCTATCTTAAGCTAGAAGTGGACTCCTCAAAGCCATACTCCTATCCACATTTATCACAAATATTTGTAGAAAGCCTATTACAAAGACCATATATAGAGAATTTGTCATGGGTTTATCTTGCCAATTCACCAAGCTATATTCAACATACCCGCTCCAAGGTTATCCGACGAGGCCAGAACTGACCTAACCTCAATCAGAAGCTGGTTTGGAGAGGAAAAATTCACCTATATCTGGATATTTGGAAGCATCACTGATCCCCATGTTCTACATTTGTACATTCCCGATAAATTGTTAGCCTAAGAAATAGCCTATCAAATAACAGAAAAAGGGATGTCTCGAAACCTAAAAAATTCAAAGAAGCTAATGTGCCCTACATTTCCCCTTCGATGTGGATATTTTTCTCTACATGATTTTAAACATGCAGAGAAAGAAGCCAAAAAAATAAAAGACCTCAGATTAGAATCTATCCCCAAAAGGCAGTATGATCCAAAGAAATTTTCCTATAACTTTACATCTATGGTACAGGTCGCTAAATTTGAACATGAAGATGCTGATTTTGACGATCTATTTGCCTCGACCGAAGTATTTTCACAGGTTAAACATCTAGCAAATTTAAAATTTGGAGCAAGTGACATGGAAAATTTCCTACAGTTTAGGACCAAGAGACTACTGACAATACCTCTTTGATTAGTTGAGAACTACTCCCCTACTGCAACAGGATGAAAACAGTGAAGAAAAGAACACCGAAATGGAGCAGGAAAAGAAGAATACAAGAAATAAGGCTGATACTCAAACTAAACAGGAAAAGACAAGTAAAAAAGATGGCAATTCCTCTGAAATTGATATACGTATTCATTTAAATCTGTTGAAGGAATGGGAACAATTTGATCAGAAAATCAAGGGCCAAAATGATTCCCGGAATGTATCTACAATGTAATCACTACAACACAACATCCCATGGTAGCCAGTGTTATAGTTGAAGGAACAATCAGCAATACTAATACCCAAGATGTCGTGATCATCCCAGAAAATCCTTCTGAGGAAATTGTATTAAATATTGAAGATATACCGCCCTTGGATGTCTTCTACACTCCAAAGCATAGGGTTGTAGTTGGGAAACAAAGGAAGAAAAGGAAAATCAGTCAGGGTCTATTTTCTCCTCAAGTCGAATTAATGAATGTTGTCTGGAAGGACTCTGAAGTTAATCCTTCATAGTATTTAACTAAATTATCTCAATACGCAGGGGCTTATGCAGCAGCGAAAATGGACAAAGCCTCCGAAGTGTAGAAATTTGCTGAATAATGAATATTTATCCACCGATATTATCCTGATCACATATCAATTCGAATTCATATGCAACACATAATATCTTCCACTCAGATCATCACACATGCGGAAATAAAACAAGCGGTATGCGATCAAAAGATCATCAAAACATTACACACATTAACACAGTATGTATGGGGAAAGCTTATAGCTGAAAACCCCCAGCTATTTTGTATAATATAATGGAGAGAACATGTAACAAACTCAATACAATACTCCTCACAAGTACTCAGTACTGTCTCGTGAAGTTACACACAAACTAGCTTGGTTTTGAACAAGTCATTGGTTCAAAACTCATCCACTAATTGCCTGCCTCTATTGCGCAATCACTGCTGGCCTAATGAGAGATCCAAGGTTTGAATCTCCTTGGCTTGACAACGCAATCATCATTGGAAATTTCCTCCAAGTGTGGTGAAAATCTCATGCACAACTGATAGTTGTACTCATCCTTTCATCTACCTCTTTCACTGGTCTCCACTGAACTGTCCATGCACTGTAGTGAACCGATGTGTTCTTGAGTTGAATAATGAGTTACTAATTAATGAATTAAATAATATTTAATTCACTCCACTCATTACTAGTTGATTAGCTAGTTAAACTAATCTCAACCAGTTCAACTAAGTTAAACCGAACACAACTCCACTAGTTGTCCCATTAACTCCACCAAACTTCTGCCACTGAAGTCCTAACTGAAGTCAACCATGCATGAGCTCACCAAACCCCTAGGAATAGTGTAATTCCTCTGTCAAATGCATGAGACACTTCCAAGGCTCGAACTGAAGTGCTCAAATAGAGTAAACTGAATTTTAGAGTCCAAATATTATTAAGGGTAAATAATATTTGACTTCCCTATTTTTAGGAAGGCAGTCTAAAAATATACTTCGACCTAAATGTCTAAAAATAGAGGTCCATCTATTTTTACCAACATGACCAATACTCCAAGAATAAGATACTGCAACCCCTGGACCATGCTCCATATGTCTAAAAATAGACATAGTCTAAAAATAGACTTTGCGCCAAAAATAGCCTGCGGGCCCACTTAGTGAAGGCGACTTCATTTCACTAAGCTCCATCATCTTGCTGCATTTTCAACACTCCCTCTTAGCAAGATATGGATTATCTGCAACCCCTATCCTGCCTCTGTGGATTTCGAACTTGCTCCTAGTGAGCGCCTTCGTCAAGATGTCAGCATCCTGATCCTCCGTGGAAACATATGAAAGCATCATGATTCTCCGCTGAACACAATCTCTGATATGATGGTACCTGATGTTGATGTGTTTGGATCTATCATGAAATACTGGATTAGCCGAGAGCTTGATGCAGCTCTGGTTATCACAATAAATCATTGTAGGCTCCAAATGCAACCCAAACAATCCAACGAGGATATTCCTCATCCAAATAGCCTTGCATGCAACCAAGATTGCTGCCATGTACTCGGCCTCTGCTGAACTGAGTGCCATGGATCTTTGCTTCCTGCTGTACCAAGAAACTGTTGTCGACCCAATGCTGAAAACTCCTCCAGATGTGCTCTTCCGGTCCGTTGGGCTCCCTGCCCAGTCTGCATCAGTGAAGCTAGAAAGCTTCGCTCCATCCTCCTGTCTGTACCATAGACCATATCCCGATGTGCCACTAATATAGCGCAATACATGCTTGCCTGCCTTCCAAAAGAGCTTGGTAGGCTTAACCATAGCTTGCGAAAGCTGGTTAACAGCATAGCACATATCGGGTCGTGTATTGACCAGATACATAAGCGACCCCACCAACTGTCGATAGACAGTGGCATCCACTACCTCCGCTGAAGTAGCATCCTCCTTCCTCCATCCACCAAGAAGAGGAGTGTCAACAGGCTTGCAGCCTTGCATGTTGAACCTCTCCAGAATCTCCGAGGCATACTTGCCCTGAGAAACAAACAGTCCTCCACTGCGCTGCCAAATCTCCAATCCCAGGAAATAATGAAGGATGCCCAAGTCCTTCATCTCAAACTCTCGTGCAAGATCCTCCTTGAATGAAAGTATCAACTGCTCATCGCCAGTCAAAATCAGATCATCTACATACAGTACGATGATCAACAGCTTCCCCTCCACCACAATCTGGTACAGGTTAGGATCCGCCTCACTCTTGGAGAATCCAAGCCCGGTGAAGTAGCTGTCTATGCAAGTGTACCAAGCACGAGGTGCTTGCTTCAGCCCGTACAATGCTCTCTTGAGTCGGCACACATGCGACTCACTGCTGAAGATCTCGAAACCTTCAGGCTGCTCTATGTACACCTCCTCCTCAATGACTCCATTGAGGAACGCAGTCTTCACATCCATCCGATGAATGTGCCACCCCATCTGCGCTGAGAGAGCAAGGATCGTCCGTATGGAAGAGTACCTTGCGACAGGTGCAAAGGTCTCCTCATAATCGATCCCCTCGATCTGTGAGAAGCCACGGCGACAAATCTCGCCTTGTACTTCTCCACACTCCCGTCAGCCGCCTGCTTCACTTTGTAGATCCATCGCGAACCCACCACTGATTTCCCCTCCGGTCTTGGGACAATCTCCCATGCACTGTTTCTGACGATCGAATCATATTCTTCAATCATGGCATCTACCCATGCGGGTTCCTCCACAGCTTCCTCAAAAGAGGATGGCTCCGTCACGACACATTGACTCACAAGAGCCATGTATCCAGTGTACCGATCCGGTGACTGCCTCTGTCTGCGCTGTGCCGTAGGTGGTCCTACAACCTTCTCTGCATCTCGAGCCAGTCGCTCAGCTTCTGTAGTGCGCATGCGCCCTCTGATGGTTGGCGCTGCATGGGTGGTTTCTTCCACCTCCTGAACTTCCTCTTGTGGCTGATCCACATCCCGAAGCTCCTCCTTAGGAACTAACAGCTCCTCATCTACATGCAAGTGTAGCTCCCTCTCAAGCGAACACTGCATGACTTTCTCCTCCTAAAAATTGATATCCCATCGCACAACAGTCTTGTGACTGTCTGAAAAATACACCCGATAGTTGTGAGGTGTATCAGTGTACCCCACAAATATTCCAACCTCTGCGGTCGGATCCAGCTTCCTTCTGGCATCCTTCGTCACATGCATGTAGACAGGTGAACCAAAAATTCTCAAATGAGAAATGTCAGGTCTCTTACCAGAATAAGCCTCCTCCGGTGTACTCATGCCAATAACCTTGTGAGGACAACGACCCGCATACACCGTCGTATTGCATGCCCTTGCCCACAAGTAAAGGGGTAGGCCCCGATCATGCAACATCGCCCGTGCAAGACCCACGATTGTTCTGTTTCTTCCGCCTCTACCCACCCCCGCGTTCCGTCGTGGGTTGGGGTGCGATGAGCTCTCTCCGAACCCCTTCACGCTCGTTATAAAAATTATAAATCCTTGAATCTCAATTTCTATATTTAATCCACACATTGTCGCCTCCTCGTAGCAATCACCTTCTTCCCCGACTCCTTCTCGACCAGTGCTTTAAACTCACAGAACTTCGCGAATGTATCGCTCTTCTTCTCCATGAAGAAGATCCAACACTTTCGAGAGAAATCATCAACAAAGATCACATAATACTTGTGCTTTGCTGTCGAAGCAACTGAGAAAGGACCACACACGTCCGTGTGAACTCTCTCAAGGATTGTCGTGGCACGACTATCCTTCTCGTGAAAGGTGGCTTTCACAAATTTTCCCAAGGTACACCCCTTGCACTGATCTGACTGCGCAAGAGTGCCCTTAGGAAGCCCAGTAGAAATCTGTTGCAGTATCTTCAAAGCTCCATGGTGAAGGTGGACCAATCTCCGGTGCCACAGCTCGCCATCATCCCGGCTCACCACTCCTTCCGCCTTGCATGCCATTGCTGCGCAGCCATCTACTTGCAACTGATAAAGGTTCTTGACTTGAACCCCTATCTTCTGGGTCTCACTCGTAGTCTTATCAAGCAAGAGAAGGCTTTTTCTCTGAAGACCACATCACTTATCTTCCAACATCGCCACAGAGATCAAAAGCTTAGCTTCAATCCAGGTGTACATGCATGACATCCTTCAATACAAAGGGTTTAATACTCCCTCTCAAAGGATATGGTACCGATACCGCCGCACTATATCTACCATCATCGCCCATCTCGATGTGCACAACCCGTATCTTTTGTCCTCCAAAAGACCGAGAACAAATCCCGATCTCCCGTCATATGAAATGACACACCACTGTCCAAGAACCACACCGATCCCATCACACTTGAAACCAAGCATGCGATCAGTGAAAATTCAAGCTCGAACTGCGAAGCCAATGCCTCTCCATCTGCAGATCTTCCCGCTTGCTTGTTTTTCTTCTTCTTCGAACAATTTGTGGCATAATGTCCGTGATCATGGCAGTGAAAACATTTCACTTTCGCCATGTCTTGCTTCTTGCCCTTTGCACCGGAATGAGAAGGTTTCTTACCCTTCCCCTTCTTTTCTTTGGCAGCCAAAGCACAATTTTCTTCATCAGATACCTTAGATGAAGATCCATCTCTGGTAGTCCTCCTTATCTCCTCCTGCATGAGATCTGCCCAAAGGCGCTCCCATCCCGGCAACTTCTCCCGACCATTGACACTATCTTAATATGAATGCCAAGCCTTCGGAAGACCAAGGAGAGCCAGGTCCACCATTTCCTCATCTTCGACAGTTACCCCCACACTTCCCAGCTCATCTCTGCATTGAGTGAACTTCGTGAGGTATTTGGCGATACTGTCGCCTTTCTCCATCTTGATGTTTCTCAGCTTATCTTTGAGCGCCAGCTTCCTTTGGTCGTTCTTACTCTGGAATAGATCCGTCAAAGCTTTCCACATTAAATATGGAGAAGCCTTTCCATGCAGGCTGGATACAATATGATCCTTGATGCCCTCCAACAGAATCCTTCGACATTTCGCCATCTTCTTTTGCCAAGCTTCGACTTCAGCAGGATCAGTGGGCTTTTGGACATCCGTATCTACAAACTCCTTCAGTCCATTATCTTCTAATACTGCCTCCATGCGATCCTTCCATGCAACATAATTCGAACTGCCTTCAAGGGCATATTCGAGTCGCAAACCGTTGAAAGACATTTTCAACTCCGGCACCAAGAAAACAAAAAACTGCTGCAAAATTCGAATTCCAACTCAAATCTCAACCGCTCTTGATCTGTGAGAACAAATTATTTCTAGCACAGAGATCGACTGCAGGGGCATTTACTAGATGTATCACCTTTCAAAGGAAAGGATGGATCCAGAGGCTACCTGGCCCGCATGCAGACTCTGTCTACCGAAATAAGTTTGTAATCACTGTGATGATCAATCTCTGCTCCGATAATTAATCTAGCTCTGATACCATGTAGAAATTTGCTGAATAATGATATTTATCCACCGAGATTATCCTGATCACATATCAATTCGAATTCATATGCAACACATAATCTCTTCCACTCAGATCATCACACATGCGGAAATAAAACAAGCGGTATGCGATCAAAAGATCATCAAAGCATCACACACATTACACAGTATGTATGGGGAAAGCTTATAGCTGAAAACCCCGCAGCTATTGTGTATATTATAATGGAGAAAACATGTAACAAACTCAGTACAATACTCCTCACAAGTACTCAGTACTATCTCATGAAGTTACACACAAACTAGCTTGGTTTTGAACAAGTCACGAGTTCAAAACACATCCACTAATTGCTGCCTCTATTGCGCAATCATGGCCTGTCTAAATAGAGATCCAAGGTTCGAATCTCCTTGGCTTGACATCGCAATCATCATGGGAAATTCCCTCCAAGTGTGGTGCAAATCTCATGCACAACTGATGTCACAACTGATAGTTGTACTCACCCTTTCATCTACCTCTTTCACTGGTCTCCACTGAACTGTCCATGCACTGTAGTGAACTGATGTGTTCTTGAGTTGAATAATGAGTTAATAATTAGTGAATTAAATAATATTTAATTCACTCCACTCATTACTAGTTGATTAGCTAGTTAAACTCATCTCAACTAGTTCAACTAAGTTAAACCGAACACAACTCCACCAACTGTCTCATCAACTCCACCAAACTTCTGCCACTGAAGTCCTAACTGAAGTCAACCATGCATGAGCTCACCAAACCCGTAGGAATAGCGTAATTCCTCTGTCAGATGCATGAGCCACTTCCAAGGCTCGAACTGAAGTGCTCCAAGAGAGTAAACTGAAGTTTATAGTCTAAATATTAGGAAGGGTAAATAATATTTGACTTCCCTATTTTTAGGAGAGGCAGTCTAAAAATAGACTTCGACCTCTTCGACCTAAAAAATAGAGTTGTCTATTTTTGTATAAATATTAATATTCAAGAATAACACTCCACAGCACGGACCATGCTCCATATGTCTAAAAATAGACATAGTCTAAAAATAGACTTTGCGCCAAAAATAGCCTGCAGGCCCACTTAGTGAAGGCGAATTCATTTCACTAAGCTCCATCATCTTGCTGCATTTTCAACACGAAGTCAGCCAGTTGATAAAATAACAAGATCAAAAGAAAGCGCTGCTGGAAGAAAAAGCAACAGTGGATCATCAAAAAATAGCACAGTTAGAACAACAGCTAAATGAGGAAACACAAAAGATTGAGTAGCTTAAAGAGGAACTGAATGTTGAGAAACAAAAGCTTGATCAACAAGCTCTACAAAAAGAACAACATCTGTCTCAAGAGCTAATCAAATTACAGATAATGCTTCAACAGGAGAAGATGGCCAAAGAAGAACAGAGTACCATGTTGCAAGCACAAATACAAAAATTTAAGGAGTATCCTGAGCTTGAACAACTCAAAGTCGAAGCTCTCGAATCAAGTAAAGCATTGTCACGACAAATTGATATTTTATGCCATAAAATATCAATGGCTGATCCTCTATGTGTAAAAGCTACATCGCTCATAGAAAAGGCAATAAACACAAGGCTCGAATTCGAAGATGCCGATGAGAAAATTTCAGGGTTTCTCACATGGCAAGACACAACCAAGGCATAGCTGCCAATCTTCCCAAGATCCAAGAATCACATAAAGAAATTTTGTTTGCAGAATGGGAAACACAGTTAATTAAAGAAGAATGGGCTACCTCTAGGGCAAGAACTTTAATGAACAGTTTAGTGAAATTAATCAACAACAGATTGTATATGACCAACTTGATTTCTGATTGCGTCCCAGGGAAACTCCCAAAGGTTGAAGAATTAAAGAAACAATGGAAGCAAGATTTAGCCAGCAAAGACCAACAGATCGGCACAATGCAAGGACTAAAAAATGACTACAAAATGCCTCTCCCATGCCATCATTTCTAAACTTACCATCCTAGATCCCTCAGACCTCTATTTCTATAGCACATTATTACACATAAATTAATAGAATATATTACATATATTATATTAAAGCGATTATCAAAGAAGACATTAGAATGAGTTATGTATGTTGTGGAATCATGCTTAACCCTACTGCTCTTAAAAACACCTTCCTAAATCATTGAATAACCTCCACTAAGCTCTGAAGCTTCTACTCATATATACACATTATGTATTCATATATTCAACTAGGATAGAAGAAAAGCATAGAAAGAGACATAGGGCCAAGAAACAAATCTATAAAAATGCTCAGAGTGAACATATCCATAAAAATGTTTTACCTTTACACATTACATGGATTCAACACCATCATTTTCTATAATCAATTATGTATCTAAATATAACATCAAACTAAGATGGATCTAGGCTAGCTAAATTACCCCCTTAAATAGGTTATATTCCATATAAATACCATGGATGCTTAATACAATGGGTCATTTTTTTTTTTACTATTTAATTTTTATATGGTTATTTTTATTTATTTATATTGTTATTTTTATTTTATTTTCATTGAATTAAAATATTTACATTATATTATATTACATTAAGTTACAAATCTCTACCATATTTTAATTTTATTTTTACCTTAGTCAAAATGTTTACGTTACATTATGTCATGTTACATTACACATGTGACATCTCTAACATACTTGTCTAGAAAGCACCTCCCAACCCAATAAAAAGTGAGTAATTTTATTAGGAGATAAAATATATTAGATTATATTTTAAAACAAAAATATTATATTCAAAATCTAGAGTCCAAAAACTACTAACACTAAATTAACTATTTGACTTTAATTATTAATTTATTTAATTTAATTTTTATGTTTATGTAATTTGACCTATCCAAAATGTTCAACAAGACATGATAGGACAAAACAATTATTATATAAATCTAAGTATATTATATATAATAATATAAAAAGTTAAACTAGCAATTGCACCATATGTTGCAAAGGAAACATTGTAAAGCAGTAACATAGGAAAAAGTAGTATAGAGGAAAAAATATGTGATATGTTATGTGATTTAATTGAATATTTAACTTATAACTATGAATCATTTTATCTAAAAAAAATTAACATACACCCAGGTAGAAAGATGTGCTCAAAAGGCCAGGAGTGGAACAGTTGTGCATTTATAAGTTAACGGGCCTTCCTAGACAACACTCACAACAACTCTTTTTTTCATACGCCTTTTGTAAAACCTATCCATTCCATGGATTTGAAGCTGTTCTAGTTTAGCATATCCTTCTAGCTGCTCGGATCGTCCATTTCCGGCACGGTGTTGCTCGGGATCCCCATTGCATGTATGGATAGAACGATATCAGGAAAACAGATTGAAACTTATTGTGAATTTGAAAGAAAAGTTGTCTTTATGATGAATTTACCTGCACACGAACATAATTATGACGGTTGTCACCAAAGGCCATGTTGATAACATGATCTACTATGTCAAAGAGACAATATAGGACGATTTTCATCATGGGCTTAGCCCACTAGAAGGATCCCCACCCTCTGACATGGTTGCGTTTGTAGGTACGATCAAACTGGCCCGTTCCAAGAGATAGCACGAGCAGATCGTCGACATCGTTAATAAAGGGGAATTCTTGTTTATTATGCAACACATGTTTTATGGCTGTGATGGCAGGTTTGTTCATCACTAACCCACCATTGACGGAAGTGAAAGTCGTTTGGCTGTTGATGGAAGTCATGGAGACGAGCCCCATTTCTTGTATGGATAGAACGATATCAGGAAAACAGATTGAAAATTACCGTGAATTTGAAAGAAAATATGTCGTCATGATGAATTTACCTGCACTTGGACATAATTATGATGGTTGTCACTGAAGGCCATGCTGATAACATGATCAACTATGTGAGAGGCGTTGTCAAGGATGATTTTCATCGTGGGCTTAGCCCACTGCAAGGATCCCCACCCTCTGACATGGTTGTGTGTGTAGGTACATTCGAACTGGACCGTTCTAAGAGACAACACGAGCAAATCATAAACACCATTAATTAAGGGGAATTCTTGTTTATTGTGCTTGACACATGCGTTATGGCTACGACAGCAGGCTTTTCCATCACTAACCCACCATCGACGACAATGCAAGCCGTTTGGCTGTCGACGTAAGTTATGGAGACGGGCTTGAATAACCCCGACGTGGCCGAAGTGGCACGACAAACCTCCCACATTTTAAAATCATAGTTTTTAGTTTCCAAGGCGTTAGCACGGGAGAAGAGAAATGACCCGACACTGGAGAGATCGTAGCAAGGGATCAAAACCAGCTTCAGTGTATCCTTTAACGTCAGATATTTTTTGTCGACCCTGAGGAAGCAGGCCTTGAGCAGGCATTCCAAGCTTTTGGGAGTAGGCTGGGGCCACGCCCCTGAGCCTGGTGAGAAACCTTGAGGGGCTAAAGATCTTCTTTCCCTTCTTCGCCAAGAGCATCATTGTGTCCACGACGTTGAGCAGGGGGCAACCGGTGTCGTTGTTGGAGAAAAGCATGCTTGTTAGAATTCTTCCCGTGCTTATTCCCGCAACCACGTCTTAATAGTCAGAAATTTTGGCGTTGGGGTTCACAAACTTTCGCCCGAGGGCATCTTCCAGGTAGGCCACATCCCTTTCGGCGATTATGCCGCTCATACTACCGTCGTCAATGCTCAAAATGCACACTTTGCCTTTCGTAGAGCCTTTTACGGTGGCCTTCTTATTACCCGATGTCATTGGCTGGATTAGACTTCTAACAAGCTCATGTAACAACAATCCAGAGCTTGTGGTCTTCGTAGCCGAAGAGCCAATTATTCTCCAGCTTTGAGAATATTTCACATTGCAGCTTATCCGTGTCATAACTGAGTCTGTTCATATCCTATGCTTCGATGCTCTGAGACGTGAAAGCCATTGAATAAAAGCAAATAAATTCCTCCTTTTTATAACCTAAAAGATTCAAAGCTCCTCCCTTGTAAGTCCCATGAATTTCAAAATTTGAATTTTATCGCTGTAATCTTTAAAGAGCCAAAACATCAAGCTCCAACAACTGCCTTTCAGAGCTTCGAACCCTCAATATACAAGATCGAAAAAAGAAATTTGCACTTCAATGTCCAATGCAACTGTAGGCCTCTCTTCTCTCCTAAATAAAGAGCTTTGCTATAAATTATTTGGCCTCCAGGCACTTAAAAGGCTCAAAAATTGCATAAGGAGGCAAATGTTTTAGAAATTGAAGCTAAAAATGAAAAATGTAGAAAATGCTTTCAAAAATTATAAATTAACCCGGTGACATTGAAAACCAAACCTTCAGGAATTATCTCAGGAAAGGTCACATTTGTAACCACTCAATCAATCGTGAACGCCTAGATTTACGAGATGTAGAGAGCCTTGTAACCAAGATAACACAGACCATGGCAACAGAATGGGTGCAAAAAAAAATGTTGGAATTTTAATTGAGATTATTTAAACATTTGAGTAACTAAAAAGAAAAAAATACCTTTTATAAGAAGAACCATGAATGTTGAGATTATTTAAACAGTTGAGTAACTAAAAAGAAAAAATTACTTTTATAAGAAGAACCATGAATGTTAGAGAAGAGAAATGCATTCCGGAGACACATGTCCGGCCTTACACGATACCCATGTCATACAGTAATGAAATTACATAATCAAATAGCCTTAATAAGCACAGTGCACATCCATGTAACAAGAATGATGAGTTCATTCATAAAAGAACCACATGCCCTTATCGCTTCTCCGACCATAGTTGAAATTCCAGAGAGTGGTTCCAGTTCATCGTGATGCAGATTCAATACAATCTGTTGTTGTGTTGTGTTGTAAAACAAACAAATTATTTCCAAAATACAGCAAAAAAATCCAAAAAACTGAGGGCCAGAATGGCCTCCAAAAATGCATGCAGAAACATACCAAGACATCTAATGGCAAAACCAAGTCATGTATCATCTCTTTGGTAGCAACACTATCAACTGAGAAGGCTTTCAGTGGAGCAATGTAGAATTCATCGTGGGCATCCTTTTCTGGTGACTTGGTATCAAAATTCCGCAACCAAAATTGAATCTGATTCTCCTTCTCTGCAATTTTTCGTACAAAACTAAGTTACAAAATGTCACCTACTTTAGAAAGAAAAGTATAAGGGAAAGAAAACAGACTTGTATTGCCTTCTTCTTTCAATTTCATGCATACAATGCAGTTGTTTAAAAAACCTAAAACGGTTTTCATTATTTCTATTATTTCTGTAACTGATTAATAACAATATTCAATCCTAAGGTAGATCTTATTTCTATCGTCTAACATCAAAATCAACGGTACAAAATGGTACAAGTGGCAGTTGAGGAGATTTGTTTTCAAAGAAAGACGCTTTACAGTGTAATAATAATTATCAATATTTAATAAAATTAGACATATCTCACCAAAATTCAGCAATACAATTTCAATTTTTTCGTTATTTAAAATACAATTTTGAATGTTTAAATAGATTCAATACCCTAAAAACCTGCAGATTAAACAATTTAAACTAGAGCTTTTAAAAATCTCTATCATATTTTAATTAAAAATAACTAAAAAAATATCTAAAAAAAAATCATTTCGTCTATAAATTAAACTAGAGTTGTACATATATATTATATTATATATTTATTTATTAAATAAATTTATATTATATCACATATTTATTTATTAAATAAACATCCTTAAATTACATACACATTTATAACCTAAGAAGGAAGCAGCACATATAAAATAAACATTGAAAAGTGGATTGGACAGGATGGAGTTTGGGCGAGCGCCCATTCATGCATGACTCGTGCTCTCTTTTCCAAACTATGGTCAAAGACGAAACATCGCATGGTTATGTTTCAATATTTTTATTTTTAATTGCAGTTGGAAATAGAATTTCATGAGCAAGTACGTACATTTTTTCTCAATGAGGTATACTTGTATTTATTTATATAATTGGTGTGGGACATGGATTTTTATGATTGAACTGTTTTTCAAAACTTGTGGGCATATCTGGATTTTTAGGATTAAATGGTTTAACAATTTGATATGTAATTTTAAATTCAAATTAATTAATTTACACTTAATACATCCCTATTATATCAATTTCAAAAAAAAAAAAAAAAACTCTTCTTTTTTATGTGTAATTTTAAATTCAAAGCAATTAATTTACACTTAATACATCTATATTATATAGAATTGTTAAAAAAAAAACCCTTATACACTCCTTTCCTTTTCTTTTTAATTGCCTTGCGTGGAAAGTTGGGGATGATTCGCAGGTTATCCTTGGTAAAACCCTTTTCTTGAAGGAGCCCACTGTTATAAATTATCTTCGAATCTGATCCACTTCTTAAACTCGAAAGCTTTTTTCACCCTGAGCAATTTCAAAAGAAAGGATAATCTCTCATCGATCTACTGGCTGTCTCCCGCCGATTTCGGTATCAAGGGATCTTTGGGAAGCGAATGGCTTTCTTTCACAAATGAGCTCTATATCAATGGTATCAGACTAAGCTGATCTTGGGCTTTAATTGGCAGGAGAGATGGGCTTTAATTGGGCTTTATCTTGGGCTTTAGGCACCAAATCAATTAAGATAGCTCCTTGTTGACATCATTTGGTATATAAGAATGAGATTGAAAATGATATAAATGAGTTATTAGTTCCCCTTTTAAATTTAGGCCAAGGAAGCACAGAATCAGAGTGTATTTTCTTGACTCTGATCCCACACCGTTGATTTAGTCATCCAGGAGGACATTAGGTCCAACTCTAGTCCATTTACTTCTTCGGTTGCAATAGTGAAGAAGCTTAACATTATGCGGATGTGTCGTGACTACAAGGCTTTCAGTCCAAAGACCATAAAAAACAATCAAAAGACCATACAAACACAAGTATCTCTCCTGCTTTAATTGGCAGGAGAGATGGTTCTCGACGGCTAAATCGTTTTTCATGAGAAGATACTTTCATACATCTATGTTTGACATGATTAAGATACCTTTTGCCAAATTCCGAACCTGCCTGATGGTTTAGCTTCCATGGTTCAATCAACACACCACGCATAGAATGAAGGCTCAGCCTCCAGTGCATTTTTTTAAATCTCTATTCTCAATAATTGGGGCATTGATTGTCTGTTACGCACAATTTAACTTTTCTAACAATCGCATTTTAATTTCATAAAGTTGTCCATAATAAATAATGAAGTGTAAACATATAAATTTTCTGTAACTTTTTACAATGCAATTTGGACAATTTGTAGGCCCAAATTTTATAATTGCCTCACACTAGACCGCAAGATCCACTTCTTTGAGGGATGGTGATATTGAGCAAATACCAGAGCAAATCAGGAGATTTTTCTTAAGATCTGTGTTATGCTCCAATAAACATTTGTTCTGAAAACATTGTATTGATTCAGACGTTCATCTCAGGCCTGGCTTCAAATGCGAAGCTCTTCAAATGCAAATGCTTGCGGTGTTGGTGTGCAGCAGGGCAGTTTGGTAGCCAGTCCCATCTGCCCTGAGTGACACTGTAGACAACCACCTGTAGACTCCCATAGGCTCTGAAACACAAATTGTTTCCCACTCCCACACACTCAAACCAGGTCGAGCACGAATCTCTCCGAAATTGCCGACACACATATTCAGGCATCCTTCCAATCTCCTTCCATGAAAATCCATGATGATCAATGCCATCCTTGTGGAGAAGCTCCCACATGATCACTTCTGTCAACAGGTAGTTCTCTTCAATGCCTCCAACCAGCAGTATTGAGGACTCAGAGGCCACCAATCGAGGCCAAACATTAGGGCTATTATAGGGCACATCAATTGTGAATGACATTCCTTCCCGGATGTGGTATCCCATGATGCCGTCCCGCACCGTCAAGCAGAACATGAAACCGTTGCGCACTAACATCTCACCGTTCCGGATCACCAAACCCTGGGTCAAACTGCATCATCACTTGTTTTGCCCACCACGAGGACCTCATAGGTGCCCGGGTCGTCCCCGACCACAATTGCCTTGCCCATCACGCTGGTCACGCTGAGAATCTGGGGCAGAGCAAAGCATGTCTGGCTGAGAGGATTGCAAACACAGACCCGTGGAAACGAAGTTCTGTAGGTGTTTGGATAGATGGGAATGTCCAGCAGTAGTAGCCCTGCCGCCGATCCTCTGTAATTGACTCTGCAAATATCGGGCATAAATGACAGGGACAGCGTTTGCCAGGTCCCGCTGAAAAAGGAGTAGAGCAGAAAAGGCATCCGAGGGTTAGGCATGCACAAAATGAGGCACGGTTGCCCGCCGCCCAATTCAGCCCACAGACGACCAAATTGCTTGCTGGACAACACATCATTCCAACACTTACAGACGCACCGGAAACGAAATATGCAAGCTAAGGGCAGCCGTGCCAGCAGATACTCTAACAAATGTTGAGGCAATTGAGACCAGATTGATCCATCTCCACCTGAATTTTCTAAATCTGCGTCCATTCTAATATCTATACTTCCAGTCACAGAGCAGAGAGAACTTGTTAGGTTCAATCGTGGCTTTGCCGATTGGCAAATGGCCATGGGCATAAATTATGAAATCGCCCATAGAATTAAATGATGGAATTCGCCATTATTATAAAGTTATGATCCAAGGCTGCTAATCAAATGGTAGCAACACCATAGCCTCATGGATAACTGTTGACCATCCATTATGGTCGGGATCTGATGATAATCCACATTTAACTTTTCTTATGATTTGGATCAATGATAATCCATAGTTTTTTATCCTTTTCCCCTTCTTTTTCTCTTTCCGTTTTCACTATTTATTTAATTTTTTCATCTTATCTTTTAACTTTTCTTATGATTTGGATCAATGATAATCCATAGTTTTTTATCCTTTTCCCTTTTTTTCTCTTTTCGTTTTCATTTATTGAAATAAAGGGAAAATTTATTTTTAATGGTAAGGAGGCTAAAAATAATCTACAAGACATTGTTTTTTTATCTGATTCTTGTATTTGTTACTTTTTGTATAGAATCTTACAATAAACACCTTTCAAATTTTTGGTTGAATAAATTATCTAAAAATTAATTGTCAAAATATCTCCATAATTTTTCTTACTATTTTAAATACACATTCTAAATTAAAATAATTTTATTTATAAATATGAAAAATTTAAATACACATTCTAAAATAAAATAGTTTTATTTATAGATCTGAAAATATATCAATGAGAAATGCATGTTGATTGACGATTCAGATAATAAATGCAGCTTTTGACATTCAGTGACCGCCGCCGGTCTTAAAGAGCACTGAAATTTTGATATTCAACAGGCGCCGTCAGTATAGAAAACTACTGACTTCCGTGAAATTTTGATATTCAACAGGCGCTGCCAGGATAGAAAACTACCGACTTCCGAGTAGGATACTGCTTTGAAATTCTACGGCTCCTGAATAACATACAGCTTTGACAATCTAAAATTGGGAAAAACCATATATCGAGCAAACCCTCACGATATTCCACGCCAAATGCATTTTTCACTTGTAATTTATCTCATCTTTGGTTTCGTTTAGATTGAGTAGCTGCACCTTTTTTCCTTCCAGAGAGGATTGAGTTGCTGCACCCATAACAACCACGTAGGTGGGAAATATCTCTCTGTACTCCTGATACTATATTTAAAAAGTGCAGATATTTTGGTTTTTTTTAATTTTTTTTGGAGATTTTATCAGAATTTTGGATCCTTCCTTTCTCCCAAACATATTTGTTTGCAAACTGATCAATCTTTGGTTTAGGAATGTGTTTATAAGGGGTTTATCCTTACATCACCCTCCTCTCTGATATGATTTTTTGAGGATCATATTTCCAAACTTTTTATTGGGGGAAATTTCATTTGTTTCAACATAATCTCAACATCTTGCAATGCATAACACGAAGACATGTCCAACCTCTTTCTTCAATTTGTTTCAACATCTTGCAATGCTTAATGTCCAACCTCTTTCTTCAATTTGAACATGATTGGGCACTCTTTAAAAAAAAATGAATATGATCTGAATTGAGGCTACCTTTGATATATTCTAATGAAAATATGAAAATATCCTCCTAAGAAGGAAAACAGAAAGCCTGTAAGGAGGTAATTCACGACTAGATATTTTGATCTCTATAAATTCCTTGAACAAATACTAGTCGAGCATACTCTGGAATATGGAGGTATGGCATAGCTAAGTCTTTTGGATGACAAGTGTCCCAATGGTAAACCGCTTGAGCGCGATCCCCTCCCCCACTACGTTAAATACTGGACACTCGACTCCCGGAGTTGCACGGAAATAAAAAGCGGGTAGCAGGGTGAAACATATGCCCTTTTAAAAAAATTATTTGTTTAAGTAAATAAACGAAATCAAATACTGAAAAATGGTTTATGTTACGAGACCACCAATCAAAGATTTGTTGGAAGGTTGAGTAGGGAGTTGTTATTGTTATGTTATATTACCAAGTAGTTGAAAAACACATTTCGTAAAGAAGAGTTTTATAATCATGTTTGTGAACTCTTTTCTTTCTTTCTTTTTTCTTTTTTTTGGTTTGGATAAAGAGCAATGTTTATTGAATATTTAAATGATATTTATATTGGTTAGGTTTGTTGTATGTTTTTTGAGTAAGATCCCATTCAAAGATGGAGAGAAACCTTGTAAACCCCGGATTTTCATTTTACATATTCGGTTACTAATTTTTAGGTTTCTTTAGCAATATTGACATTTCATACACTTTCTTTTATTACAACTTCGATGGTTACCTTGTGTGGTGCTTTTATTTTATAGTGTTAAATAATTGAATGAATTTAAATAAATTTTCATATAATTCATGGTGATATAATGGTTGAGTAAATGTTGTGTTGTACAAACAACCCTCCCCATTTCAGATTTTTGTATTAATTTTAAAATAAGAAATGGGTCTCATTTTCTTTGAATAGTTATATAATCAATAAATTGTTTAGAAAAAAGAATTTTTTATAAAAAGTTATATAAAAATTTCTTTAACATCGTTTAGCACGGATCAAGAAATCCTTTTTGCATTCATGAAAATGTTTTAAGGAAATTCGATCCATCATAAAATATAATCAAACCCCAACGAAAAAGGATTTATTAACGAAAAATGAAAAAACATAGAAGTCTTTATTGCATTTCGCATATTGAAAGTCATATTACTCCAATGCGATAAACCTTTCCATTTTAAAAACTCCAATGCGATAAACCTGATCACAATCACAAATCGGTGAAGTCATATTACATCCTTATGCACCCTTTTAAAAAGTTCCCGATGCAATAAGTTAAATCGCAATTGCTCATGGCTAAAACGCATGACTCATATCCAAAGACACTCCTCTAAAAATCTACGATGCGATATCATTATTACAAAAGCGCGTTTTCCGTCAATGAAAACATAAAGTATTAAATATACACATGTTTTTCACATAAATCATTTATAAAAGATTTGATGATGATTTGATATGATTTAAAAAGCACCGCGCCCTCTATGACAGCTCAGCGATGATCGCAATCGCAGATAAGAAATAGAAATACTTAAGTCTAACATTTGAGAATTCCGATCTCCGATATGCGATTATCGTTGATTGGAGATCTAAAAAAGTTGTGTTATTAACTCTAAAATGAATCGTTGTGAATGTGCGACGAGACATCCCATAATGGAATTAAAATCTCACATTATACGCGGAAATCATTGAAAAGTAATCATGGTTGAAATCCTTTGCAGATTTCATTTTTGATGGAATAATATTTCTTTAATCTGTCATCTTTATTGTGATTAAATGCCATTAGCTCCTCTCCGCTTTGTATTCATTCTTAAAATAATTTTTCCATCATTCTGCTCATTTGTTTCATTGTGCAAACCTGAGAAACAATTACGGGTCATGAAAATGTCTAATAAATCCAAGAAATCGAAGGTCCCCGTTGTTCCAAAAGAGCGACCAGCTACATTGGTATTAGTAACTGATACTACTTGTCCGGGTCTTGGAAAAACTTCATGGGAAGGAGTTTACAATCTTCTGGAGGCAGAAGATCCAACTGTAATATCAGAAGAAGAACCAACAACAAATTCAGATAAAAAATCAGAAAGCACTCTGAATAAATTGGTGAGCTCCTATCTTCACAAAATAGCAGCTCGCGCGAATGTGCTCCCGTATAATGACTTGGTGAGATGGGTGATAAAAAGTATAAATATAACAGACAGGGCGTTCTTTACGTCAGATGAAAGGAGGTTCGGGTCTTTCAAAGAAAAAGATATCAAGAAGATGTATCACCTAACAGACCCTCAAAAAATCTACAATAAAACATTTTTGGAAGACTTCGCCAAAGAAAATAAAGTGGAGTCAGATTCTATCAAAGATTGGAGGCATTATCCAGGAAAGCACAAGCACGAATCTTCGAGTATGTACTCCGTAGAACCCTTGGCATCTCCTTATTGCTATGTTGCAGCTATGATGTGTAGATTTTTTGGAACCGTCAACTCGGAAAATTTTTCTATTGAGATGGTACCTTTAATTGAAGTCGTTGTTAACTCCTACGTCATGGATTGGCCAACCATTTTGTCTAATAAAATGGTAATAAAAATCCTCGATTATAGAAAAAACAGGTAGGTGACTACCCGAGTAATACTCCCATTTTACATGAGTGCTTATATTATTGACACCATATGCTTCAACTCTAAATTCCCTATCTTAGGCTGGAAGTGGACTCCTCAAAGCCAGACTCCTATCCACATTTATCACAAATATCTGTGGAAAGCCTATTAAAAAGACCATATATACAGAATTTGTCATGGGTTTATCTTGCCAATTCACCAAGCTATATTCAACAAACCCGCTCCAAGGTTATCCCATGAGGCCAGTACTGACCTAACCTCAATCGGAAGTTGGTTTGGAGAGGAAAAATTCACCTATATCCAGATATTCGAAAGCATCACTGATCCCCATGTTATACCTTTGTACATTCCCGATAAATTGTTAGCCTAAGAAATAGCCCATCAAATAACAGAAAAAGGGATGTCTAGAAACCTAAAAAATTCAAAGAAGCTAATGTGGCCTAAATTTCCCCTCCGATGTGGATTTTTTTCTCTCCATGATTTTAAACATGCAGAGAAAGAAGCCAAAAAAATAAAAGACCTCAGATTAGCATCCATCCCCAAAAGACAGTATAATCCAATGAAAGTTGCCTATAACTTTACATCTATGGTACAGGTCGCTAAATTTGAACATGAAGATGTTGATTTTGACGATCTATTTGCCTCGGCCAAAGTATTTTCACGGGTTAAACATCTAAAAAATTTAAAATTTGGAGCAAGTGACATGGAAAAGTTCCTACAGTTTAGAACCGAGAGACTACTGACAATACCTCTTGATCAGTTGAGAACTACTCCCCTACTACAACCGGGAGAAAACAATGAAGAAAAGAACACCGAAATGGAGTAGGAAAAGAAGAATATAGGAAATAAGGCTGATACTCAAAATTAACAGGAAAAGACAGGTAAAAAAGATGGCGATTCCTCCGACATTGATATATATAATCAATCAAATCTGTTGAAGGAATGGGAACAGTTTGATCGGAAAATCAAGGGCCAAAACAATTCCCAGAATGTGTCTACAATGCAATTGCCCGCAACACAACAGCCCATGGTAACCAGTGTTACAGTTGAAAGAACAATCAGCAATACTAATACCCAATATGTTTATATCATCCTAGAAAATCCTTCTGAGGAAATTGTATTAAAGATTGAAGATATACCGCCCCTGGATGTCTTCTACAGTAAAAAACATAGGGTTGTAGTTAGGAAACAAAGGAAGAAAAGGAAAATCGATCAGGGTCTATTTTCATCTCCCCAAGTCGAATTAATGAATGTTGTCTGGAAGGACTCTGAAGTTAATCCTTCAGAGGATTTAACTAAATTATCTCAATATGTAGGGGCTTATACGGTAGCGACAATGGACAAAGCCTCTGAAGTCAGCCAGTGGATAAAAGAACAAGATCAAAAGATAGCGCTGCTGGAAGAAAAATAAATAGTGGATCGTCAAAAAATAGCATAGTTAGAACAATAGCGAAATGAGGAAAGACAAAATATTGAGTAGCTTAAAGAGAAACTGAATGTTGAGAAATAAAAGCTTGATCAACAAGCTCTACACAAAGAACAACAGCTGTCTCAAGAGCTAAACAAATTACAAGTAATGCTTCAACAGGAGAAGATGGCCAAAGAAGAACAAAGTGCCTTGTTGCAAGCACAGATACTGAAATTTAAGGAGTATCCTGAGCTTGAACAGTTCAAAATGGAGGCTCTCGAATCAAGTAAAGCATTGTCACGACAGCTAGATATTTTATGTCATAAAATATCAATGGTTGATCCTCTATGTGTAAAAGCTACATTGCTCATAGAAAAGGCAGTAAACACAAGGCTCGAATTCAAAGATGTCGATGAGAAAATTTCAGGGTTTTCCACATGGCAAGACACAGACCAAGGCATAGCTGCCAATCTTTCCAAGATCCAAGAATCAAATAAAGAAATTTTGTTTGCAAAATGGGAAACACAGTTAATTAAAGAAGAACAGGCTACCTCCGGGGAAAGAAATTTAATGAAAAGTTTAGTGGAATTAATCAACAACATTTTGTATACGACCAACTTGATTTCTAATTGTGTCCCAGGGAAACTCCCAAAGGTTGAAAAATTAGAGAAACAATGGAAGTAGGATTTATCCAGCAAAGACCAACAAATCGGCACAATGCAAGGACTAACATGGGATGCATTCTGGTTCTATTTGGTTAAACCACACAGTCAACAGATGACTACAAAATGCCTCTCCCATGCCATTAGTTATATGATTCCAGAACTTTCGAATGCCACATATACTAGTGAGCTACATTCCCGATTGAGCCATCCTCCCAAAGTGAAAGAAATGTTGTCGATTTTCCAACTGCGCATACCAGATATGAAAGAGATGCAATGAACCTGTTTTAATGAAGATCGCAATTCTATTTTTATGAAATCGGATCACCAATTTTCATGTTTTGTCAGTTTCAATAGCATTCAAGCAATGCTTTAGATAGTTTGTTTTAATTTTTATTTTTATTTAAACCCCTTTTATGTATTTAGAAATGGGTCCTCAATTTATATTAATTTTTGACTTGGGAAGTTACACTTCTGTGCTTCCGAATATATTATTTTTATTAATGGTGGATCACTATGCTACAATTTTATGAGGAAATTATTTTCAAGAATTTGCACTTTTGTTCTTCCTGGAAGTTGTTCTAAGTAAAGAAAGCGAGATCAGAGTGTTATTTGCATCAGGAGGTTACAAATTTATCTAGTATTTCTATCATAATCATGTTGTTTAATTTTCCTTATGTAATGAAACATTCTTTTTGAAAATTGCTATTATTTACATATGTATGTCTGTTGAACAATCCTTTGTTATATCATTTTTGAAAACTTAGAATTGACATCTTTTAAAATATATGTGAGCGATATATATATATATATATATATATATATATATATATATATCGCTCACATATATTTTAAAAGATGTCAATTCTAAGTTTTCAAAAATGATATAACAAAGGATTGTTTCACAGGGATATATATATATAAACAATAGAATTTTTTTTAAAAGGAATGTTTCATTACATAAAGAAAATTGCACAACATAATTATGATAAAAATACCAGATAAATTTGTAACTTATTGATGCAAATAACACTGCGATCCCACTTTCTTACTTATAATAGCTTTCAGGAAGAACAAAAATGCATAATCTTGAAAATAATTTCCTCATAAAATTGTAGAACTATGATCCACCATTAATAAAAATAATATATTCGGAAGCACAGAAGTGTAACTTCCCAAGTCAAAAATTAATATAAATTGAGGACCCATTTCTAAATACATAAAAGGGGTTTAAATAAAAATAAAAATTAAAACAAACTATCTAAAGCATTGCTTGAATGCTATTGAAACTGACAAAACATGAAAATTGGTGATCCGATTTCATAAAAATAGAATTGCGATCTTCATTAAAACAGGTTCATTGCATCTCTTTCATATCTGGTATGCGCAGTTGGAAAATCGACAACATTTCTTTCACTTTGGGAGGATGGCTCAATCGGGAATGTAGCTCACTAGTATATGTGGCATTCGAAAGTTCTGGAATCATATAACTAATGGCATGGGAGAGGCATTTTGTAGTCATCTGTTGACTGTGTGGTTTAACCAAATAGAACCAGAATGCATCCCATGTTAGTCCTTGCATTGTGCCGATTTGTTGGTCTTTGCTGGATAAATCCTACTTCCATTGTTTCTCTAATTTTTCAACCTTTGGGAGTTTCCCTGGGACACAATTAGAAATCAATTTGGTCGTATACAAAATGTTGTTGATTAATTCCACTAAACTTTTCATTAAATTTCTTTCCCCGGAGGTAGCCTGTTCTTCTTTAATTAACTGTGTTTCCCATTTTGCAAACAAAATTTCTTTATTTGATTCTTGGATCTTGGAAAGATTGGCAGCTATGCCTTGGTCTATGTCTTGCCATGTGGAAAACCCTGAAATTTTCTCATCGACATCTTTGAATTCGAGCCTTGTGTTTACTGCCTTTTCTATGAGCAATGTAGCTTTTACACATAGAGGATCAACCATTGATATTTTATGACATAAAATA
Source organism: Pinus albicaulis (assembly GCA_034641835.2). NCBI lineage: Eukaryota > Viridiplantae > Streptophyta > Pinopsida > Pinales > Pinaceae > Pinus > Pinus albicaulis. The sequence goes on along the minus strand of CM076574.1, from coordinate 1,330,118,016 downwards.
TCTAGCTGTCGTGACAATGCTTTACTTGATTCGAGAGCCTCCATTTTGAACTGTTCAAGCTCAGGATACTCCTTAAATTTCAGTATTATTTTTATTAATGGTGGATCACTATGCTACAATTTTATGAGGAAATTATTTTCAAGAATTTGCACTTTTGTTCTTCCTGGAAGTTGTTCTAAGTAAAGAAAGCGAGATCAGAGTGTTATTTGCATCAGGAGGTTACAAATTTATCTAGTATTTCTATCATAATCATGTTGTTTAATTTTCCTTATGTAATGAAACATTCTTTTTGAAAATTGCTATTATTTACATATGTATGTCTGTTGAACAATCCTTTGTTATATCATTTTTGAAAACTTAGAATTGACATCTTTTAAAATATATGTGAGCGATATATATATATATATATATATATATATATATATATATATATATATATATATATATATATATATGCGATATGTTATCATCATTACTTTGTTTAATTTCTTAAACAAAGTAATTATTATATGTAAATATATCTTTCTTTTGGATGAATAAGCCATCTATATGATTATTCATCTAATTGGAACAAATCCAGAATCACATTTATTAGAGACTACCCGGGTTAAGTATAGTTATTTGTATTTATTAAGTTATAAGTTAGATAAATTATCATTTCCATTATCCATTATACAAACAACCAATCATCAACCCATATATCATTGGGAAACTGGTCCCATATTATCCATTTGGAGCCACCATCCCAAATGGAAAATGAGTTGTATTAAGGTCCGGATCGGGTGGTTTTCCCCAATGTTGAAGCTAGGATTTTAGGGGCATCAACATTTTTGGTGTTAGAAGGATGGCTATGCTGTGAATGGCGAGTAATTCCAAATCCACAGGCCATTCCAAGAGCAATTCACCCTCATTATCTCCTTCAACTTCTCCTTCATCTCAAATTTATAGGGAAGAAGTTGAAAAGAAAACTACCACACCCACTGCCAAAACCTTAGACATACCAGACGATTCTTCTTTTGAATCCCCAACGGTACAATCTCTAATTCATAAAATCCAAGGGTTTTTATTATTGCAAGAAGAGTCTGAGCTATCCCAAGGCAGTGTGACTTCACAATACATTCCTTCTCAGCCTCGTATTAGACTGCAGAGTGAAAATCTTGGTATTGCACTGACTGAACTTCCTCTTCTAAGTCGAAAAAGAGCTAGAAAAACACCTTCAGAGTCAGACAACGAGACTCTTTCATCATTATCATCCACATATTTCATACCATTGCAAAATCATTCATCTATTTCCCAACTTCAAATCACAATCCAGAAGGGTACAACTATTTCAACAACATCCACTCAATCGCTTTCAACTGTATCTTCACCTTCCTCTACTGTTAGTACAATGGTGGCACAACCTCAAACAAGACCATGGACCAATCCAGGAGTTGTTTCAATGCCTACACCTTTGAGTCAATTGCCAGCTAATCCTGAGAAATGGTTACCAAAGTTTAATCCTGATATTGTGATATTAGCTGAAGAAAACATTAACAACTTCATGTTGTCCATAATCTTAAATGGAGTAACACAAGAAGATGTTGTGGTCAGACTATTTCCATATACTTTACAAGAAGCAGCAGGATCTTGGTATTTCACATTACCAGCAGGATCCATTGATAGCTGGGATGTTTTTCAGGAACAATTCCGAACCAAGTTCGGAGATGATAGATCAGTAGCAACTTTGATTAATAATCTCTCTAATTTGAAATCAGAATCTAAGGAACCCATCAAAGGCTTCAACTCCCGATTTAACAAGTTGTTGAATAAAATTCCTGCAACATCAAAGCCTAGTGAAGAAGTCCGAAGTGAATGGTATATATCCGATTTGCCTTCAAATATAGTTATCTTTGTAGATAGAGCTGCTAAACCTACACTAGCCGAAAACATGAAGGAAGCAATCGCTATAGAAAAATGTATCATTGCCTTAGACAAAAAGAATGCTAATGAAAAGATAAAATCTAAAAAAGTTAGTTTCAAAAATGATTCAAAGAAAAAAGCGCCTAAAGATCCATATGATATGGAAGGATTACAAAAAGTCCTGAAAACTATGTCCAATGAAATGGTTGAAATTAAAAAACATGTAGCTGAAACTTCCACTAAAAGGCCCCTTAGGAAATTCAAAAAAAATCAACCAACTAAACCCAAACCCCCTAATACAATATCTAATGCAGAGTCAAAGGAAGATGAAGAGGAAGACACACTTCTATCATCCGAAGAAAACGAAGAAGACGAAATAGTTGAATGCCATGGGATGTGGGACTTTATTTTGTCAAACTCAGATAATGAAAATGAATAGGAAGCTTTTCCAGTAAACACAAGAAGTAAGAATGCAGCAGAACCTGTTCAAGCATCCCCCAAGAAGAAAAATTCCACTCCCACTACCAAAGATAAAGCTCCCATAAAGAAAACTTCTCCTTTTCCTACTCAAAATCAACCATCATCTCCTAATCCTCCATCAACATCTAAAACACTAGTAGTGTCTGATTCTATGGATTATAACATTATAAAAGACATGAAGAAGACCATAGAAAATATTTATTTACATGAACTCAGCAAGCTCAACCATCAACAAAGGTTGTTGTTAAAGGAATTAAATGCAGTGCCTGCTTCTCCTCTTCCAACTGGTGTAATATCCAAGGCAGCCAAAGGATTAGGTAAGCCACCATCCAAGAAAGTAGATGCTACCGATGTTGTTTTGATTGGAGATAAATCTAATTCGCATATGCCTCCTTTTCTCTTAACTTATGAGATCTATAATAGGAATTTACATAACTACTTTATAGATTCAGGGTGCTCTAGATTAAACATTGAACCCTAGAAATCTGCAGTTCATATTGTCTAGTTAGATCGAACTAAAGTGCAAGTTTTAGGAGAGATTAATTCAGTCACTATTAGGCTATCAGCTGATCCTAGAGTAATTCAGAGAATTGATATATTGATTGCTGACATCCCTGAGTTTTATGGTTTAATTTTAAGTAGGGATTGGTCTGGAAAACTCCATGGTTATATTTCTACCGATTGGTCTCACATGTGGCTTCGCTATAAAGGGAAACCAAATCAAATTAAGATTGATCGAGAGAAACACATGACCCATACAGTAACAGAGTTTGAACAAGAAACCAACCTGTAGCTTTCAATAATAATATTCTTGGAAATTACTCAGTTGAATCATTCTTTGGAAATTTTAACGCCCAACAATCACCTTTCCCTGAAAATAGCTCCACTTCACAAATTGAAAACTTCTCACATACCAATACTTCAAGATGTGTTAATATTGCCGATCAATCTATAAATAAATCTGTAGATAAATCTTTATTTTGGTCTTTGTACTTTGATGGATCAAAGTCCAATGATGGTGCAAGAGCAGGATGTATTTTGGTTCATCCAGAAGGGGAAAAAACTATGTTGTCATGCAGACTAGAATTTGAGTGTACAAATAACACTGCAAAATATGAAGCTTTGATTCAAGGAATTTACAAAGCAATAGGCTTGAATGTCAAATATCTGAAGGTATATGGTGATTCTGAAATTTTCATCAGGCAAGTTAGGAATACTATTCATTGTCTTTCAAGTCATTACCAAGCCCTTGTTCAAAATATAACAACTCAATTTCTAGCATTCAATATTTCCCCTATTCCTAGATCTCAGAATGCAGCAACTGATTTATTAGCTAATGTTGCTTCTAAACTCCTTCCAGCTGAGGATTATAGTCCAAATAGGTTTTCAGTTGAATTGATTTTTCGACCATCTGTTCCTGACAGTGTCACCAATTGGCGAGTGTTTAATCATGATGAAGACATCCTAAACTTCTTAACTTCAGAGAAATATTATGATGATCAAATAGTTGATGAAAGTGATCATGATCTCCAAATAAAATCACAAAGCAATGAAAATTCCATCCCAAAATCTGTGGTTAAGCTTGAAGACCTCTATGATATCAAAGATAGATTTAAAAAGGTCACTAATGCCAAACTTCAAAGTTCTACTTTAAAGTTTGAATTACTAAACCTTGGCACTGAATCTAAACCACAAAATGTCAGTCTAAGACTCGAGCTAACACCAGAAGAACGGTTTTCTCTTATCAAACTTCTAAACAAATACAAAATTGTTTTTGCTTGGAATTACGAAGATTTAAGGACTTATGATACTTCTATCATTCAACATACAATTCCAATGATCTCCAATGTAAAACTGGTGCAACAAAAGTTAAGGAAAATTCATCCCAACTTGGAAAGTCAAATTAAAACAGAGTTGAATAAACTCTTGAAAGATAAAATTATTTTCCCTGTTAGACATTCGAATTGTGTTTCAAATCTGGTACATGTTAGTAAAAATAATGAAGACATTAGGATTTGTATATATTTTAGAAATCTCAACAAGACATGTCAAAAAGATAATTTCCCACTACCAAAAATGGAACAAATATTCAAGTAGTAGCTGGTTCTGAATTAATGTCTTTTCTTGATGGTTTTTCAAGATATAATCAGATATTAGTCCATCCAGATGATAAACTGAAAACTACATTCAGAACCAAATGGGGAACATATGCCTACCAAAAAATTTCTTTCGGTTTGATAAATGCCGAAGCTACTTTCCAAAGAGCCATGGATATAGCTTTCAAAGGTTTGATTAATAGATCATTGGTTTTCTATCTAGATGACATAACTGTCTTTTCAAAGAAAAGAGTGAACCATCTACATGATTTAAAACAGATCTTTGAACGATGTAGAAGGTATGTCATTTCTTTAAATCCAAACAAATCATTCTTTGCTCTTAATGAAGGGAAACTCTTAGGATTTGTTGTATCTAAAGATGGCATATATATTGACCCTGACAGAATAAAAGAGATTTCTGATATCCCTTTGCCACATTATAAGAAATCCATGTAGTCATTTTTAAGATAGATAAATTTTGTAAAAAGATTTGTACCCGATTTTTCTCATATAGTCTTACCTTTACAAACTATGATTAAGAAAAATTATGTTTTCAAATGGGGTCATAAAGAAAATGAAGCCTTTGATTCAATCAAACAGGAAATTATTAATCCTCTAGCATGGAGTACTCCTAATTTTCTAATCATTTTATTTTGTACACTCTAGCCATTGAAACATCTTATGCTGTTGTTTTGACACGACTCAATGATCAACATATTGAAGCACTGATCTCCTTCTTTAGTTCAAATCTGCGAGGAGCTGAACTTAATGATTCAGAAGTAGAAAAACAAGCTTTTACTGCATTTAAATCTATCAAACACCTTAGGCCATTTCTCCTAAAAACACATACAAAAAGCATTGTCCCATTTTCTGCAGTAAGACAATTTCTAGTACAAAAGGAAGTAGGAGAAAAAAGAGCCAATTAGGTAACAGCCTTACAAGAATATGATATTGATATTAAACCAGCTAAAATTGTTAGAGGACAAGGGTTTTGTAGGTTATTAGCAGGAGCTTCCAATATTTCGGAACATCAAGATCAACATAATACTTTTCAAGTGAATGAGATAAGTATCATAAATTCTGAATCTCAATATGCTGATTTGATCTTTTACTTAAAAAATGGGTATGATCTTCCTAATCTCAGTTATAAAAGCAAGTGTGCTTTGAGATTAAAAGCTAAAAACTTTGAGATCATTGATGATGTGTTATTTAGAAGAAATTATGATTCCATTTTTCTAAGATGTCTGGAAAAAACTGAAGCATACAAGGTTTTGTAGGAATTACATGATGGACCAGCAGGTGGACATTTTGGAGGAGACACTACAGCTCACAAGATAATTCATGCTGGATATTATTGGCCTACTTTTTTTAAAGATGCAGATGACTATGTAAGGAAATGTAAGACGTGCTAGACTGCCAGTGAAAGACAACGAAAACCATCTTTTCCGTTACAACCAGTAAACATTGAGCAACCATTTGAACAATGGGGACTTGATATTATAGGAGAAATTGTTCTACATTCTTCCAAACAACACAAATACATCCTTACAACAATGTATTACTTCACAAAGTGGGTAGAATAAATTCCTTTAAAGGTAGCCAATTCTGATACAATCATTGAATTCATTGATCAATACATCATTACCAGGTTTGGTGTACCTGATGCCCTTGTTTTTGATAATGCATCTTATTTTTCTGGAAATAGTATAATGAAATTTGTGCTCAAAAGAGGTTTTAAATTAAAATATTCTGCAAATTATTATCCCCAAGGTAACAGTTTGGCTAAATCAACTAATAAGAATCTCATCAAAATCATTAAAAGAACTATTGACCAAAATCAAAAGAATTGGCATAAGTCTTTGATCTTTGCACTATGGGTTGATCGTATAACTCAGAAGCCTTCAATAGGAACTTCACCTTTTAATCTAGTATATGGGAAAGAAGTTGTAATACCTTCAAACCTAGCACTCCCATCTCTAGCCCTAGTACAATTTATTGAAGAAAATCCTTCATCTTCTATCCAATTAAGATTTGATCAAATCCTCAAATTAAATGAAGAAAGGGAGAAAGCCAAAATCACTCATGCTAAACATCAACAATTTATAAAATCTTCTTTTGATGCAAGTTCCACTGGATCTAAAATATTACAACTTAGTGATCTTGTTTTGAAATGGGACAAAGCACATGAAGACAAAGGTAAACATACCAAATTTCAACAGATGTGGCTTGGACCATTTCAAATAATTGAAAAGATAGGCTCATCAACATTCATATTGCAAGATCTAATAGGAAAGAGAAAGTCTCTTCCTGTGAATGGGCTTGTTTTGAAAAAATTATTTTCCTAAGAAGATAACCCCTTCTTATCTGTATATATTCATTATGCAAGTTTGTTTGCCTTAGAAATAACGTTGTTAATAGTCTTCCATTGGCCTTTTACTATTGAAAAAATCTTTGAGAAAATATTGTGAATACTTGCTTATGTGAATAGAAATTTTTAAGGAAGTGATTACAGCTTTGGAAAGTTAAATAAAATATGAAACTCTGAGAATTTATTTAAAATTTGTAAAATCTTCCAAAACCTTGAAAATATTGTGAATCATTGTAAGTTTATAGAGTAGAGAAAGGTTATTCATAAAGAGTAAATACTTTTTCCAAAACTTGGCACTTAAAACTTTAAGAGGTCATCCATTAACTCTTGAGAAGAGAATCATTCACCCCATCCATTAAGTTTATGATTTTTAGAGTATAATTCTATAAATATGTCTAAAATAAAAGATAAGAGGTCTCATCACGAGCCTGCTTACCATGATCATAGGGAAGTAACTAAATTGACATTACCGATACTGCATATCAAAACAGGGTTATGGCTTATAATCATAAGACAAGGGGTCTCATCACGAGCCAGCTTGTTCAGTTCAATTACAACCAGTGAATGGCATTGTTATCAGCTGGCTCTCAAACCAGGACAATTGCTTTTATCTTAAAAAATTTAAAAGAATATAAAAATAAAAGATATATATCTTTTAAAAGTTATGCTCTTAGATGGATGAGATAATGGATGATTAATGCCTAAAAGGTAACCCTGTCGAGACTATAGGCGTTTGCTGGCAGTAGAGGCACTACCTATGAAAAAAGAGTAAATTTCAAAGCTAAGTTGGAGAAGCCCCCTACTTTATCTTTATCAATCAATTAAAGCTTGAGAAAGCCAAAATGTTTTTATTTTTAAAGGTATTAAAAAGAAATTACAAGTAATACTTATTTTATTCAGAGTTAGATTTTATCTAATTATTTTGGGATAGTTTTCTTTGTCTTTAAATCTTTCTACTTACAAGAGATTTATTTATCGCTTTATTTTTTTCAGAAATAATTGTTTCTCCCAGTGAATTGCCAATTGTTGTGTTGTATGAACAACCCTCCCCATTTCGATTTTTTGTATTAATTTTTAAATAAGAAATGGGTCCCCTTTTCTTTGAATAGTTATAGAATCAATAAATTGTTTAGAAAAAAGAATTTTTTATAAAAGGATATATAAAAATTTCTTTAGCATCGTTTAGTACGAATCAAGAAATCCTTTTTGCACTCATGAAAATGTTTTAAGGAAATCCGATCCATCATAAAAAAGAATCAAACCCCCATGAAAAATGATTTATTAACGAAAAATGAAAAAACACAGAAGTCTTTATCGCATTTCGCATATTCAAAGCATAAAAGAAAAACTCAAATGTGTTATCATTTAATCCTGATGCGATAAAGCAATCGTAAAAGCACATATCGCATGAGCAAGGGTCCAAAACCTTTCCATTTTAAAAACTCCGATGCGATAAACTCGATCGCAATCACAAATCAATGAACTCATATTACATCCTTTTGCACTGTTTTAAAAAGTTCCCGATGCGATAAGTTAAATTGCAATCGCTCATCGCTAAAACACATGACTCATATCCAAAGACGCTCCTCTAAAAATCTGTGATGCGATATCATTATTACAAAAGCGCGCTTTTCATCAATGAAAACATAAAGTATTAAATATACACATGTTTTTCACATAGATCATTTATAAAAGATTTGTTGATGATTTGATATGATTTAAAAAGCACCGCACCCTCTATGACAGCTCAACAATAATCGCAATCGCAGATATGAAATGGGAATACTTAAGTCTAACATTTGAGACTTCCTATATGTGATTATCGTTGATCGGAGATTTGAAAAAGTTATGGTATTAACTTTAAAATGAACCGTTATGAATGTGCGATGAGACATCCCATAATGGCATTAAAATATCACATTATATGAGGAAATCATTGAAAATAATCATGGTTGAAATCATTTGCGGATTTCATTTTTGATGGAATAATATTTCTTTAATCTGTCATCTTTATTGCGATTAAATGCCATTAGCTCCTCTCCACTTTGTATTCATTCTTAAAAGAATTTTTCCATCATTCTGCTCATTTGTTTCATTGTGCAGACCTGAGAAACAATTACAAGTCATGAAAATGTCTAAGAAATCCAAGAAATCGAAGGTCCCCGTCATTCCAAAAGAGCAACCGACTACTAGTAACTGATACTACTTGTCTGGGTCTCGGAAAAACTTCATGGGAAGGAGTTTACAATCTACTGGAGGCAGAAGATCCAACTGTAATATCAGAAGAAGAACCGACAGCAGATTCAGATAAAAAATCAGAAAGCACTCTGAATAAATTGGCGAGCTCCTATCTTCATAAAATAGCAACTCGCACGAATGTGCTCCCGTATAATGACGTGGTGAGATGGGTGATAGAAAGTATAAATATGACAAACACGGTGTTCTTTACATCAGACAGAAGGAGGTTCGGGTCTTTCAAAGCACAAGATATCAAGAAGATGTATCACCTACCAGATCCTCAGAAAATCTACAGTAAAGCATTTTTGGAAGACTTCGTCGAAGAAAATGAAGTGGAGTCATATCCTATCAAAGATTGGAGGCATTATCCATGAAAACACAAGCACGAATCTTCAGGTATGTACTCCGTAGAATCCTTGGCATCTCCTTATTGCTATGTTGCAGTTATGATGTGTAGATTGTTTGGAACTGTCAACTCAGAAAAATTTTCTATTGAGATGGTACCTTTAATTGAAGCCACTATTAACTCCTACGTCATGGATTGGCCAACCATTTTCTCTGATAAAATGGAAAGAAAAATCCATGATAATAGAAAAAACAGGTACGTGACTACTTGGGTAATACCCCCATTTTACATGAGTGCTTATATTATTGACACCATATGCTTCAACTTTGAATTCACTATCTTAAGCTAGAATTGGACTCCTCAAAGCCAGACTCCTATCCACATTTATCACAAATATTTGTAGAAATCCTATTACAAAGACCATATATACAGAATTTTTCATGGGTTTATCTTGCTAATTCACCAAGCTATATTCAACATACCCGCTCCAAGGTTATCAGACGAGGCCAGAACTGACCTAACCTCAATCAGAAGCTGGTTTTGAGAGGAAAAATTCACCTATATCTGGATATTCGGAAGCATCACTGATCCCCATGTTCTACCTTTGTACATTCCCGATAAATTGTTAGCCCAAGAAATAGCCTATCAAATAACAGAAAAAGGGATGTCTAGAAACCTAAAAAATTCAAAGAAGCTAATGTGCCCTACATTTCCCCTTCGATGTGTATCTTTTTCTCTACATGATTTTAAACATGCAGAGAAAGAAGCCAAAAAAATAAAAGACCTTAGATTAGAATCTATCCCCAAAAGGCAGTATGATCCAAAGAAAGTTGCCTATAACTTTACATCTATGGTACAAGTCGCTAAATTTGAACATGAAGATACTGATTTTGACGATCTATTTGCCTCGACTGAAGTATTTTCACATGTTAAACATCTAGAAAATTTAAAATTTGGAGCAAGTGACATGGAAAATTTCCTATAGTTTAGGACCAAGAGACTACTGACAATACCTCTTTGATCAGTTGAGAACTACTCCCCTATTGCAACAGGGAGAAAACAGTGAAGAAAAGAACACCGAAATGGAGCAGGAAAAGAAGAATACAAGAAATAAGGCTGATACTCAAACTGAATAGGAAAAGACAAGTAAAAAAGATGGCGATTCCTTCAAAATTGATATACGTATTCATTTAAATCTGTTGAAGGAATGGGAACAGCTTGATCGGAAAATCAAGGGCCAAAACGATTCCCGGAATGTATCTACAATGCAATCGCCGCAACACAACATCCCATGGTAACCAGTGTTACAGTTGAAGGAACAATCAACAATACTAATACCCAAGATGTCGAGATCATCCTAGAAAATCCTTCTGAGGAAATTGTATTAAAGATTGAAGATATACCACCCTTGGATGTCTTCTACAGTCCAAAGCATAGGGTTGTAGTTAGGAAACAAAGGAAGAAAAGGAAAATCGGTCAGGGTCTATTTTCTCCTCAAGTTGAATTAATGAATGTTGTCTGGAAGGACTCTGAAGTTAATCCTTCAGAGGATTTAACTAAATTATCTCAATATGCAGGGGCTTATATGACAGCGACAATGGACAAAGCCTCGGAAGTCAGTCGGTTGATAAAAGAACAAGATCAAAAGAAAGCGCTGCTAGAAGAAAAAGCAACAGTGGATCATCAAAAAATAGCACAGTTAGAACAACAACTAAATGAGGAAAGACAAAAGATTTAGCAGCTTAAAGAGCAACTGAATGTTGAGAAACAAAAGCTTGATCAACAAGCTCTACAAAAAGAACAACATTTGTCTCAAGAGCTAAACAAATTACAGATAATGCTTCAACAGGAGAAGATGGCCAAAGAAGAACAGAGTGTCGTGTTGCAAGCACATATACATAAATTTAAGGAGTATCCTGAGCTTGAACAGCTGAAAATGGAAGCTCTCGAATCAAGTAAAGCATTGTCACGAAAAATTGATATTTTATGTCATAAAATATCAATGGCTGATCCTCTATGTGCAAAAGCTACATCTCTCATAGAAAAGGCAGTAAACACAAGGCTCGAATTCAAAGATCCCAATGAGAAAATTTCAAGGTTTCTCACATGGCAAGACACAGCCAAGGCATAGCTGCCAATCTTCCCAAGATCCAAGAATCACATAAAGAAATTTTGTTTGCAGAATGGGAAACACAGTTAATTAAAGAAGAACGGGCTACCTCCAGGGCAAGAACTTTAATGAACAGTTTAGTGGAATTAATCAACAACAATTTGTATATGACCAACATGATTTCCGATTGCGTCCCAGGGAAACTCCCAAAGGTTGAAGAATTAAAGAAACAATGGAAGTAGGATTTAGCCAACAAAGACCAACAGATCGACACAATGCAAGGACTAAAAAATGACTACAAACTGCCTCTCCCATGCCATCAGTTATATGATTCCAGAACTTTTGAATGCCACATATACTAGCCAGCTACATTCCCGATTGAGTCATCCTCCTGAAGTGAAAGAAATGTTGTCGATTTGCCAGCTGCGCATACCAGATATGAAAGAAATGTAATGAACCTGTTTGAATGAAGATCACAATTCTATTTTTATGAAATCAGATCACCAATTTTCATGTTTTGTCGGTTTCAACAACATTCAAACGATGTTTTAAATAGTTTTTTTTAATTTTTATTATTATTTAAACCCCTTTCATGTATTTAGAAATGGGTCCTCAATTTGTATTAATTTTTGACTTGGGAAGTCACACTTCTGTGCTTCCGAAAATATTATTTTTATTAATGGTGGATCACTATTCTATAATTTTATGAAGAAATTACTTTCAAGAATTTTCACTTTTGTTTTTCCTGGAAGTTGTTCTAAGTAAAGAAAGCAGGATTGGAGTGTTATTTGCATCAGGAGGTTACAAATGTATCTGGTATTTCTATCATAATCATGTTGTTTAATTTTCCTTATGTAATGAAATATTCTTTTTGAAAATTGCTATTATTTACATATGTATGTCTGTTGAACAATCCTTTGTTATATCATTTTTGAAAACTTAGAATTGTCATCTTTTAAAATATATGTGAGCGATATATATATATGAATGCGATATGTTATCATCATTACTTTGTTTAATTTGTTAAACAAAGTAATTATTATATGTGAATATATCTTTATTTTGGATGAATAAGCCATCTATATGATTATTCATATAATTGGAACAAATCCAGAATCGCATTTATCAGAGACTACCCGGGTTAAGTATAGTTATTTGTATTTATTAATTTATAAGTTAGATCAATTATCATTTCCATTATTCATTATACAAACAACCAATCATCAACCCATATATCATTGGGAAACTGGTCCCATAATATCCAGTGGGAGCCACCATCTCAAACGGAAAATGAGTTGTACTAAGGTCCGGACCGAGTGGTTTTCCCCAATGTTGAAGCTAGGATTTTAGGGGCTTCAACAGTAACATAGTAGCAACAACATATCATTTAATTATATAAAAAATTCATGTATATTCAATTCTTTAACAACAATGTAATGACTCTATAACCTCATCTATCATGTGTATATATCAAAGGAGATAGGAATGACCATACTGGACTTAATTTCCTAAGTATTAAGTTATAATAGAGTATTCAAATTGGACATCTAATTTATGACAATTTTTAGTTTAATATTTTAAACCATACTAATTTAGGTGCACAATTAGTGCATAGAAGTACCTCACATGTCAGTACATTTTTGTTTGATAATTAAGGTTAAGTTGAGGAGTTCAACAATCTTTCTATAATTATGTTGACACCCATTCTTAAAATATATTTCAAACAAGAGAAATGATAGGATTTGAACACCAAATAAACCACTGAAATAACTACGTGGCCATTTCTATTTTTCAAAAGACCCATTAAGGTCATAACTTAATAATAAATTTATGGCATCATCTAGTGAATACAATGTCTTATAACTTCTAATAAATTTTAAATGATGATGATGATGATGGTTATCATCTGCTAAGACCAATGTGGTCTATCAGACCTTAAGAGAGGAGAAATAATCTAAGTTTGATTCTTCAAAATCTTGGTTCTATGGTCAAAGAGAAGGGAAATAAGTGCTCCAAGATCGTTATAGGTGGGTTGGCTTAATAGGTCGAGAAGATTGGAAGTGTGACAAAGGGTAGGGAATTGAGAGCGAATGTGAGTAAGAATTGTGTAGTCTAAAAGGAAGTGATTTTCATCTTCCACCTGTTTAGAATCCCAGATCTGATGGATTCTATCTTTCCAAGGGGTCTTGGGAGTAGAACACCACCCGGTATCACTTCGAAGCTCATGGGAATTAGTTCTTATCTTAATGATGTTCATTTTTTTCTTATTACTGGACAACACAGAGAGATAGGTCTGATTATCAAGGGTGGGGTTGATCACTTCCTTATAGTATCATAGATTCCTTTTACCCTCCAGCTCCTGATCCTCCCACAGCTTGCCCTTAAACTTGGAGGTAATAGTATTTTTTATATTATCTTTGCTTCACATACTAAGCTCCTTCTTAATTCCCCAATGGTTGAGCCATGACTGGGCATCATTATGCCACCTGCGCTTGAGTCGAAGGTGAGGGTTTTGACTACAATTAGAAGAAATTTTAGAGAGCCTTTTTTTATTCCATGTTGTCAAGCTTCTTCTTATACATTATATATCTAAACATAGTCATACTTTCAATGGGGTGCAAACTAGATTCGATCAAGAGGATAGGATAGGGAATATTTCCCTTGATCTTAGGGTTGTAGGTTATGAATTGCTTTTGAATCATCTCAATCTTCCTCCATGATTCTTTGGATATACTGCAACCCCAAACTTCACATCCATATAAGAAAACAAGGTTGACAAGGGTCTCAAACAGGAACCTCTTTTTACTCCAAATGTAAAGGTCGACCAACTTATAATTGTTTTCAAGCTCATAATAAGATTTCCAACCCCCAATAATCCTTTTCTCAATGCTATAATTTCAGTTGAGATGATGAGGGAAGTCAATGCCAAAATACTTATAAGAAGAAACTTGCTCTAAGCAGTGGTTATTATGCACAAAACTACCATGTGTGATATTTTTGGATTTAATGATCACAACTTTAGCCTTTTCGATATTAATTTTCATACTCATCTTGGAGCAGTAGTCATGAAGAATTTGGAGTTGTTTATCAAGGTCATCATGGCTCTTTTCAAGAATAATGATATCATTGGCATAGAGGAGAAGAGTAATGAGAACACGAGAAAGCTCGGTGCCCTTGCACCCCGCAAATTCCAGACACTCCTTTAGCTTATTGATGTATATGCCAAAAATGGTAGGGGATAGGGGACACCCTTGCTTAACTCTAATATTTCATTTAATGTCTTTATACCACCCCTTGTTGGTATTAATCTTGGTAGTGACAGTCTCATAGAGACGGATCACAACAATCCTTAGCTCAGGAGGGACCATGATCTCTTTAAGTCTCTCCCAAAGTTTATCTCGAGGGACAGTGTCGAGAGATTTTCTAAAGTCCACAAAGCAACAGAAGGGATCGAATTTACTATTGTGAAATTCCTCCGCAATGATTCTAAGAGTGACCAGATGGTCAATAGTCGAGTGATGTCTCCTAAAACCAGCTTGTCCTTTACCTCTTCTTCCCTGATTTTCAAGCCAAAGGCTAAGCTTCTTCCCCAAAATGAGCCCATAAATCTTGGCCAGGATGTGGCTAACCATAATGGTCCTGTAGTTGGAAGGAACACTCTTGTCCCCATTTTTAAATATAGGTACAATAAGGCTTTGTGTCCAAAGTCGAGGGAAGCCATGTGTTACAACCATATTGGGAAGCTTCTAGAGATAAGGAATGAGGATAGATCTTCCCATTTTAAGGATCTCGGCTTGGTATCCTTCAATATCTTTAATTTTCCTATTAGCGAGCTTATTAAGACCAGACTTAATGTCATTAAGAGAGAATACCTCCTCTTTAATTGGAGTGATTAAGGTGGTGCCCATAATGTCTGAATAGTCATACAACTTCTTAAGATAGTTGTCCCAATTTTCTAAGGGGATAGAATGGTTATCTTTGGTTTTATGGATAAGAGCATTCCGCCAAAATTTTGTGGGCGTGACTTTAGAAAGGCGGAGAATATAATCATGTATTTTATTAATATATGATCTTTTCTTCCTCTTGATGGTATTTTTTTATATATTGATATTCTGCAACTTAATGATTTCATTAGGAGCTTCTTTGATTGCTTTCCGGACCATTTTGAAATCTTTTTCATATCATGATTTGGAAGTTCTATTAGACCGCTTAAACAAAATCTCATTAGAAAACTTGCTAATGGTGTTGGAAAGGATAGTAGTGAAATGGTAATAAAATTGATCAATGTTATTATTATAATTCATGGTGCCTAAATCCATTTCTAAATCCCTTAAGAACAAGTCAGTTTTACTTCTATCGAAGCAAATGTGTATTTTTCTTTCATTGTTCTCCTACATGTGGGTGGTATGCATAGCAAGATTGAGGGAGAAAGACGGAGGTTTGTGGTCAGATTCAGGCTCGAATCAATTAAGAAGCTCAAATTTTGTAATATGGTTGAGGACGTGGATGTTAGAAATTGCATAATCCAAGACACTGCTACCCAGCACATGGAAACATGTCATCTCACCGGAGAGGGGCCACTTGTTAATACCATTACAAATAATTAGGTCCTGGGAACTGCAAAGTTTGAGGAGCTTAGTGCCGAATATGTTCTTGATAATGTCTTGATATTTTCTCTTGAATTTATTATCTAAGTTACTATCTTCATTAAGCCCCAACTGGTCAGGGTTAGAGTTGTTACTTAATGTAATGGCTTGGTTAGTAGCATTTCTAGTATTAAAGTCTCTCAGTAAAAGGAAATTACCATCATTTCTCAGGTTGAAGATGTATTTTCTAAAGAATTGAAAGGACGATTATTATCCGGGTTGTTCTTCTTACAGGATGTAGAGTTTATGGGAGCGAAATAATAGATTGCAAGAAAGATCCTATTGGTGGTAGAATCAGAGATTTCGATCCAAATGTATTGATTGAAGGGGTTGATTTTATGAAGTTAGATGTGAGAGGAAAAAATGTTTCTTATATAGCAGGCTATACCACCAAAACACCTCCGAGAGGATTTCTTATTCCAACCAGACCAAAGAGTGAAACTGTCGAGGTGAGGGACCCTAGATTCATCATGCTCCCATGTTTCAACTAAGAGAATAAGGTCAATATCACTCGGGATCCAACTTAACATAGGACCTTTACACCATGGAAAGCCAAAACAGTTCCAGAAGAGGATCCAGAGTGATGCAAATACCTATTTATCACTCGTGCTTGATACTCTATCTCTAATAATAGCTTTCCTATTCCTAATGATTGCCCATTTCCTAGCCTTTCTTGCATCCTTAACCTTTTGGACTTCTTTCCTAAGTTCAACTTGGTCTTATGGAATGAGATCTTCATTTATAAATATTCTCGTTCCTTTTAGGCTAGGTTATTTCCTTAGTATATCCAGTTTAAGTTCATGACAACTGACCTTGACACGAATGAGTTTATGTTTATGCTCAAGTACCTTTCCAACCCTTATTAGTTCTATGAGGTAGGTTGTTTCAATTTGAGATTTCGTTTTTAATTTTTCTTTAACCATTTCAAATGTGTTTTCATTGTTTTGTTTTTATACACCTACAACTATAATATTTAAGGCTCGTTTGTGGCACTCATGGTCGATAACACTTAATTTATTAATTTCCTCTTTGATGGGTTTAATATCTAAGTTATTTTCTATGTTAAGGTTGACTTATTATGTAGTTGTTCTTTTAGATTTTTAATCTCGCTTTTCAATGTGTCATTTTCTTCGACGATTGTTTGTTTACTATGTTCTATTTCTTGAATTTTACCTTTCATTTCTCGGATTTGAATTTTGAGTGTGGCTATTTTATTTTCTAATGATTTGTGGTTGTTATCAAGCATTATCGTTAGTTCTAGTTTAAAATGATTTTCTCTTTCTTCTCTTCATTTTTCTAAAGACTCAATTTATTCATAGAGACTATTTAATGAAATTTTGCTTGGTTTGCCTTTGCTAGAAAGGATCTTAGAAATATTAGGGGAAGTATTCATAGTGTAATAAAACAAAATTTACAAGAGGAGGGTAAGTGATCTGGGTAAATTTCACAACCCTTTAAACCAAGACCTTTTACTTCGACTGATGTGTTAGAATTGCATCAAAGCATTGATGAACATAAAATAACATATCTGCATGTTGTAAAAATAGAAACATATAAAGCATTAGCAACATACGATATTGATAATGGAGTTTGTCCAGGAGGGACTACGTCTCTAGGCCTCAGTGTCAAGATGGTGTAAGCTATTGCATTAAGTGATGGAAATAGTGAAGATGTACATGGATGGTGTTTTCTCTGTCATACAAGGAAACTGCCCTCACGCAAGAGTGGTTGGATCTCTCCACGAGATGTTCCACTACAAGAAATCTCACTCTAAAAAAGGACTCCTATCAGCATGAAAATTTCACATGGATGATGACTATGAGTATCTCGCAGAATATGGAAACAAAGGGATCTCAATCAAACATACATGTGACAATGAGTATCCCACCAAGATGTCAACAAAGGGATCTCAAACAACATAAAAAAATCCATGGTAAAAAAATTACATCTCACATCAAGACAAAAACAAGATCCCACATCAAACATCAAACAAGGATCTATACAGCAAAATGCATCTCATAGCAAGGAGACAAAGAAGTACATGATCACATGGCATATACCTCACATCCTAGAGCTATCTGAAGAAAAGGATGATTAACTGTTGGATCTGGTTGTACCATCAATCTCATGGCGTTGAATATTCAGAAAACCGACTGCTCACACTTTGAATGTTGTCTCCTACAACTTCACTCTGAAAAGTGGCCGAAAAACACAAGGCTCAGATGGAAAACCTGACTACATCGTTGAACTCGTGTTGCTGAGAGGTGTAGGATCAACTATCATTTTGCTGAATAATGACCTTGTCGAAATCTGGGCCTTAGGGAATCTTTTAGATTCCCCATAGATTCCTCAAAGATGTTGCTCCACCGGTAATCTAGAAATCTGCAACTCAAAACCCAAATCTGATCTTACCATTCAGATCCTTGCGAAATTCTGAGAAGAATGAGTATAAGGTTGACCTCATTCTAGCACCGATGAATTTTGGTCTCCAAGGAGTCTGAAAGATTCCCTCAAGATTCCTAAAGATTCTCCTCCATAGGGAATTTGAAAAATTGCTGCTAAAATGGAAAATCTAGGCACACCATCATGCTCCTTGCAAAATTACGGTTAAAATGCATATAAAGTTTAATACATTCTGACACAAGAAAATTTTACCTCTTTGGGATCATAAGATTCCCTTGGGATCAAACAAGAATCTACCTCGAAATCCATGCCTAATCCTACCTCGAACTGCGTGCTCCAACCTCTGTTGCCTTGGCCTGGGTGCATTATGAAAATTTGAGTTTATATAAAAAATCTGGGCGGAGTTATCAATGAGTCTATTGTGGCGTGTTGGTAAAATAAGTGGTTTGTCAAGGGGAGGTCGGGGGATCAAATCCCACCTCCCCAAAAAATTACGCATTTTATTAATTTTTGGAGGGGGTGTGGGTCTATTGGGGGGCTCGACCCACATTGGGCATCCCACCCACATATCTGCCATATGGAATATATATATAAAGGCGGCTATATGGTTGGGGTGGTAGGGTCGACTGCCGACCATCCCACCATATATATGTTTATTTATATATATGTGTGTGGGTGTCGTGGGGTCCAGCAAGGGTTTTTTTATATATGTGTTGTTCTTGTGGGCGGAGGGTGTTATAGCTCGAATCTACCTCAGGCTGAAAGAAGGCAAGATTCAAGGTAACATCAAACCAAGCTCAGCCTCGTAGCTAGCCCTACGAGGACAGTAGAGGGCTCTCTCCGGGTCTATCTCGTCAAAGATGTCCAATAGGGCCTGAGATGACCTATAATGAATATTGATTTTAGGCTAGTAAATAAATATGAAAGAGGTAATTTAATGGATGACTGAGTTTTCTGGGCTGTATGGGACAAAGAACAACATGAGCGGAGAAATTAAATCAAAGACGCAGAGTATTTCGTGAGGCAAGATAGGTAGGAGGTTTAGCAATCAGATTTGAAATAATATGGAGTGGAAAGACTGTTGAGAGGTTTGAAAAGGGCATATATAATGAATCCTTTTCAACAAAGGAAGACATACAGAAACATGAACGCTTTCCCAAGGCAGAGCAATAAATTGGATTCTACCTTTCTTACTTAAAAGCATTCAACTAGCAATGATTATGAATGAACAGTAAAACATAACGAGATACATATGAAACAGAAAGAAAAGACAAATGCTAAACTCACACCACATGAATCTCAGGAATCAGAGCTGTATCATTTCATTAATTCTCTGTCAAAACTGTACAATGAAGCACTGAGTTTTTCTCCCACACGTTTCCCATAACTCAGACCCTTTACAAATTATTTTTAATACAATAAATAAACTAAGAGGTGGGCAAAACAGATAGACCAAAAATAAGGGATTATTTAATCATTATTAACAAACAAAATATGAAAAGCCAACCATTTGTTCTGACAGGGAGCAGCGTTACATTTTTTTTGTTGATAACCAATAAGAAAGCGGAACCTGTGGCGTAGACCCTTTGAATTGCAATTGAAGACAAAAATAGACAACCTTTTCCTATCTCTCTGCTGTGGTAGATATTCTTCGTTTAATTTTGGCTTTCGGTCTTTGACTTTTCATTTTACATTTGCCATTTGAATAAAGGCTAACTTTTAATAAAAATAGTTTTGAATTTTGCCTTTGATGACGTGAAACAGAGTTCCGCCAATCCCAGCCCATGATAAAAAAAAACCGACACTCCTTGGAGACAGCTGTAATTTCCCCATCAACCCCTCCAACATTTGTCCGACATTTCTTTATATATAAAAAAAAACGGATTTGTATATCAAGAGATGATTGTAATTTTTTACGGAATCCCGCCCTCTGGTTTATGGTGCGTGCTAAAAAATGGAGCCAATACATGCTTTGAAGCTTGAAGAATGAGAAATGATTTCAATAGTTTAGTATCGAAGCGTGCCCTTTCGCGAATAAAAAAAAATGATATGACACCTGCAGTTAGAGAGTAATAACAAAAAAAAAATTGTGTGTCGGGTCTGTGCGCCGCGTCGTGTGGATGCACCGCGCCCTTTGGAAAATACACTGTGTATTTCGGCTCTATGCGCCGCGCTCTGTGGGTGCGCCGCACCCCATCCCAATGCGCCGCGCTGAATTCAAACACACAGTCGGCCCTTTAAACTCAAATTTTCGTCCCTCCAAACTTCAACATCGACCTCTCTCTTGGATTTTCTGAAATCTCTTGATACAAATGGATTAATAACTTGGAGAAATATCTTATATAGACATGGTTTTAATTTTTGCTTCTCAATAACCCATTCTGTAATGTTTTTGACTTTGGCATCTTTCACATTTAATACAAACTCTGCTTTTCAAGTTCCTCTTTGATTTTTTGGCTGAAATGATGGCTCTTCTGTTGATTTTTTGCAGGGATAGGAGCTGCTGAAACCTGGCAAGATGACCAGGGCTGCCTGAAGAACTATAGAACTTGAAAAACCTTATCAATCATGTATTAAACAAACTTGATGATTTCTTCTTCAAAATAGAGTTTTGAAGAAGAAACATCCATGAGCATTATGAATGATGAGAATATTGAAATGAAAACTTATTGAAGACCATGGCCTGCGGGCATTATTTGACGACTGTAAATGACGTGAAATGAACTTTGATGAATTTTGACCAACCCAACATGTACAAACATGAGGGAAAAGAGATAACAAAGCCCTTCCGTCAGACAATGGCATGCCCCTAACGGAATGCAGATGAATGAGCGGAATGAGACACCTAAAAATGAGATGCAACAAAAAGAAATGATCTCTGACGGAAGGATGTAAAGACTGACTCTAACATTGGCTCCAATGGGGATGGTAGCTCCCTGGAGGTGCCAAGAACTGCAGATCTTCGGGAGAGCAGACAGTGCCTTCATCCATTGGGATATGGAGTCACCACTCAAGCTAAATTGCATGACTGAAAACCGACTCGACAAATGACTCATGACTGACTTAACCAAAACAAGTATTTACAAAGCTTTTTGAAGGGCAACAGTCCATCAAGATTTCAAATCATGATGAAAACCACCTGCATACAAATGAAATATGTACAATCATGTGTAATGAGCTTTCCAATGTAACCAATCCAGCAGATGGCTACATACCAAATTTATGCTCTCACTTTTCTCGAGCAGGCGGAACGATGAACCTGTAGGAAACTCAAAATAACCACTGAAACCAAAGCTTATGATAATGAACCAGGCAATATTTTTTTTTTCTAATGCTTGCAGAAGAATGCTGAAGGGATCTTGAAAATCCTGAAGCATTGGCTTATCTGGAGATCCAGCTGCAAAAATACAAGTACTCCCTCCATTCTGATCTAAAAGAACAATTGATTTCCGAGTGACAGGAATGCACGGAGAGGTATGTGCTTCTGCCATCTGAGTGTTAGTTGTAGGTTCCTTGACCATGAGAAATTCTGGCATATTGTCTCTCTCAAGCTCATATTCCTCAACTTCATGGTCTAGGTCATTCTTAAACAAAAAACAATCTTCAAGATTATCAAACATGATAGCCTTATCATCTTCGCGAAAGAAAATATTATCTGTTTGCTGATCTATAAAACTGATTACAAGACTGTCATCATTTTCAAAAGAGGAAGAAGTTTCACCAACACTTTCTTGACCATGTGTGCACTGCAAATCTGCTTTAGCTTGGGCTGTAACATGACCTTTCAAGAGTTGATCTATCTCATCTTCAGACAAAGGAGATAATGCTTTTTGTTTTCTTTTGCTCAAACGGTAATTGTCTTCATATGACATGGCAATCAAATTATCATTTATCACTAAGTTATTGAAAGAAGATTTATCACTTACTCGAACAAAGATCTCATTCTGTTTTTCATGAACTGACTGGATTACCTCTTCATGAAGGCTGTGTTCGAATGAACTGAGAACATTTGGACCAATAACTTTGTCTTCTTCATTCTAGATGATCTCAACAGCAGAGCTCTCCTTCATGGGATTCAGCACAAGGTATTCTTGATCGTCACGATCTGAAATAGCTGACTTGAAGTTATCACATTCTGAAATTGAAACTTGACTTTCCTGCATATCGTCTTCTTCTATGGACAGATCTGAAACAAAACCTTCTCTTTCATCATTTTCCATTGTACCAAGATCTTGATCCTGCTGCAAAGTTTCCTGAGCATATTGATGGGTATCCTCTAGGTTCTCTTCATGTTGCTGAAATGGATTCTCGTACAGAGCCTCCATGATTTCTCAGTCCATCAATTCATTATCTCCATAAAAATTCTCAAGATTTTCAATAAAAATATGAACATGGCTACAACAGTTCTGAACTAAAATCAAGGATGGATAAGATTATTTATATCTTTCAAATAATATTGTATGAAAATCCTTAAGACAATAAATAGAAGCAGGCGGCAAACTTTCATATCAAAATCGGGCTTCATCTTCCAGAGTAGCCATAAACATTTTCGTCAAACAGTCTTCAGGAAAATCGATCTTTAATTTATGCACATGAATGTGAAATTTCACTAGATGAAGAGCAGCATCATTACCTTCCACATTTCTGAACATAGGCAAATTCTGAAGCCAATCCACCTTGGGCATTTTATTTGGAAAACCTGGGATGTGATCTCGGCTCATGGGAGCGTATCTTCCTACAATCCGGTCCATTTTGACAATCTTAAAGCTACTGATCTCCCTACAGTGAAGTCACCATGAAGCATTGATTTCTGGATTTTTCAGTGAATGGAGTCGCCAGGTGAATGATTTCAGCCTTGCGGTGTCTGATCGTTGTTCACCATCAACCATCAGATCTAAACTTGATACACGTACTGGGGCAAGACAATCTACAAGTTAAGTGTCACACTAGACCATTTTCTCCCCAGTATGGTCGCCACTATGTGATAGCTCAAATCTACCTCAGGCTGAAAGAAGGCGAGATTCAAGGTAACATCAAACCAAGCTTAGCCTCGTAGCTAGCCCTACGAGGACAGGAGAGGGCTCTCTCCGGGTCTATCTCGTCAAAGATGTCCAATAGGGCCTGAGATGACCTATAATGAATACTGATTTTAGGCTAGTAAATAAATATGAAAGAGGTAATTTAATGGATGACTGAGTTTTCTGGGCTGTATGGGACAAAGAACAGCATGAGCGGAGAAATTAAATCAAAGACGCAGAGTATTTTGTGAGGCAAGATAGGCAGGAGGTTTAGCAATCAGATTTGAAATAATATGGAGTGGAAATATTGTTGAGAGGTTTGAAAAGGGCATATATAATGAATCCTTTTCAACAGAAGAAGACATACAGAAACATGAACGCTTTCCCAAGGCAGAGCAATAAATTGGATTCTACCTTTCTTACTTAAAAGCATTCAACTAGCAATGATTATGAATGAACAGTAAAACATAACGAGATACATATGAAACAGAAAGAAAAGACAAATGCTAAACTCACACCACATGAATCTCAGGAATCAGAGCTGTATCATTTGATTAATTCTCTGTCAAAACTATACAGTGAAGCGCTGAGTTTTTCTCCCACACGTTTCCCAGAACTCAGACCCTTTACAAATTATTTTTAATACAATAAATAAACTAAGAGGTGGGCAAAACAGATCGACCAAAAATA
The DNA here is from genome assembly GCA_034641835.2 of Pinus albicaulis. Taxonomy (NCBI): domain Eukaryota; kingdom Viridiplantae; phylum Streptophyta; class Pinopsida; order Pinales; family Pinaceae; genus Pinus; species Pinus albicaulis. The sequence goes on along the minus strand of CM076574.1, from coordinate 1,330,093,719 downwards.
AGGGATTATTTAATCATTATTAACAAACAAAAGATGAAAAGCCAACCATCTGTTCTGACAGGGAGCAGCGTTACATTTTGTTTTTTGATAACCAATAAGAAAGCGGAACCTGTGGCGTAGACCCTTTGAATTGCAACTGAAGACAAAAATAGACAACCTTTTCCTATCTCTCTGCTGTGGTAGATATTCTTCGTTTAATTTTGGCTTTCGGTCTTTGACTTTTCATTTTACATTTTCCATTTGAATAAAGGCTAACTTTTAATAAAAATAGTTCTGAATTTTGCCTTTGATGACGTGAAACATAGTTCCGCCAATCCCAGCCCATGATAAAAAAAACCTACACTCCTTGGAGACAACTGTAATTTCCCCATCAACCCCTCCAGCATTTGTCCGACATTTCTTTATATATAAAAAAAACGGATTTGTATATCAAGAGATGATTGTAATTTTTTACGGAATCCCGCCATCTGGTTTATGGTGCGTGCTAACAAATGGAGCCAATACATGCTTTGAAGCTTGAAGAATGAGAAATGCTTTCAATAGTTTAGTATCGAAGCATGCCCTTTCACGAATAAAAAACAATGATATGACATCTGCAGTTAGAGAGTAATAACAAATTTTTTTTGTGTGTCGGGTCTGTGCGTCGCGTCGTGTGGATGCGCCGCGCCCTTTGGAAAATGCACAGTGTATTTCGGCTCTATGTGCCGTGCCCCATCCCAATGCGCCGCGCTGAATTCAAACACACAGTCGGCCCTTTAAACTCAAAGTTTCGTCCCTCCAAACTTCAACATCGACCTCTCTCTTGGATTTTTTGAAATCTCTCGATACAAATGGATTAATAACTTGGAGAAATATCTTATATAGACATGGTTTTAATTTTTGCTTCTCAATAACCCATTCTGTAATGTTTTTGACTTTGGCATCTTTCACATTTAATACAAACTCTGCATTTCAAGTTCCTCTTTGATTTTTTGGCTGAAATGATGGCTCTTCTGTTGATTTTTTGCAGGGATAGGAGCTGCTAAAACTTGGCAAGATGACTAGGGCTGCCTGAAGAACTGTAGAACTTGAAAAACATTATCAATCATGTATTAAACAAACTGGATGATTTCTTCTTCAAAACAGAGTTTTGAAGAAGAAACATCCATGAGCATTATGAATGATGAGAATCTTGAAATGAAAACTTATTGAAGACCATGGCCTGCGGGCATTATTTGACGACTGTAAATGAAGTGAAATGAACTTTGATGAATTTTGACCAACCCAGCAGGTACAAACATGAGGGAAACGAGATAACAAAGCCCTTCCGTCAGACAATGGCATGCCCCTAACGGAATGCAGATGAATGAGCGGAATGAGACACCTAAAAATGAGATGCAACAAAAAGAAATGATCTCTGACGGAAGGATGTAAAGACTGACTCTAACATCAGGAATCTACCTTGAAATCCATGCCTACTCCTACCTCGAACTGCGTGCTCCAACCTCTATTGCCTTGGCCTGGGTGCACTATGAAAATTTGAGTTTATATAAAAAAAGTGGGCGGACTTATCAATGAGTTTATTGTGGCGTGTTGGTAAAATAAGTGGTTTGTCAAGGGGAGGTCGGGGGCTCAAATCCCACCTCCCCAAAAAATTGCGCATTTTATTAATTTTTGGAGGGGGTGTGGGTCTATTGGGGGGCTCGACCCACATTGGGAAGCCCACCCACATATCTGCCATATGGCATATATATATAAAGGCGGGTATATGGTTGGGGTGGTAGGGTTGACTGCCGACCACCCCACCATATATATGTTTATTTATATATATGTGTGTGGGTTTCATGGGGTCCAGTAAGGGTTTTTTTATATAGCACATTTTGTAATAGAGGGTATGATGGGGGGTCAAAGGGTGGCGTCACCCCCTATATATATATATATATATATATATATATATATATATATATATATATATATATATATATATATATATATATATATATATATATATATATTTAAAACAATAACACATTTTCAGAATACCCAAAAATAGGTCGAAGGAGACAAATTAATGGGCCCACAATTTCATTTGGAATTTGGTCAGAACTGTCCAGAATCTGGTGGCCATATTTCACCCAAATTCTGTCCTCCTTAACCTGCCATGTCACCCAGTCAACCCTGGAACTTGGATTGCTTCTAACTTCTCCATACGAGCTCAGTTTGACGAACCATTTGCACCACTGCGATCAGGACGACGAGGTCTTAAGTTTGAACCTAGTTCAAGAGAAATCTGAACACTTTGATTTTTGAGCTTTCATCAGCCCTCTTTGCCCGATGTGTGTCTCTAGAGCCACCTAGATCAATCCTCCCCACTGAGGAGCTTTTGGTCCTCCAAAAGCATCAACAATAATATACAACCATTGTGTACTATGTTTGCACCACAAGTGTCCCTAAAAGGTCACCCTTCCATCTCCTTCACATTTTTTCTTCAAAGCTTTAAGTGATGAACAGACACCTGCATCTTATGCAAACTTGTCGTACAATCTCCTGCAAATTACATGCTCTAATTGACCAACTACGACCCAAAACTTTCCATACTTGCCACGAGTTTACATACTCGGAGCTCAAGTTTACATCAAATGGAAATAACACCTAAGCTATCATTACAAGGCCAAAATCATCATCGTCGCATTTTGAAGTGATGGAAAACACATCATCACTTTTACATGAAAGAAATGCATCACATGATTTACAAGACAAGGCCAAAATATCATGGTTTCTTAACAAGCGATGGAAACACATCATCACTATGAAAATTAAAAATGCAACATATGATTTACAAACACGGCCATGACACACTACCACATCCAGAAAAACCATCTCTTACTTATCAAAGTGAATGGATCATCTCCCCATGGCACACTTGTTTGTCGAACAATTGTTTCAATTGGTTCATGTACCAACGCTTTTTCCTTAAGGTATTGCTCTGGATGGAGCCTCAAACACGTGGATCTTTGATGGCCACTTTGGTTGCAATGGCTGCAAAAGGTCTTCTTCCTCTAGACCTGCTTAACTAATTTATTTTTTGGCTATGGATAAGGCCTTTTATGCCTCATCCGCCTTTGTGCTACCATTCTTTTCCAACACTCAAAAATGACATGGTTACGTAAACCACAAAAATGACAAGTTTTTTTATGCCGTGATTTATGTTCATGATTAGAAACATGCTTATAATCAAAATGAAATCGAGAATATTGAGACTTTCTATACCTTCTCTGGTGGTCTCTGGTGTGATCATGGTGATGAGAGCTTGCCTCAGCTCTTTCACTGCAATACGCGCTTCCGTGGGATGATGGTGAAGTGTTCCCATCAATCCTCTTTCCTAGTGAGTTCAAAAACGTTTTTTTGCCTTTGATGTCCTTCGAACATTCTCCTTCAGTGTATCCCAAACCTACATAGCGAGGTCTCTGCACAACCTCCAATGGCTAAGTTATGCCTTGGCCATGAATGCCAAGTCCTCCTCCTTTGTACCCCATCCTGGTAAGGAGTTTCATGCCAGTTCCTTTAATGGGGATATCCACATTTCCAACAGAAATAATAGCATGTGAAGATGAAACTGAAGAATGATCACAACCATTTACCTCAGATGTCGATTTTGAAACAGGTTAAGAGGGCTTCTCTAAGCCTTCATTGTGCTTCAATTCCTCCAAGGCCTCTGTCATGGCTTGTAGTTGAAGCTACAATCGCTACTTCTCCTCCTTTTCCTGTAGGAGTGTCTTTGATGCCTCATGATTTGCTTGAAGACTTTCATTGTTGCACTTCAATTCCTCCAATGCCTCTGTCATGGCTTACAATTGAAGTTGCAATCGATGTTTGTCCTCCTTCTCCTCTTGTAGAAGAATTTTCAACTCAACGTTGTATGCTTCTTGTTTCTCATAAGCTTCGTACAACATGTACGCCTTTTCAGACACCTTGAGCATGGTCTCATACATGTATTTGACATCCTCCATTGCTCAAATCAGTGAATGTTCAATGGTTCACGCCTGCAATCCAAATCAGCAAGAAGACCGCTCTGATACCACTTGATTCGGGTAAATTTCACCACCCTTTAAACCAAGACCTTTTACGTCGTTTGATGTGTTAGAAATACATAAAAGCATTAATTAACATAAAATAACATATCCACATGTTGTAAAGAAGAGGAACATAAAAATCATTAGCAACATACAATATTGATAACGGAGTCCGTTCAAGAGGGACTACGTCTCTGGGCCTCAGTGTCAAGATGGTGTAGGTCGTTGCATTAAGTGCTGGAAATAGTGAAGATGTACATGGATGGTGTTTTCTCTATCATACAATGAAAATTCCCCCACTTAGGAGTGGTTGGATCTCTCCATGAGATGTTCTGCTACAGGAACTCTCACTCTAAAAAATGACTCCTATCAGCATGACAATTTCACATGGATGATGACTATGATTATCCTGCTAACATGGAAACAAAGGGATCTCAACCAAACATACATGTGACAATGATTATCTTGCCAACATGGCAACAAAGGGATCTCAAACAACATAAAACAATCCATGATAGAAAATTACATCTCACATCAAGAAAAAAACAAGATCCCACATCAAACATCAAACAAGGATTTATACAGCACAATGCATATAATAGCAAGGAGACAAATAAGTACATGATCGCATGACATATACCTCACATCCTAGAGATACCTGATGAAAAGGATGATAAACTACTGGATTTGGTTGTACGATCAATCTCATGGCGTCTAATATCCTAAAAACGATTGCTTACACATTGAATGTTGTCACTTGCAACTTCACTTTGAAAAGTGGCCAAAAATCATAAGTTTCAGATGGAAAATCTGACTGCACTGCTGAAATCGTGTCACCGAGAGGTGTAGGATCGACTGTCAATTTGTTAAATTCTGACACTGTCAAAATCTGGGCCTTAGGGAATCTTTTAGATTCCCCCTAGATTCCTCAAAGATGTTGCTCCATCAAGAATCTGGATATCTGCAACTCAAAACAAGAATCTGACCTCACCATTGAGATGCTTGTGAAATTGTGAGAAGAATGAGTATAAGGTTGACCTCATTTTGACACCAACAAATTTTGGCCTCCAAGGAATATGGAAGATTCCCTCAAGATTCCTGAAGATTCTCCTGCACAAGGAATCTGAAAAAATGTTGCTCAAATGGAAAATATGTGCGCACCATCGTGATCCCTGTGGAATTTTGGTTAAAATGCATATAAAGTTTAATACAATTTGACACAGAAAAATTTTACCTCCTTGGGATCAAAAGATTCCCTTGGCATCAAACCGGTATCTGTCTCGAAATCTGTGCCTGCTCTTGCCTCAAACTGCATGCTCCAACCTCTGCTTCCTTGGCCCGGGCGCACTGTGAAAGGTCGATTTTATATAAAAAATGTGGGCAGAATTATCAATGAGTCTGTTGTGGCGTGTTGGTAAAATAAATCCTATCCTGAAGATGGATCCATGTTGGGATTCGAAACGTCAACCATTGTATCTTAACACTGTGGATAATCCGGAAATTTCTACAATAAACGATAACCACAGAAGCTTAAAAACCATAAGTGGTTTGTTAAGTGGAGGTCGGGGGGATCAAATCCCGCCACCCAAAAAAATCGCGCATTTTATTAATTTTTTGAGGGGTCATGGGTCTGTTGGGGGGCCCGACCTGCATTGGGTGGCCCGCTCACATATCCACCATATGGCATATATATATAAAGGTGAGGTTATAGTTGGGGTGGCAGGGTTGATTGTTGACCAACCCACCATATATATGTTTATTTATATATATGGGTGTGGGTGTCGTGGGGTCAGCGGGGGTTATGACCCACCGGCCCAATAAATTTTTTATTTTTTATATATGTGTTGTTCTTGTGGACAGAGGGTGTGGTGGGGGTCATGGCCCGCTGCCCCCAATATTATGTTTTTTTTGTTTTATTTAAAAAAATAACTCATTTTTAAAATACCTGAAAATAAACTAAAGGAGACAAATTAACGGGCCCACAGTTGTTTTCCAGAATTTGGTCAGAACTCGTCGGAATCTAGTGGCCATATTTCATCCAAATTGTGTCCTCCTTAACCTACCATGTCACCCGGTCAAGCCTGAGACTTTTACTGCTTCTACTTCTCCATACGAGCTCGATTTGAAAAATCGTTCACACCGTTACAATCAGGACGACGAGGTCTTCAACTTGAACCTGGTTCGAAAGCAATCCAAACACTTTGATTTTTGAGCTTTCATCAGCCCTCTTTGTCCTGTGTGTGTCTCTGGAGCCACCTGGATCTTTAAGTGAGAACTAATGCACCTGTAAAGTAGAACTAATGTGAGGTTGACACTGCGCCTTGAAGGTTGAGTCTTTGGCATATATAAATCTTGCTCCTTTTGATACAGTGAATGCCAAGAATGATGGTTGCTTTGTCCTTACTGCAAATGATACTCCTGACTATGAAACCTTGCTTAAGATGTAATATCCCAAAAATGGATTTCTCAGCAAATCATGCCTGAAAAACGCATTTTTCAGGAATTTATGCTTCAGATATCATAAGAAGTGTTTAAAAACGCTCAACAACCCACTCCAAATACTGCAGCAACCTTTGCTCAACTTTTATGGGCAAAAAGGTGGGGAAAAGTGAGGATTTTGGCCCTAAAATGAGTGTATAAGAAAATATGTGTAAAATGAAGGGTCAAGGTTCTGGAATATGTTAGATTAGGTCAAAAGGGATATTCATGTCGAATTTCAGAAGAACAAAGGTGTTTCACTAAGTTAAACAGTTCCTCCTTCTCGACTAGTCAAGAAAAACCCTTATTTCCCATGACTTTGAGTATGCATAAATTTACTGAAGCAAGGGAAGCATATTTTATAAAGGTATAAGATGTAAAAAAGTATGAAAAATCATAGAATGAGTTTAGGAATAGGGCATAGGCATTAAGCAAGGTTAAACAACAGTTTTACATAGAAAATCCCTCAAGATTGAGGTGCTAAAAGACAAGAGAATGACCCAAAAACCCTTCAGCGTTTTTTCCAGGAGGCTGAAGACTATTTTATTATATTACAGATATGAAAATGATAAATGCATGAAAACAGATATCTATAATGAAACAAAATTCCCAAGGGGCTCTTTATTACATTCCCCTTGGGGATTTCAGCAATACATGAAAATGCCGGCGCAAATCTGAGTTTTACTGCAGCAGATCTGCAAAATGATTCAGAATTTCTGAAGAAAAAACTTCAGTGAATGTATCAGATCAGAAATATACTTGGATTGGTTTTCCAATCCAAGGATCACCCTTGATGCAAAGAGGCTTCCTTCACATCAGAGATCTAGCTCCAAAATGATGCCAAAAACCCTGGAACGCTGCTTCTTCAGCAATAACGCAGATCTGGGGAAAGAACTGCGCAGTATACCATGAAGAACACATTGGCTTGATGCCAAGATCTACAAATCAGCTCCAATGTCTTCCACTCTGATCCTCCAAAGGAAAGAAAGACTCTCCCTCTGAAAAACAAGCAATGGAAGTGGTGTTGTGGAGTCTCCACGGCAACACCCTACAACACAGTATTATGCTACTGCAGTAATAACGTTGTCCTAGAAGATGATGCTTCGGTCTCGAGCCAAAATAATGATGGGACAACCTCACTCGAGCAGGCACTCGAAGTCCCTCGAGGCTGAGGGTGAGATCTCTAAATGGAGACACTCGGTGCACTAAACAGTGCTGCAGACTAGTTAAACAACCAGCGTGCTCAAGAAGTTGAAATGACCAACTAAATATCATAAACATATGCATGAATGGCAATAGCTCTCCTCCCCTCCATTTATATAGCAATTGGAGACTCCTCATGGGCCCTTCCTCTAGAAGCTTCCCTCCTACGTTGTCATGTAGTGCTTTCCAACTCATACCCTGCGCTGGTTGACTTGGTCAAACCTCTTTGCAAATATCTCCTTTCACACATGAAGGTGTGAAATCTGGTTCCATGGCTAATCCCTTTTCATACTAGAGGGATTTTATTTATGTTTTTATTATCCTTGGGCCTCCTTACCCAATTATTCATCTCCTAAATGAGTTTAGACAAAATTTAATGTTCCAATTTAATGAAGAAAAATTTGGAACATTACAATCCTCCCCTCCCAAATGTTGCTTGTCCCCTGTTAGCCCCCTATGATTTTTTTGACAAGCAAATAGGGGGCTAAAATGTTTTTGAGCCTTTAAGGAATGCATTTCCCTCTTAAAATACATCATCCTTGAAGCCTCCTTGTGCCTTTTCCCTTTGAAAAATCCTCACTGTTGTTTCCGAGTCAATAAGCCTCTCTGTTGAGAAAAGAATGCCCAAAGGCCTTTCCCCCTATTTCATCCTCAATTAGCCCCTGTTTCCCTCTCGTTTTCCTTCCCCTTGTTTCTCTAAATTATCCCAAAATCCCCTTTAAATCCTACACACACCCCCTGTTTGGTTTAATAACCTTTTCCCTTCTCTACCGTTACCTCTTTCTGGCCTCAAATTGCATTAAAATGGGCCAAAACCCCATATTATTCACATTTCAGGTTTAGCCCCTTTCGGCTCAGCCCCATAAACGTTTCCCCCCACATGACCCAGCGCTAGAACCAAGCGCTAGCCCAAAAAGCGCTTATCGAAATTGGATATCGGGAGCGCTATTAACCGTTGATCTGTACAGATCGGACGGTCTTCGCAAACTCCATAGCGTCCATGGCCCCCCCGTTCACCCCTCCGATCGCATACCCATCATCGATCTGATCCGCAGATCAACGGCTCGCAGTTGATCCGCCTCGGTGGTCCCCGCAGACAAACACTGTTCAAAAACCGACGGTTTTTATCGCACCGCCTTTGGAAGGTGGGCGGTATTTTTCATTTCACAGTGATGCCATTCACCGGCCGACACGTGGCTCCGCGCACTATTGAAAAACCGCCCTCATCGCGCGTTAAAGTTTGGCTGTGGACCTGGCGTGATATGCGCGTACACCGTCTGATCTGAAGCTGTCCATCCAACGGTGATCGCACCACGAAGATGCTCGGGAGTTATCCCATGGCAAAAGGGACCCCTGGCCCACCATCTGTCACCCCCCGATACGTTCTCAACCGTCAATCTCCTCCTGAGATTGGACGACCCTGATTAAATGCATGCCCGCCATTGACCCGGTCCCGCCACATCACCCATTCTACGTGTTTTCTTCGCAATTTCGTCCATATTTCATTCAAAGGTTAAAATGTCAAATGTTCACATTAAAAATTTGCCGCATTCCGCCAACTTTCACCAGACTATTCTCCATTGTTTCGCTGCGTTTTTCACCATCACCTTGAACTGTTCCACCATTTCACTAGGCTACACTATCGTTCACATTGTCCCTGCTGCATCCACCCTCCCCATGCATGGTTTTCTTAACGTGTTTACGTGTTTTGCAGGGTTACAGGCAAGCGGAAAACCGCCATGGTTCATAGTCACTGTTACAGTGGCAAAAAACACAGGGAAGACCATATGCAGAGATCGAAATTATGAAGAAAGGCATGGGAAGGTGTTATGACATGAATTTCATTAAAGGAACAGGGTTAAACTCTGTAAAACCTTCCCAGAGCCATTAAAGCGCAGATTTCACTGACAAAGGCAATCATGGAGCGGCAAAGAGTATCAGTGAGAAAGCAAAGAGCTTAAGGCCTATAATTGAAGATTTTGAACCTTAAAACAAAAATTTAAAGGCAGGGTACCAGATCGAAGACCCCGTGGATCACTCAGAAGGTCCAATGCACAGAAAACCATATCATCAGGGTGTTTACATCAGCAGAATGTTTCCTCCTGAGAAAGGACATAGTACTCATACGATTTTAGTTTACGTTGTGTCCATGAGAAGTTTTCCCCCTGACAACAGTCCTAATGCTATCAGACGCATTTGTTACATAGTATGGCAGACCTGAAATTGTTGATATGCCTTTGTTCAGTTCACCAGAGTTATGCAGAGGTATTACAGCAAGTACATCAAAGACATACCTGGAGTAAATTGCAGCCTGACAAAGACCACTCTTTCATCCAAAGAGTACTGAAGATAAATGCCCAGAATTTAAAACAGAATGGGGCCTCGGCCCTCTTCCTCTTCTGAGTTTAATGCTACATTTAGTTTTCCATCTACCTCTTCTGCCTCTTTTTCAGCTATAAAAATTCATGAAGAAACTCATTGTAAGGTTGTTGATCGGATATCTACGAATTGCAAGCTGTTTTCTTTTGAGACACAGTCTCTGTGTAAAGTTGTAAGATAGGCTGAGGAAGATGTTTTCAGGCTGAATATCAAGCTATTGGCAATGTTGTACATGACTGGTGTTTCTCTTTAATATGACAAGCACATTTCTTTGGATCCTGATTTAAAGCAGCGTTGATGTTTTCCTATCTCTGTCTTTTAGTTCATTACATTTCATTTCTTCTGGCACGCATCAGAAATCTGGCATAGGATTTACCCTTGTTAGGTACCCTATGTTTTTGCTCTCCCTGCCTTCAATGTTTTTCTGTTGTATGTGTTATCTGAGGATTGATTTCAAGCTAATTTAACCAGTGTAGTGGTCAAACATATGCTGCTAGCTGATGTATGAATTAATGAATTTGTTCTCAGTTGTTCTTGTTAGGATTTAATTGAATGAATTGGGATACTGGGAGTTTAGAACTCTGTTTTTGTCTCACTAGGGTCCTTTTCAATTAATTGAACCTTTCTAAGTTCCCTTGAGTTGGATGTCGAAGCATTGAGAGTTCAAAGTCTCTCTCTGATCTCAGGTTTTCACCTTTGTGTTCTAAATCTTATATGTTTCCTTGTCTGAAGAGTTAATCTTTTAGGTTTTGGATCACAGGTTGTCCAATGGCATGTCCTGTCCCTGGATCTGATTCCTGAAAGGTCACCTTGGAGGTTTTCTTGCCTTTCACCTTCCTTCCACCATTTCAAGCCACACTATCATCTTTAAGATCCAACGCTTTAGATGACTAGCCCAACTGAAAGCCTGCATATTGAATAGCAAGTAAACCCTTTCCTTACTCCATTACCCAATGGTCTTGAATGTTCTCTGAGTTATCTCTCCTTTGTCTAAAACCCTCTTTGCTCATCCTTGTCTCATACTGAACCCTTCTTTCATGATTCCCAACAACCAAACCAAAAATCAAACAAACAAACCCGTGCCTATAACTAGCCTAACATCCTAACTTTGAGCTTCAAAGACATAAAACCTTTGCTTATAGAGAGAGATCCCTCTCTGGACCCAGGAGGGCTAGATCCTGAGGTCTGAAGTGGTTCTGATGTTGTCTCATCTTTTGGTCTTGCCAATCTGGCCAAAACATGGGAACCCCAACATAATGGCGACTCCACTGGGGACTAAGACCACTTAGCCTAGATTGGCTTTTAATTGCTGATGGTGGATAGCAGCCTGCTCCGAACAGTCAAATTCATCCACCTGGTGACTCAACAGTCCATAACTCCCAAAAGACCAAATGACTCCACTGGTAGAAGACTCTGAACTGGTTGAGAAGATGTAGTGACCATCTTTGCAGGAACATGGATCCAGACATGGACAGAGATACAAAGCTAGATACTCTGTGTGATTAATTAAATGGAATAGCAGACATGTTCGGTAAAGTGCTGGAGATGTATATGGCTAATCTGAATGCAAATGATGATTATTTAGAACAACCCACGCCTCTTCCAGAACAAGAACAAACTCAAGACCTAGATAATGGCAAGACATGTATGATGCTCTAAAATATATGGAAGATGAAGAGGAAAATGATCAGGAACCGCCTAATCGCCTTTCTATTTCTTGTACGATGCTGACCAGAGAATATCATGACCTATTGGCAAAAGCTAATAGGGAATGTTGCTTTGAGGAAACAAGAGACCACATAGAAGATGCAGAATCTGATGTGGAAGAAGAAACCACTCATGATCCTTGTAGTCTAACCGAGTATCATCAGGTTCATGAGGATTTGTTTGAATCAGAAAGAGATCAAGAAACATCAGAAGATCCTCAATATTTCCCTGCAAGCACAATGGAAGATATTCTAGAATAGGTTCAAGAAGACATTATGCCTCCAAATCAGCTAATACAAGAAACAAAGAGCTGCTACACTTCTGCTCAAAGAACCACAAGAAAATATTCCCCTTTGACAGAAGAAGAGATTGATTAGATATTAAATCAACAGTCCACCTTTGAAGTCTTTTATAGAACACACACTCATTATCATTCATCCCCTGAGTTTGATTGTACAGATCCAGAAAGCTCCTCTGAAAATCATAACGAAGAAAGACCTACAGAGCATCCAGAATGGTCGAGTTGGTCGAGCCAACCTGTTTATGACACTGATGGGGAGAAATACGACAGTATAATAGCAGATGAAGATTCCTTGAATTTTCATTCTGCTTTACCACAGATGATCAGTGAGACTGGAAACCAGCAACCTTCCTTTTCAGAAGATGAGGAGGAAAACAAGAGATTTTTTAGCAGACTGAAAATGAGGGGCCTTCTCTTGGAACAAAGGAAGCAATAGACCAAACCCCTGCTCAAGAATACATGGATCTCTTCACAGAGCTCATCCCACCTGATCAGAACATCTCGGAGCTCCAAGAGGACAGCACTGCCATATATGATGAGTCCTCCAGTTCAGAAAATGAAGAAGATGAGGGAGATTCTCTTTCTCAAGAGAGTTTTATTCTTGATCCAGTGGAAGAGGAAGAAATCCTAGTTGAAACCAGCCTGCCAAATCTTTACAACCAGGTATCATTTCATGATCCTTATGCTCATTTCCTGCAAACATTTGAAGAAGGATCAAAGGTATTTTTGAGCAGCATGTTGCAGACAGAAAGAAATTTTTTTAAAGCTGCTATTGTGGAATAAAAAAAGTGGGAGTTGCCCTGCCTATCCAACCTGCTCAAGGAGTTGAGCAGAGAAGACCAGTTATGGGATCACTTGATGGACTGGTTGCATTGGAAGACAATGTTTGTAAGCTAGACTTGTAAATATTTCAGTAGAGTAAGGTAGGTAGGAGAAGCTCAATAAAGCTCAGTCTGTGAGCATTCAGTCAGTAGTTTAAATTTCTGCAAGTTTCTGTCCATGTGCAACTGTCTTTATGCCTTGGATCCACAGCAAACTAGACTGTCTAATCCTAGTTTGACTTTTTTTAAATTTCTATTGTAGAATATAGAGAAGAAATCTGTTGGACAGTCTAATCCCAGCAGATATTAGATTAGGTAGAGAAACATATTGGGCCAATAGTTTAATCTGGCCCCATGGAGTAATAAGGGTAGAAATAGAATAGGTTTATTTTTCTGTTTGTAAAAATAAATGATGTAAAGGATCTGCTAGTCCAAATGCACCCTAGAAGAGAAAATGGTAGGATTATAGTCTGGGTAGGTAGATTGTTTGGGAAAATTTTTCTGCTGATTTGATGACTTCATGATTTGTGGTAGCTGATCCAAGAAAGAAAATGAATGGGTCAAGTACCAGGCATCTGGCCTACTTCAAAGATTATTTTCTGAATTCTTGACTCCTTCAAGAAGAATTCATCCCCATGTGGAGCCACTGTTAGCCCCCTATGAATTTTTTGACAAGCAAATAGGGGGCTAAAATGTTTTTGAGCCTTCAAGGAATGCATTTCCCTCTAAAAACACATCATCCTTGAAGCCTCCTTGTGCCTTTACCCTTTGAAAAATCCTCACTTCTGTTTCCGAGTCAATAAGCCTCTCTATTGAGAAAAGAATGCCCAAAGGCCTTTCCCCCTATTTCATCCTCAATTAGCCCTTGTTTCCCTCTCTTTTTCCTTCCCCTTGTTTCTCTAAATTATCCCAAAATCCCCTTTAAATCCTACACACACCCTCTGTTTGGTTTAATAACCTTTTCCCTCCTCTACCGTTACCCCTTTCTGGCCTCAAATTGCATTAAAATGGGCCAAAAACCCATATAGAACTGAAGAATCTCCACTCAAGGCATGGAGTCTAAAATATAATGAGGAACATCTCCCTCATGTGGATCCTCCATCCCCAAGCAATCATCCAAACAAAATGAGCCGCCTCCCAACAAGGCAACTCCTGAAAATCTCCTTCCACCTCAAGCTCTGGTAATGAAGGTGGGCTAAAAATCTAACTTGGCAAGCATCATAGCTTACCCCATGCTATCCTTCTCTCCACTCATGACAAGTGTAGAGTGTATGCTGATCCTGGGCTACAAAATTATTTCCCTCCAATGGCAAAGTGAAGAACAATCCTCCAAAGAAGGCTCCTCCAACAATGAAGAACAAGCTGGCCCAAAACAATCCATCCATGAAGAATAGGACATGGTCATCATGGAACATCCTAATGAGAGGTTTGCTGAAGGTTTTACATGATGATACATGATGCAAACAATTTCTCACAAGGATACAGCGCAGTCTCATCCACTGCAACTTCAGAAAATTACATGACAAGCAATGTCCATGATTCATCACATCTACTAAAGAATAGTAAATGGTTGAATGTAACAATAATAATACATGATCAAGCACTTGCCTATGGTTGTACAATGGATTAATATCAATCTTATGGCCCACTTCAAAAGAGAACAAATATTTGGCTGTGGTGGCCATATCTCCTCTCATGCTCCCATTAGAACATGTAGTGCAGAAATTGTGAGAATTCTTCCCACTCACGGACACATCCAGCTCATGTGTCTCCCTCATAATCAAGCCTCCCATACAAATCTGATCTATATCAGAAAATGGAGACATGATCAGCAACAAAAGGAAGAAAATGCTGAAGGTTAGAAGTGATGCAAGAAGGTACCAACAGCTTTCCCAATAGTGACAGCGCAGTTTTGCAAGTTGCTGCTTGATAAAAGTACATGGAAAAATGTTTCTTTTTACATGGTTAATCATGCATGTCAGCAACTGAACATACATGTGGTGATAAAACATTTTCCCAAGGCCACAAAAGAGATGGTTGCCTCCATCATGTAGATTGGCCCAATACAATTCATGGAGCAATTTGACGAGCTTGCCCTCTTGTGAAGCAATGCACTGCATAAGAATGGTAAGAGTGTGCAAATCAATGAATGTATAAACAAACTTCTCACCATATGCTGGATGTAAGATAGTACATGGATCCATGAATGAGTCCTCCATAGTGTGTTTGCATGCTATGAAAAAGACTGAACCATGTGCTGCAAGAAGATAATCCTCCTCATGCTTGGAAATCCAAGTTAAGAAGAACATGCCATAGTGGTAAATGGCTCTATCATCATTACCTCCTCTTTGCTCATCAAGTGAAACAAATATGAAATGATCCTGGGACCTATGGGTTATGGATCCACCACATTTCTGTTGGGCACACTCCATCCATAAGGCTCTGCTCCAAAGTGACAGCACTGTGAGCTCATGCAAATAAGCTCCTGTCAATACAAAGCTCTGTTCTTTGACATGCTCCTTGTCAAAGACTCCTCTAATAATGCTGCAACAAATGTGGAATACCTCCCAAGTTGGAAGTGCTTCCAAGCCATCATCAAAGATCAAGGAGATAATGCCATCTCCTCCCCTCCATCATACCAATCATGTGATGAAGACATAATGAATGATATGAGTATCATATCAACACTATGCATCCATACTATATGCTGCTCAATGATGCAAGTATCCATCCTCTTACTCTTAAGAAGAGTGTTTGCCAAGTGATGGCCAAACTCCTTCAAGAGTATCCAGCGCAACCAAGCCTCCTACTGCCTGGTATCATAGATCTGCAAGTAGCCTCCTAGCTCCTTTCTCATCAACCACATCCACTCAATCACTTGTGGATGCCTCCTTCTTCTCCTCATCTTGGTACTCCTCCCATGAGGGCTACCATCCTCCCAAATCAAATTCCTGTCTTTTCACTTTATGGGATTTTGAAATGTAAGCTTCTCAAGGATCAATGAGACCCTATCAAGAATCAAATAGGTGGTAGGAAAAAACCTCCCATCATGATGTGTATGGCACAAGGGATGTCCAACACAAGCATGAGAGATGTTATCCATCCTAAGATGTCCTCCATCTTCTATCTGCTCTTGTGAGAAGGGAAGAAAAGCATTGCATTCCATGGTGTGTCGAAGTGCATCTCCAATGAGATCTCTCCTTGAGACCTCTCTTTCATCCATAATCTTCCAAAACCAATGAGGTCTTGGATCTGGAAGTAGAAGTTCCTCTTTGAGCTGAGAGGAGCTCATTGAGAAAGTGTCATCTTAAAGGGAGAAAAGGTTTCTTACTCCAAGATGTCTACCATCAATCTTCAAATCTTCAAACCCCAACCTCCAATGTGATGTACAATCCAACAATGGCTCATGAGAATAATGGTTTGATTCCTTCTCGAGTGTTTCCATGTTGCACAGCGCAGTGCAACCAAGCTGCTCTATAGTAGCAATGAGATTTGACCCTTGGTCATGCAAAAGTAAATCTCCACATTGATCAAAAGAATTTGCTACAACAATGGAATGTGGAAATCTTTTCATACCTTGATGTGCATTTGGAACTTCTTGTAGGGCTGCAAGAGTCCCTTCCTCAAAAGTGTTGGCTGCCCCAATTGTTGATGCATGTGGCTGCTCTTCCACGAGGGTGACAACGTTATCACAAGCCTCCTCAAGAGGTGATGTGATCTCTTCTTTCTTTTCTCTTTCTCCATCAAAGGTTTGGATCAATCCTTGAGTGAACTTTGCAAAAGTCTCCACCCTTGCATGGCTCAAGTGGCTGCACCACCAATCATAGGCTTCACCCTCCAAGTGCAGCGCTGAGATTTCAACAACTTCTTTCCCTGCTACAGGATGTAGTAGGAAAAATGCCTCCAACTTCCTCACCCAATTTCTTGCATTAGATGACCCATCAAAGGTAGACAACAAAAATCTATTGCCTTTGATTTCTTTTCTGCTGCATGGTCTCTTCTCTTCCTTCAATTGTATGAAATGAGGAAAATCTAGAGTCTCCCTGAAGACTCTAGGTTGAGATCTATACTCAACAAGGTAATCACTGAGAATATGATGATCCAATATCTTCCATGCTCAATATCTTCTTCTTGATAAGAATAGGAAGTGCATGGTACTTCCTCTTCTTTTTCTTCAATCTTCTTGACCTCCTCAAAGGTGGATGCATTTCCTCTGGATCTGAAAATAGATGAGAATAAACTCATATTTTTCAATGTTCTGATCTTCTTGGGCTTAGACTCACAGGGATCAGTGGATCCCTCATTCATGGGAAAAGGTGACCTCCCAGTGGTATGTTGCAACTTTGAACTCTGCGTGCTAGATCCCCCATTGTTCCATTCATTTTCATCCTGCCTGAGCTTACAATAATCTTTGGAAGGCAAAGCTGCTCTGAAGTCTTCCCCCATGGACTGCCATTTACGGAAATAGTCTCCAAAGGGTATATGATCATGCTGCCTCCCTTTCTCACTCGGTACGGGAGGTAAGAATGTAGGCATTGTGATCATGGTTGGCCTACTGAAGACTGGTGAATGCTGGTCACACTGTTGTGAGATCCCCATAATTGTCACCTCTACAGCCTCTGGTGGGTAAGATTCTGCCTACCCTCTTTGTTCATAGAAAAATTTCCCCACGGTTTCTCTTCCGGTGTCGTAGATAACTAGCTCCACAGGCTGAGCCAGAACTATGCTCTGATACCACTGTAATATCCCAAAAATGGATTTCTCAGCAAATCATGCCTGAAAAACGCATTTTTCAGGAATGTGTGCTTCATCTATCATAAAACGTGTTTAAAAACACTCAACAACCCACTCCAAATACTGCAGCAACCTTTACTCAACTTTTATGGGGAAAAAGGTGGGGAAAAGTGAGGATTTTGGCCCTAAAATGAGTGTATAAGAAAATATGCGTAAAATTAAGGGTCAAGGTTATGGAATATGTTATATTAGGTCAAGAGGGATATGCATGTCAAATTTCAGCAAAAAAAAAGGCGTTTTACTAAGTTAAAAAGTTCCTCCTTCTCGACTAGTCAAGAAAAACCCTGATTTCCCATGACTTTGAGTATGCAGAAATTTACTGAAGCAAGGGAAGCGTATTTTCTAAAGGTATAAGATGTAAAATAGTATTAAAAATCATAGAATTAGTTTAGGAATAGTGCATAGGCATTAAGCAAGGTTAAACAACAATTTTACATAGAAAATCCCTTAAGATTGAGGTGCTGCAAGACAAGAGAATGACCCAGAAACCCTTCAGCATTATTTCCAGGAGGCTGAAGATTATTTTTATTATATTACAGATCTGAAACTGATAAATACATGAAAACAGAGATCTATAATGAAACAAAATTCCCAAAGGGTTGTTTATTACATTCCCCTTGGGGATTTCAGCAATACATGAAAATGCCGGAGCAGATCTAAGTTTTAATGCAGCAGATCTGCATAATGATTCAGAATTTCTGAAGAAAAAAATTTATTGAATGTATCATATCAGAAATATACTTGGATTGGTTGGCCAATCCAAGGATCACCCTTGATGCAAGGAGGCTTCCTTCACATCAGAGATCTAGCTCCAAAATGATGCCAAAAGCCCTGGAATGCTGCTCCTTCAGCAATAACGTAGATCTGGGGAAAGAACTATGCAGTATACCATGAATAACACATTGGCCTGATGCCAAGATCTACAAATCAGCTCCAATGTCTTCCACTTTGATCCTCCAAAGGAAAGAAAGACTCTCCCTCTAAAAAACAAGCAATGGAAGTGGTGTTGTGAAGTCTCCACGGCAACACCCTACAACACAGTATTATGTTGCTGCAGTAATAACGCTGTCCTGGAGGATGATGCTTCAATATCGAGCCAAAATAATGATGGGAAAACCTCACCCGAGCAGGCACTCGAAGTCCCCTGGGGCTGAGGGTGAGATCTCCGAACGGAGACACTCGGTGCACTAAACAGTGCTGCATACTAGTTAAACAACCAGCGTGCTCAAGAAGTCGAAATGACCAACTGAATATCATAAACATATGCATGAATGGCAATAGCTCTCCTCCCCTCCATTTATATAGCAATTGGAGACTCCTCATGGGCCCTTCCTCTAGAAGCTTCCCTCCTATGTAGTGCTTTCCAACTCATACCCTGCGCTGGTTGACTTGGTCAAACCTCTTTGCAAATATCTCCTTTCACACATGAGGGTGTGAAATCTGGTTCCATGGCTGATCCATTTTCATACTAGAGGGATTTTATTTATGTTTTTATTATCCTTGGGCCTCCTTACCCAATTATTCATCTCCTAAATGAGTTTAGACAAAATTTAATGTTCCAATTTATTGAAGAAAAATTTGGAACATTACATAAGATGAATAGACACCTCTTCAATATTTAAGGAATATCGTGGCTCTGATTATAGAAGACTTCAATATTGTTAGGTGTTGGAGTTCACAGAAATAAGAGTGAGTTCGCTAGTTCTCTGTAATTGATGCCCAACATGCCATTTAACGAAGCTAAGAAAACAACCCTAGCCACTTGTTAGATTCTTCTTTCCTCCACAGGGCTGAGCAATTGAAATTTCAGAGCCAAGTCATACTAATTATCCGCATCGCAAAGAATAATTAATCGGCACCGCAGATAATTAAAAATCCACACCGCAAAGAATTATATCAAGAGAGGCACTGTAGAGAGAATTTTTAGAGCCGAGGCTTAGCAGAGAGAATTATCTACACCCAGCCGCAGAGAATTATTCACACCTAACCATAAATTCATAGGTTGCTAAATCATTTCTCAAAGAGTCGATAAACATTTTGGGGAGTCAGCGAACTTGTTGGACACCTAATCCTCTATGGGTAGGTGTGGAAGGCGAATTGTCACAAATGGAGTCCAAGTGACCTTGGAATGCGGAATCCAAGAGTCACATTAATGTAATATAAATGTACATCTATGAGTAATATAAATGCAATTAATGCTTATCTTTATTTTGTGTGTGTTTACCTTCTCCTCCACCATGTGTGTGTTTAACATGGTATCAGAGCAGGTGAATTTTATGGCCCTGCTCCAATTTGAGCCACTCTTGTGGTCTTCTGATATGGTCTATTACTTGGTTATTTTAACAACATTTTTTCATTTTGTTACCTCTCGCAATTTGAAGTAACGCCCCTTCCTGCTCAAGACTGTGACTTTCCTATCTTGTCAGATGTGTTCATTTATCAACTCAGACCTGTGCACCTAATGCTCTATTTTCCTAACGTTATGTTGTTCTCCTGTTGCTCTCTGATTATTTTATTCCAACCCTATGCTTCTGCTGTCGTGTCAGACTTTTGCTATTCTAAGCCCATCGTTCATACTTAGTCATTGAACATTGTTGAACCACGACTTGTTGTCAGACGAATGTTGTTGAAGCGTTGGATTGGAGTGGCATAAAGCTCCTGTTTGGTGAAGGTTGAATGATTGGATTTATTTTGTGCATTAGAGTCTTGAATACCATAGTGTATATGAGCATTGAATGTGTGTTGTTCGCTCTTATTGAATGCTGGAGGGATTGCAAAATAATTAGCATTTTCATCAATTTAATGTTGATGCATGTCTGCATAGAGAGAAGCATAACTGCATGTGTCCTATCGTAATGTACCTATCTTCCTATCGATTCATTTCTTTTGAAGTAGATTCTTGGAATTCATTCTTGTCTCTAGATTCATAGTGCCAAACCGTTGTCTCCAAAAATTCCTTTTTTGTGCATTTATCTGTCATCTACTTGGCTCATTAGAGATTATTGGCATTAAACACTTAGACATTCGGTTGTCTGGTCCTCCCAACTCCACTTGCGATCTCGGTGCATGTTGTGTTTGAGTGCGTCGATTCATTATGTGGGTTGGTTTTTATGTGCACACGTTATTGTAATTTTTGAAGGAGGGAAGGAAGTAGAGCTTAACAAAACCATTGTTGAAATCTCTGCAATCGAGATATCTTAGCATGGTACAGTAACGCTAAGAGTAGAACTAGTAACACAGGAAACATGTTAATTGGTGGCGATATTATGGGGTAAATGGATATAATTTCCTGAAATAATGTTGTACTGGTACCAAAATAATGCCAAAGCATTGAAGAAAGGTCTTGAAAGAATTCACATCTCTTGGATAGGTTAAGGAGAGCATTTTATCTGTGCTTTGGAATTGTGACCATCCTCAAGGAGCTGTAGGGCAGTGTGGATGCTTTGAAATCGGTGCTTGTTGCTGTTCACTCCCCACCATACCCATTAATGCATCAAGCTCTTCCTTTGCTCAATAGTTCCAACCTTAAACGCAGGCCAATACCGGTTCCAACACTACGCCATCTCAGTCAGCCACATAAGAGGGAAACACTGGAAGATTTGCAAACCAGTGAAAAATCGTGTTGTGCCAGGGGTCCAAATCATGCATAGAATATTAGATGAAGGAACACAAGGATGAAAATATCGAGTTTTTGCAGCAAGAAGAGCTTTTCCCCCCTAGGTTCAGACTCTTATTTAAATTCACCGTATGCCCAAATTTTGAATAGAATAAGTTAGTTTGTGGGTTTCTCAATGCATAATTTTCATAATTTTATTCACAAAAAGGGCCAAGCATTTTCAGAATTGGAGGTTTAATTTGAGAGGATAATATTTCAAATTTGAAGTCAAATTCCTATTTCAGTTGGATTGAGGGTTAGATTTCCAGATACCCACGAATTTATCCAGGGGTTCCAACAATATAAAAGATACAAACAGAGGCTGACATCATTTGTATATTAGCAGAGAACTTCTAGGAAGAGTTTGTGCAACATTTAGGAGGCCACGTACAATTTTGTGATTGATAAAACTTGCAGAGGAAGCTGAATGCACTGACCCATCTGATTGTATTATTCCATAGTTCATTTCATCACTGAGCCACATTCTCCATGTTGTAGCATAATTTCTTCTGAGAGGGGTCGAGTGGAACTTGTTGGAGAATATGGGTGCTTGTAGCTAAAAGATTCATTTGCCTGTTGACATTTCTATTTACCTCTAAAATTGTAGCCGCCATTTTTGAAGAAGATTGATTGAAATTGAACTGAATAATATTCACAATTTGTTTACATTGTAAACGGGTGCATTATCGATTGAAGCCAACACCCTTTATTTCTTGAGCCTAAGTAGTTTGGAAAATGGCCAAATTTTATGAAGTATTACAGTCCTTGGAAACTTTGATACAATCCACTGTTGATGACACAATCTGAATCAGTAAAGATACTCTCTTTGATATCTAGACTTGCTTGCATCATGCACAAGAAAAGATTGATTTTATGCAACTAGAATCTCAGCTTTAGCAAGAAGAATTACATCATCGGAGTCATCATTCTGAACTTGTTTTTGTTCATAACACTAAGACAGACTCCCATCAACAACAAGAAATTGCAGATGCAGTACCCATTTTAAGTGCATATTTGCAGAAGGAAAAAAAAATCCAGCCAACACCTCTGTAGCCCATCATCAGACCTTGGGACAACTTGTCCACAACTAGCACAGAACAGGTCTTGGATATGACAAGGAGTTTTCATTTCATATTCCGAACTACTCCAAGCCCATCAAATTTCAGAGCGTCGGATTTATTTATGACAGTTCACCTTCAGCTATTCCAGATCCTGCTCCTCTTCCATAGCAACAACAACAACAAATTGAAAAATTCCAACATTGTGATCGAGTTGGCCATATGAAAGATCATTGTTTTGATCTTCGCCCATGCAAGCACTATGGTCAGCACACCCATTCTTCACATAGATGCTTCAAAAACAAGCCTCCTGTAAGAACAAAGATTCATATTAGATGGATCGCTTCTTGGTAATGGGCATCAACAGCCAAGAAGATGTTTAAGACATATGTCAGAACCTGTTCTAGAATATTGAACAATATTGCAGTTAATTTTTCGCCATCATCTCATCTTGTACCTGACAGGGGGGAAATGGTGGTCATCTACAAGCTTCGAATCCACATCAAGCGAGCCTGAGCCACAATCTCTCTTTCTAGATTCAGAGTTGTAGCTAGAGACACAACAGTTTAACCAAGCCTGAGCCATAATTCGTCATTCCAGATTCAGAGTTGTAGCCAGAGACTCGGATGCCCATGAGCATGCCTTTGGTTGGTGGACAGCCCTTAAACCATCTATGTGAGGTTGATATTCTTCCTCTTTTAGAACACTTCCTCTAGTAGAAGACTTCAGCTTCTTTCCATTTTTGGTTGAGTTCAGGAAATGCATTAAGCATTCCAGTGTTGGTGGTCATCCTTAACCATCACAGGTTGTAGACTTCCCTTCTTTTAGGTTGAAGGTCTCCCTCCTCAAATAAGAGGGAAAATTCCTCTAGCATAAGCCCTTAGCCTCTTGCCAGTTTTGGAAGAGTTCTAGGAACTGCAATAAGTGTTGCGTTCTAGTGTTGGTGGTCATCTTTAAACCACCTCTTTATGCCAACATTTCAGAGAGCTGATTTAGCCTAAGTGCTACCATGCATACTTTGCATATTTTTATTACAACTCTCTTCTTGGACCCACACATACACCTTCGGATTAAGGGGGGGGAATGTTGGACACCTTATCCTCTATGGGCAGGTGTGGAAGGCGAACAGTCAAAAATGGAGTCCAAGTGACCTTGGAATGCAGAATCCAAGAGTCACATTAATGTAATATAAATGTACATCTATGAGTAATATAAATGCAACTAATGCTTATCTTTCTTTTGTGTGTGTTTACCTTCTCCTCCACCATGTGTGTGTTTAATAGAACTCCATCAAGATCTCTGAGCTGGTAAACTTGGCAGAGAAAATCTTGTAGATTTCGCACTATGGGTATTGGTCGACGAATAATTTGGAAAAATCAACTATATATATGTTCATGTCATTACTGTAACAGTGGATTTATTTGGGTGAAAGTGTGGGGAAAAGGAAATCGTTGGCATCAACGAAAAATTAGCAACATATTTGGTTTTATAACGCAGAAACCAATGAAATTTCCACCTGATAAGTTTAGACAAACAGGTTGCAACTGCTCTTTAGATGTGGGGAAATGTAGTTTGACTTGACATGTCTATCAATATCATGCCCTTCTTTGAAATCCAACACGATTAGTTCAGACAAAAAGCTCCCAAATGTTCTTCAGATGCACGACAAAGTAGTATTCTTCATACTAACTATCCGCACTGCAAAGAATAATTAATCGGCACCGCAGAGAATTAAAAATCCACACCACAGAGAATTATCCACACCGAGATTCAGAGGGAAATGAATTACTAGTTAACAATTAGACTTTTGTAGTTAAACTAACTTAAACTAGTCTTAAAATAACTTGTTTTCTTTATCTTGTACTTCAATTCTACACTCGCCTAGATTTAAATTTCAATATTCTCTTTCTAAACACAAATATTAATGTTTTATATGTATCAAAGAACATAGTATGAGTGGCATAGAGAAAAAATGAGAATCTAAAAGAATTTATATATAAACCAACCTAGATCTATCTTAACTCCGGATCTACCAAGCTCAGAGAGGGATCAAATCTCATTTCACTTTAAAAGAGGTTTGCATCTCAATAAATTTAATCCCTCTTGACACTTGGTAAATAGAGAGTTAATATGGATCTAGGCTAGTTTAATTATTTATTATAATTGATTATAGTTATAAATATAATTATAATTATTAATTTCATGTTTTTTCTTTTATTTATTTTCTTTTATTAATTTTATTACTTATACTTTGACAGGGTCAAAATGTTAAACATTACAACATATCCACCATATTGGGGTCAAATGCTTACATAGGTGTTAAGTGAACCTCAAATATAAATATTTTTTTAAATAAAAAGTGGATTGGTTGAAAGGAAATCTTGGATAAAATATAATATTATAGTATTATATTTTACCCCATATTTATTACCACTCCCACTCAATAAAAAGTGGCGGGGGAAATTACTATTTAAAATGTAATATTATTACATTTTACTTAAAATTTCACCTAGTAAAAAGTGGATGAAGGTAGGCATAAGTATTAGATACAATCTAATAATTATATATATTTCCTCTATCTCCTCCCCTCACCCCTTCTCAATTTCATAGTTAGGATTATTCATTTCTAAACTTACCATCCTAGATCCCTCAGACCTCTATTTCTATAGCACATTATTACATATAAATTAATAGAATATATTACATATATTATATTAAAGCGATTATCAAAGAAGACATCAGAATGAGTTATGTATGTTGTGGAATCATGCTTAACCCTACTGCTCTTAAAAACACCTTCCTAAATCATTGAATAACCTCCACTAAGCTCTGAAGCTTCTACTCATATATACACATTATGTATTCATATATTCAACTAGGATAGAAGAAAAGCATAGAAAGAGACATAGGGCCAAGAAACAAATCTATAAAAATGCTCAGAGTGAACATATCCATAAAAATGTTTTACCTTTACACATTACATGGATTCAACACCATCATTTTCTATAATCAATTATGTATCTAAATATAAAATCAAACTAAGATGGATCTAGGCTAGCTAAATTACCCCCTTAAATAGGTTATATTCCATATAAATACCATGGATGCTTAATACAATGGGTCATTTTTATTTTTTTTAACTATTTAATTTTTATATGGTTATTTTTATTTATGTATATCGTTATTTATATTTTATTTTCATTGAATTAAAATATTTACATTATATTATATTACATTAAGTTACAAATCTCTACCATATTTTCATTTTATTTTTACCTTAGTCAAAATGTTTACATTACATTATGTCATGTTACATTACACATGTGACATCTCTAACATACTTGTCTAGAAAGCACCCCCCAACCCACTAAAAAGTGAGTAATTTTATTAAGAAATAAAAAATATTAGATTATATTTTAAAACAAGAATATTATATTCAAAATCTAGAGTCCAAAAACTACTAACACTAAATTAACTATTTTACTTTAATTATTAATTTATTTTATTTAATTTTTATGTTTATGTAATTTGACCTAGCCAAAATGTTCAACAAGACATGATAGGACAAAACAATTATTATATAAATCTAAGTATATTATATATAATAATATAAAAAGTTAAACTAGCAATTGCACCATATGTTGCAAAGGAAGCGTTGTAAAGCAGTAACATAGGAAAAAGTAGTATAGAGGAAAAAATATGTGATATTTTATGTGATTTAATTGAATATTTAACTTATAACTATGAATCATTTTATCTAAAAAAAATTAACATACATCCAGGTATAAAGATGTGCTCGAAAGGTCAGGAGTGGAACAGTTGTACATTTATAAGTTAAGGGGCCTTCCTAGACAACACTCACAACAACTCTTTTTTTCATACGCCTTTTGTAAAACCTATCCATTCCATGGATTTTAAGCTCTTCTAGTTTAGCATATCCGTCTAGCTGCTCGGATCGTCCATTTCCGACATGGTGTTGCTCGGGAGCCCCATTGCATGTATGGATAGAACGATATCAGGAAAACAGATTGAAACTTATCGTGAATTTGAAAGAAAAGTTGTCTTTATGATGAATTTACCTGCACGCGAACAAAATTATGATGCTTGTCACCGAAGGCCATGTTGATAACATGATCTACTGTGTCAGAGAGACGATATAGGACGATTTTCATCATGGGCTTAGCCCACTAGAAGGATCCCCACCCTCTGACATGGTTGTGTTCGTAGGTACGATCGAACTAGCCCGTTCTAAGAGATAGCACGAGCAGATCGTCGACATTGTTAACAAAGGGGAATTCTTGTTTATTATGCAACACATATTTTATGGCTGCGACGACAGGTTTGTTCATCACTAACCCACCATTGACGGAAGTACAAGTCGTTTGGCTGTCGACAGAAGTCATGGAGACGAGCCCCATTTCTTGTATGGATAGAACGATATCAGGAAAACAAATTGAAAATTACTGTGAATTTGAAAGAAAATATGTCGTCATGATGAATTTACCTGCACTTGGACATAATTCTGATGGTTGTCACTGAAGGCCATGCTGATAACATGATCAATTGTGTGAGAGGCGCTGTCGAGGATGATTTTCATCATGGGCTTAGCCCACTACAAGGATCCCCATCCTTTGACATGGTTGTGTGTGTAGGTACATTCGAACTAGACCGTTCTAAGAGACAGCACGAGGAAATCATCGACACCGTTAATTAAGGGGAATTCTTGTTTATTGTGCAACACATGCGTTATGGTTGCAGTGGCAGGGCTTTCCATCACTAACCCACCATTGACGACAATGCAAGCCATTTGGATGTCGACGTAAGTTATGGAGACGGGCTTGAATAACCTCGACGTGGCCGAAGTGGCACGACAAACCTCCCACATTTTGAAATCATAGTTTATAGTTTCCAAGGCATCGGCACGGGAGAAGAGAAATGGCCCGACACTGGAGAGATCGTAGCAGGGGATCAAAACCAGCTTCAGTGTATTCTTTAACGTCAGAGATTTTTTGTTAGCCCTGAGGAAGCAGGCCTTGAGCAGGCATTCCAAGCTTTTGGGAGTAGGCTGGGGCCACGCCCCTAAGCCTGGCGAGAAACCTTGAGGGGCTAAAGATCTTCTTTCCCTTCTTCGCCAAGAGCATCATTGTGTCCACAACGTTGAGCAGGGGGCAACCGATGTCGTTGTTGGAGAAAAGCATGCTTGTTAGAATTATTCCCTTGCTTATTAATGCAACCACGTCTTAATAGTCAACAATTTTGGCGTCGGGGTTCACAGACTTTCGCCCGAGGGCATCTTCCAGGTAGGCCACATCCCTTGCAACGATTATGCCTCTCATACTACCGTCGTCAATGCTCAAAATGCACACTTTGCCTTTCGTAGAGCCTTCTATGGTGGCCTTCTTATTACCCGGCGTCATTCGCTGGATCAGACCTCTGACAAGATCATGTAACAACAGTGGAATCCAGAGCTTGTGGTCTTCGTAGCCAAAGAACCAATTATTCTCCAGCTTTGAGAATATTTGACATTGTATCTTATCAGTGTCATAACTGAGTCTGTTCATATCCTATGCTTCGATGCTCTGAGATGTGAAAGCCATTGAATAAAAGCAAAGAAATTACTCCTTTTATAACCTAAAAGATTCAAAGCTCCTCCCTTGTAAGTCCCATGAATTTCAAAATTTGAATCTTATAGCTGTAATACTTAAAGAGCCAAAACATCGAGCTCCAACAACTGCCTTTCAGAGCTTCAAACCCTCAATATACAAGATCGAAAAAAGAAATTTGCACTTCAATGTCCAATGCAACTGTAGGCCTCTCTTCTCTCCTACATAAAGAGCTCTGCTATAAATTCTTTAGCCTCCGAGCACTTAAAAGGCTCAAAAATTGCATAAGGAGGCAAATGTTTTAGAACTTGAAGCTAAAAATGAAAAATGTAGAAAAAGCTTTCAAAAATTATAAATTAACTCGTGACAATGAAAACCAAACCGTCAGGAATTATCTCAGGAAAGGTCACATTTGTAACCACTCGATCAATCGTGAATGCCTAGATTTACGAGATGTAGAGAGCCTTGTAACCAAGATAACACAGACCATGGCAACAAAATGGGTGCAAAAAAAAAATGTTGGAATTGTAATTGAGATTATTTAAACAGTTGAGTAACTAAAAAGAAAAAATTACCTTTTATAAGAAGAACCATGAATGTTAGAGAAGAGAAATGCATTCCAGAGACACATGTCCGACCTTACACGATACCCATGTCATACAGTGATGAAATTACATAATCAAATAGCCTTAATAATCACAGCGCACGTCCATGTAACAAGAATGACGAGTTCATTCATAAAAGAACCACATGCCCTTACTGCTTCTCCGACCATAGTTGAAATTCTAGAGAGTGGTTCCAGTTCATCATGACGCAGATTCAATACAATCTGTTGTTGTGTTGTGTTGTAAAACAAACAAATTATTTCCAAAATACAGCAAAAAAATCCAAAAAACTGAGGGCCAGAATATCCTCCAAAAATGCATGCAGAAACATACCAAGACATCTAATGGCAAAACCAAGTCACGTATCGTCTCTTTGGTAGCAACACTATCAACTGGGAAGGCTTTCAGTGTAGCAATGTAGAAGTCATCGTGGGCATCCTTTCCTGGTGACTTGGTATCAAAATTCCGCAACCAAAATTGAATCTGATTCTCCTTCTCTGCAATTTTTCCTACAAAACTAAGTTACAAAATGTCACCTACTTTAGAAAGAAAAGTATAAAGGAAAGAAAACAGACTTGCATTGCCTTCTTCTTTAAATTTCATGCACACAATAGTTGTTTAAAGAACCTAAAACAATTTTCATTATTTCTATTATTTTTGTAACTGAATAATAACAATATTCAATCCTAAGGTAGATCTTATTTCAATCGTCTAACTTCAAAATCAACGGTACAAAATGGTACAAGTGGCAGTTGAGAGGAGTTGTTTTCAAAGAGGGACGCTTTACAGTGTAATAATAATTATCAATATTTAATAAAATTAGACATATCTCACCAAAATTCGGCAATACAATTTCAATTTTTTCGTTATTTAAAATACAATTTTGAATGTATAAATGGATTCAACACCCTAAAAAACTTGCAGATTAAACAATTTAAACTAGAGCTTTTAAAAATCTCTATCATATTTTAATTAAAAATATCTAAAAAAATCATTTCGTCTATAAATTAAACTACACTTATACATATATATTATATTATATATTTATTTATTAAATAAATTTATATTATATCACATATTTATTTATTAGATAAACATCCTTAAATTACATACACATTTATAACATAAGAAGGAAGCAGCGCATATAAAATAAACATTGAAAAGTGGATTGGACAAAATGGAGTTTGGGCAAGCGCCCATTCATGCATGACTCATGCTCTCTTTTCCAAACTATGGTCAAAGACGAAACATCGCATGGTTATGTTTCAATATTTTTATTTTTAATTGCAGTTGGAAATAGAATTTCATGAGCAAGTACGTACATTTTTTCTCAATGAGGTATACTTGTATTTATTTATATAATTGTGTGGGACATGGATTTTTATGATTGAACTGTTTTTAAAAATTTGTGCGCATATCTGGAATTTTAGGATTAAATTGTTTAACAATTTGATATGTAATTTTAAATTCAAATTAATTAATTTGCACTTAATACATCTCTATTATATAAATTTCCAACAAAAAAAAAACACTCCTTTTCTCTTTTATATGTAATTTTAAAATCAAAGCAATTAATTTACACTTAATACATCTATATTATATAGAATTGTTAAAAAAAAAAAACCCTTATAGACTCCTTTCCTTTTCTTTTTAATTGCCTTAAGTGGAAAGTTGGGGATGATTCGCAGGTTATCCTTGGTAAAATCCTTTTTCTTGAAGGAACCCACTGTTATAAATTATCTTCGAATCTGATCCAATTCTTAAACTCGAAAGGTTTTTTCACCCTAAGCAATTT
Source organism: Pinus albicaulis (assembly GCA_034641835.2). Classification (NCBI taxonomy): domain Eukaryota; kingdom Viridiplantae; phylum Streptophyta; class Pinopsida; order Pinales; family Pinaceae; genus Pinus; species Pinus albicaulis. The sequence continues at coordinate 1,330,063,268 of CM076574.1, read as the reverse complement.
CAAAAGAAAGGATAATCTCTCATCGATCAACTGGCTGTCTCCCACCGATTTGTAAGATTTTTGAGATACAAAGATCTAGATTTGCAAAACAATGAACAAGCTTGCAAGAGAAGGAAGGAAGCAAGCAAGAATTGAGAAAAGAATGAAATTGATTCTCCAATATTAGTTTTTGGAATAAATACATAAAAGCAACTAATTTAAGCTTAGTTGTACATGCAATAACTATAGATAGTTAAAGCTAACTGAAGCTAAGTGTGCTTTATCTTATGTTAATGTGTACATGTGCCACATGCAAGCAGTGAGTTAACTTAACTAAGCAAGTGCACATCACATGCAAGCAGTAAGTTAATTAAAGTTAATCTAGGTGCATGTACACCAACACAGCTAGTCTAAGTGCATGTACACCAACACCCCCCCTTAAGCATAACTTAGGTGAGTGTGATGCAAAATGAATGAGTCTCAGCAACACGGCCATTTTAGGTACCCATATACAATGCATAAAAAGGAGGAAAGAGGGAAAACCCAGTGGGAAGAAAACCCCCCCTCAAAATATAATGCAAAAGTAGAGAAAAGACAACTGTTAGGCAGTCGTGTCCTTCACCCCGAAACGATCTCGCAGGAATCAAAACTTCTTCTCAGTGAAAGTCTTGGTGAAGATATCAACAGTCTGCTCGAAACTAGGACAGTACTGAAGATCGATGATCCCATCATGAATGAGTTCTCTAATGAAGTGCATGTGGATCTCGATGTGTTTGGTTCGCTGTCGCTACACTGGATATCTGCAAAACTTTAGCGTACTTTGATTATCGCACTAGATGACAGTTGGATGATGGACACTGATCCCAAGCTCAGATAGGAAATGTTGTAGCCAAATTTCCTGAATAGTGGCATTGACTGCTCCTCTGTACTCAGCCTCTGCTGATGATAAGGCAATGGCAACCTACTTCTTGCTTGACCAACAAATTGGGTCGGATCCCAAACTAAGTACATAACCGGAGGTGGACTTGCGATCAATGGTGTCGCCAGCCTAGTCTGAATCTATGAACCCAATTAGATTCAAATAAAAATTGGCTACATAATGAATCCCATAAGTGATTGTCCCCTGGACATATCGAAGGATGCGCTTTGCAGCGTTCCAGTGTAACTCATGTGGCTCCTTCATGTATCTGGAAACTGCTCCGACAGCATACGAGAGATCAAGACGGGAGTGAGTGAGATAAAGAAGACTTCCCATAAGCTGGCCGTACAATGTGCAATCAACCAATGGTGTGTCTTTGCCATTCTCAAGCTTTATCCATGATAAGAAAGGTGTGGCTGCTGGCTTGCAGTCACTCATGTGAAATCGTGCCAAAAGATCTCTAACATATTTTGGTTGAGAAATGGTAATCCTAGAATCACTCTGATGGATCTCTAGTCCAAGGAAGAAATTTAGCAAGCCCATGTCTATCATGGAAAACCGCTTATGCAATGCAGTTTTAATGTTAGTAATGATAGAAGCTGAACTACCTGTTATCAAAAGATCATCTACGTAGAGTGCTATGATCAACAAGGAGTCAATTTTCTTCAAAAAATAAACATTGGAATCAGATTTGCAACTTACAAAATTTTGAGATAACAAATAAGAATCCATCTTTGCATACCATGCTCTAGGTGCCTGCTTGAGGCCATAGAGAGACTTCTTTAGTTTGCTACCAGAGATGAATTGTGCATGTATCCTGGTGGCTGCTCCATGTAGATTTCCTCCTCGAGATCACCATGAAGAAAGGCATTCTTCACATCCATATGATGCACCTCCCATCCTCTTGCTGCTGCAATGGAGAGAGCTAGCCGAATGGAATCCATTTTTGCCACTAGAGCAAAAGTCTCATCATAGTCAACACCATGTACTTGCTGAAAACCTTTTGCTACCAATCGTGCCTTATATCGACTAACTTGGCCATTTGATGCTTTCTTGGTCCGATAAACCCACTTGCACCTCACAAGTTTGCGATTGGAAGGTAGCGGAACCAAATCCCAAGTCTGGTTCTCAATGAGAGAGTTATATTCCTCATCCATTGCGGCTTCCCATTCAGGATGCCCATTTGCTTCTGCATAAGTTTGTGGATCAGATCCATGCATCATATAATCATGCATGGGCATGGATGGCTCCATAGCTAAGAGTGCTTGCGGATCTTCCTCAAATAGAGGGACAGAGGCAGGATCATCAAGGATATCACTCATGCTACGCCATTTTTGTGTTGAAGGTGGTCAAGAGTCTTCCGAACTACATGTGGAAGTATGATCTCGATGTTCAAAAACTGGTTGTCCAACAGGGGTCACAGGAAAGACTCATCTTCATCAGAATTTTGATCTGAAGTTTCATCTGCATACTCATCAATGAGTGGTGATGGAAACTTGGTAACAAGTTCATCTGCTGGTGCATGCAAAATATCTTCGTCAAACTTTACACTCCTTTCAATAAAGAGCTCTTCATTGTGGATATCAAGCAATCTGTACCCTTTGAATTCATCAAAATATCCAACAAACATGCATGATTTTCTTTGAGGCTCCAAAGCCTTTCTCTTCTTTGTAGGAATGCGAGCCCATGCTCGAGATCCAAAAATGCGGAAATGACTAACTTCAGGTGGCATGCTAGTCCAAGCCTCAAAAGATGTTTTTCCAGTAACAGATTTATGAGGAGATCTGTTCTAGATGTATGAGGCACAATTGATAGCTTCAGCCCACAATTTCGACGGAAGAGATCTTGCATGCAACATGTAATTAGCCATCTCTTTCAAAGATCGATTTTTCCTTTCAGCCACACCATTTTGCTGTGGAGTGTAAGGAACCGTATGCTGCAACTGTATGCCTGCTTCATTACAAATATTCTTGATATCTTTGTTGACATATTCCGTCCCATTATCTGTGCAGAGTATCCTGATGCGTTTTCCAGACTGATTTTCCGCATGCGCTTTGAAAATATTTAGATGTTGAAAAACTTCAGACTTGAGTTTCAAGAAGTAAACCCAAGTGAATCTCGTGTAATCATCTATAAATGACAACACATATCTTGCTTTGCTCATTGAAAGCACTGGAAATGGACCCATGAGATCACTGTGTACAAGTTCCAAAGGTGAAGAGGCTCTCCATGCATGCCCATTCTCGAATTTGTCTTGTGGATGCTTTCCAAGAGCACATCCATTACAAACACCATCTGAAAATTCAATGGTCGGCAATCCTTTGACCATCCCTTGCTTACTAATTTGTTGCATATATCTGAAATTCAAGTGCCCAAATCTCTCATGCCAAATCCTACTTTCTTCATTTGCATGCGTAAGTAGCAAAATATAATCTGATTGAGGAACAAAATCAGAAAATGTATACAGACGAGATTGATCATTTACCTTGCCAGATGCAATCTTCAAGTTGGTTTGCATGTCATAAATGCTCACAGAATCTGGGGTAAATTCCACTTTCCTTCCGCTCCTTGTGTGTGTCATCTGATACACTGAGAGAAGATTCACAGAAAGCCTTGGAATATGCAAGACATTTTCAAAACTTCCATCTTCGAATTGCACTCTTCCTTGTCCAGTTGTTGCAACTGCAGAATTATCCCCCATGAGAATGGGAGGACCTGAATATGCATGTAGAGAAGAAAATGATTCCTTTGAAGAAGCCATATGATGTGAAGCTCCTGAATTGATGATCCATTCTCGCGGTGTAGAATGAAGAGCAATCAAAGCATGCCCATTACCTCTTGGATCTGGTGCTTTTTCTCTAGACTTCTTCTTGGCATTCTCAGGAATGTGGTCTCCAAGATTGTGTTGCTGGAGTGTCTGTGCCATAATATCTATAGTATTCTTCATGCATGCAGATTCAGGATGAAAACCACGGTGGCAATAATTTCACATTGATTTCCCTTTCATTCCTTTCCTTTCCTTTGAGCCGGATGATCCATCAGGGGGTTTTGGATTTCCTCCCTTTCTTGGATCAGGATCCTTCTTCCCTTTTCCTTTCTGATGGTCTTTGGAATTTTCTCCTGGTGCCTCCATTTTGATGAGCTTATCTTGCTCATGCATCAAATATTGAATAAAAGAATCCAGTGAGGGCATCTTCCAAGCTGCACTAGTTGCAGATCTGACTGTGTGGAATGTAGAGATGAATACTGCATACTCTGGACCAAGTTTTGATAAAATGGAAAGAATCAACTGATTTTCTTGCTTGGATTTGTCGATCCCGCATCCTTTCAGCTGAAGCAACAAGGCTTTATACCTTGTGAAAAATTCTTGAATGTTCTCAAAATTTCTTGGATCTAACGAGTTTAACTCATTTTCGAGAATGTGACCTTGCATTTCATCCTGTTTTCCAAACAATCCTTCCAAAATTTTCCATACTTCATTTGGAGTTGAACATGATTCAACATGAAATAGCAATTTCGGAGAGATAGATAAACATAGGATGCCGAAGGCCTCGTCCATGCGATTGAAATATCTTGTTTTCTCCATTGCCAATGTTGGTTCAACTTCCTTTTCCATGATTATTCGAAATAAGCCTCTACTTTTGAGATGAAGTAGAATCTTTGGCTTCCATTCGAAATAATTATATGGAGTAAGAATTTCCGATTGTGGAAACTCCAATTTAGACTCCATTCTTTGTTGTTGCTTCAATCTTCTGAACCTGCAAATAAAATAGCTTGTGCATTGATTACAAATCCCTGTGCTTTGATACCATGTAAGATTTTTGAGATACAAAGATCTAGATCTGCAAAACAATGAACAAGCTTGCAAGAGAAGGAAGGAAGCGAGCAAGAATTGAGAAAAGAATGAAACTGATTCTCCAATATTAGTTTTTGGAATAAATACATAAAAGCAACTAAGTTAAGCTTAGTTGTACATGCAATAACTATAGATAGTTAAAGCTAACTGAAGCTAAGTGTGCTTTATCTTATGTTAATGTGTACATGTGCCACATGCAAGCAGTGAGTTAACTTAACTAAGCAAATGCACATCACATGCAAGCAGTAAGTTAATTAAAGCTAATCTAGGTGCATGTACACCAACACAACTAGTCTAATTGCATGTACACCAACATGATTTGGGTATCAAGGGATCTTTGGGAAGCGAATGGATTTATTTCACAAATGAGCTCTATATCAATGGTATCAGACTAAGCTCCTCTCTGGAACACCTTCTGGATGGGTGAGTGCAAAACTGCAATACGAAGCCATAGCCCTTTCTTCAGTGGATCAAGCTATTTGCTGGGGAATAACTATATTTGGAATTGGAACATCACAAATAAGTTGAAGTGTTTTTTTCTGGCTGGCTTTGCATAACAAATTATAAACCTTGGAAAAGCTAAAAATAAAAGGACTCTCTGGTCCAAACATTTGTTGCCTCTGTGAAAACCAGGAAGAATCAGTGAATCACATTTTTGTCTACTGTGCAAACCAGGAAGAATCAGTGAATTACATTTTTTTCCGTTGTAGGACTGGAAAGGAGATTTGGCTTTTGGTATTACAGGTCCTTAACATAAAATACAATTGTGACCAGCCTACATTTGAGAGATCCCTTCTTCACTGGTCAAAGAAGCCAAAATATCTTAACCCTCTCCTTATATTTGTGTCTTGGGGAATCTGGCTACTCAGAAATAGAATTGTTTTAAAAAAAAAACATCAACATTTCCCATCCCTCTTTCATGATTGTGAGCAGTCTGAAGCAAAACATAAAACTTCAAAGAATTATCACTTTCCAATTTTATCTCAAAGCTGTCCAATTAGATTCTTCGATGGAGCTGCTCAGGAAGGCAGATGCGGTGGGGCATAGTCAAGCGGTCTGGAACTTCCTTTATTCGATTCAAAATTGGCATACAGAAGGGAACTAATACCATAACATGAAAAATATCAAACACATCCAAATTTTAGGAGACTCAAATGTCTTAAATATTGGCTAGGTAGGAAAAGCTCAGTTAGAAGTTTTGAACCTATCCCATGGAAGAATAAAATTGTAAAGCTAAAATATCACTTTTTGGAAATCAACTTGATGCATATCCGCAGAGAGCTAAACTCAGCAGCAGACCTCTCAAAAATAGCTCTTGCCATGAGCCCTGGTGTCATTTACTTTGACTACTGGGTTGGAAACTGTAATATCCCCTTTCTTGATCCCGTCAAAGTGGATAGAATTTACCCATGGTATTAACCCATGGTATTGACCCATGGCATTTCTTGATGGTATTTTCCCATGGTATTGACCCATGGTATTGACCCGTGGTATCTCTTGTCGGTATTAACCCATCAAGCCTATAAAATGGGAGGGAAACTAAGCATTTAGGGCATTCTGGATTATCTACTTTATTATGTTTGGGTTGAGAACCTGGCCTGGCCAGTTCTTTTATTGATCCCGGGACGAAAACCCCGTGGTAATGTTTATGTGGTGGATCCATTCAGGATTCACAATTGGGCTTCAATTTCTTATATGTGTTGTGTTCTGTGTTTTTATATGAAATACCTAGATGTGTTGTTTTATTTAAAATTTTGATCCTTGGGATATTACAGTGGTATCAGAGTTGTGCATCCTGCCAGCCTGAGAGTTTTATGCAAGGAACTTCGGTGAAATTTATTTTTCACCCTAGCCAGCATTTCTCACTTCGGTGATATTTATCACCCTAGTTGGATTTTTATTTTTTAGTAAATTATTTTTATTGGGAGACATACGTGAAGGGAAAATCATTTATAAGTCAGGGTTAAATTTGTGAAAATATTTGAAGGCGTGATTGACAAAATCTTCCTATGAAAAATTAATATATTATTGTTTGGGTATGGGAGAAGATGGACCGTCTTGAAGAAATTTTGAAAAACAACCAGAAAATTCTTGATTTACTAGTGAGGTTATATGGTCCTTTAAGTAGCCATATCTCTATAGACCAAAATGATAATCAAAGCAATAACGAAATCTGCAGCAAGAATAAACTGAGGAGTAGAGGACTATGCTTTATCTGCAAGGGACCTTGGGCTCTTAACCATTCCTGTCCAGGTGATAAGAAGAAGGAAACAAAGATAGAACAAGAGGAGATTACTTCAAATCATGGGAAATATTTTGTAAATGGGTCTATTTATCTTCAGGATGGTGAGCAACATCGTGACATTATTCAGGGAGGCTTGGAGGACAACAAACATTTGGAAGTGCATCTGGAAATTCTACATAATGCCATTGATGAGGTTGATTCCTATACAATGGAGTTCGTAGATCCCCAGGGGAATATCCATGAAGAATATGAACAATCAAGTATAGATAAAATTCCACCAATGCATCTATGTTCGATAGTTGAAAGGGATGAACATATTGCTTCCACAGATGAAGGAGACTTGGGAGATTTGAGTGAGGATCCAGCCATAGTGAACCAGCATGATGAGTATGATCACGAGGAGCAACATGAGAAACATAATGTGCAAAATGGACCATTCCTAGAGAATTGGTCAAAGGCTCAAGTTGAAGATGTGGTCATTGGGCATCGGGTGCAAATAGATACAGAGATAGTCAGCACGGCACTAGAATTGCTAGTAGAAGACTTTCGAGAAAGGATCAAGCATTTCAAGATAGATCTTATGTTGTTGAAGCAGAAATTCTGGACAGTCCGAGATATTGCCTTATAGGAGAACAGAAAAATTGAGGAACTCATAGGGGTATGTGCCGAATCAAAGACCAAGTTGTCTAGTGTTGAAGAACGACTCAAATCCCTGATAAGGCAGCAAGAGGAGTACGATTGGGAGTTCCAGAGCAGCCCTCTACAGGAATACATAGATAAATCTTGCAACATCAACAACCCACCTTTATACATTGGGAACAGAAGGGAAGAGTTCTCCAACTGCATCAAGTTGGGTAACCAAGTAGAGAAGCATGAATTGAGCATCGAACAACATCAACATAGTAGATTTGCAGATATTCATCCCTTCCCAAGTCTGGATTGGCGAGAGATTATGAGTTGGTATTCTATCGATAGATTGATTCTTTGGAGGATACTCACAGCCGAGGGCATATTGCAGCTTGGGCCCTTTGGTGCGGACAACCATGGAGGGTTAAAATGGTACCATAACCCACGGGTCCCAGGATTTAGGTGGCATTGGGATCTAGGAGAATCCATTGGGGAAATGATTGGCCAAAAGGATTGTTTGGGATCCAGGTAGATCTATTCCGGGAAGGATTGGTCAAAGGATTGTTTGGGATCCAGGTATTGAAGGATCCATTCAGGACCATTCAAAATGGAGGGCACATCAGATTGTATGGGATCCTGGTATCCATGTACAAATGCTTCTGTTATGGATAGAAGTGGATCGCTTGAGGACAAGCAATCTTTGGGCGGGAGGATTTGTAATATCCCCTTTCTTGATCCCGTCAAAGTGGATAGAATTGACCCATGGTATTAACCCATGGTATTGACCCATGGCATTTCTTGATGGTATTTTCCCATGGTATTGACCCGTGGTATCTCTTGTCGGTATTGACCCATCAAGCCTATAAAAGGGGAGAGAAACTAAGCATTTAGGGCATTCTGGATTATCTACTTTATTATGTTTGGGTTGAGAACCTGGCCTGGCCAGTTCTTTTATTGATCCCGGGACGAAAACCCCGCGGTAATGTTTATGTGGTGGATCCATTCAGGATTCAAAATTGGGCTTCAATTTCTTATATGTGTTGTGTTCTGTGTTTTTATATGAAATACCTACATGTGTTGTTTTATTTAAAATTTTGATCCTTGGGATATTACAGAAACTCAGTTCAAAATTCACATACAATGGCTATTTGTTGATCAACATTACTTACTAGTATTTTTTTTTTTAAGTTGTTAAGACTCAAAATTGTATCCTACATTCATAATACTCTGCATATTTCTCAGGCTGAAGAATATCAGCAAAAAAACATTCCACTCGGATCCAGTCTTACATCTCTTCAAGGAGGGATATCTGTAGTAAAACATACTTCTCTTACAGCCTCTGTTTTTTCTCTGTCAACTGTATTAAATTATACAGATTTGCAGTGCCTTTTGCTGTTACATCTGCTGTCGCAAATGACTATGATATGCAAACTAATTTTTCTTTATAGCTGATCTGCAGAGTTTTTATAAACCGTTATGGATTGTATTCTATGAAATAACAAAAATATTTTTTCTATTTTGAAAAAAACTGCTAAAAACAATTTATTTGGTATGATTTATATTTATTATTATTATTATTTAATTTTAAGATTATTGTTAGTCAAACATCAAATTAGTGTATGAGATTTTTTTGTTTATGAAATAAGAGATCTACCTCTTTACAGTTATTTGATTATTAAATTTAAGAAAAGATATATACTTTATCCCTCTACTTTTAAATATGTGACTCTTTCTAAAATTAAGTGTGAAAAAAGTTTTTCACTAAAAAGTATTATTATCTTGGGCTTTAATTGGCAGGAGAGATGGTTCTCGACGGCTAAATCTTTTTTCATGAGAATATACTTTCATACATCTAATGTTTGACATGATTAGGATAACTTTTGCCAAATTCCAAAACTGAATTAAGATACCTTTTGCCAAATTCCGAACCTGCCTGATGGTTTAGCTTCCATGGTTTGATCAACACACCACGCATAGAATGAAGGCTCCGCAACCAGTGCATTTTTTTAAATCTCTATTCTCAATAATTGGGGCATTGATTGTCTGTTATGCACAATTTAACTTTTCTAACAATCACATTTTAATTTCATAAAGTTGTCCATAATAAATTATGAAGTGTAAACATATAAATTTTCTGTAACTTTTTACAATGCAATTTGGACAATTTGTAGGCCCAAATTGTATAATTGCCACACACTAGACCGCAAGATCCACTTCTTTGAGGAATGGTGATATTGAGCAAATACCAGAGCAAATCAGGATATTTTTCTTAACATCTGTGTTATGCTCGAATAAACATTTGTTCTGAAAACGTTGTATTGATTCAGACGCTCATCTCAGGCCTGGCTTCAAATGCCAGGCTCTTCAGATGCAAATGCTTGCGCTGTTGATGTGCAGCAGGGCAGTTTGGTAGCCAGTCCCATCTACCCTGAGTGACACTGTAGACAACCACCTGTAGACTCCCATAGGCTCTGAAACACAAATTGTTTCCCACTCCCACACACTCAAACCAGGTCGAGCACGAATCCCTCCGAAATTGCCGACAAACATATTCAGGCATCCTTCCAATCTCCTTCCATGAAAATCCATGATGATCAATGTCAACCTTGTGGAGAAGCTCCCACATGATCACTTCTGTCGACAGGTGGTTCTCTTCAATGCCTCCAACTAGCAGTATTGACGACTCACAGGCCACCAATCGAGGCCATATGTTAGGGCTATTATAGGGTACATCAATTGTGAATGACATTCCTTCCCGGATGTGGTACCCCGTGATGCCGTCCTGCACCGTTGCACACAATCATCTCACCGTTCTGGATCACCAAACCCTGGGTCAAACTGCCTCTGATCTTCTCCCATGATTTTGTGGATGACTTATACACTTGTGCTATTACCGCATCATCCCTTGTTTTTCCCACCACGAGGACCTCATAGGTGCCCGGGTCGTCCTCGACCAAAATTGCCTTCCCCATCACGCTGGTCATGCTGAGAATCTGGGGCAGAGCAAAGCATGTCTGGCTGAGATGATTGCAAACACAGACCCGTGGAAACGAAGTTCTGTAGGTGTTTGGATAGATGGGAATGTCCAGTAGTAGTAGCCCTGCCGCCGATCCTCTGTAATTGACTCTGCAAATATCGGGCATAAATGACAGGGACAGCGTTTGCCAGGTCCCGGTGAAAAAGGAGTAGAGCAGAAAAGGCATCCTAGGGTTAGGAATGCACAGAATGAGGCACGGTTGCCCGCCACCCAATTCAGCCCACAGACGACCGAATTGCTTGTTGGACAACACATTATTCCAACACTTACAGATGCACCAGAAACGAAATATGCAAGCTAAGGGCAGCCGTGCCAGCAGATACTCTAACAAATGTTGAGGCAATTGAGACCAGATTGATCCATCTCCACCTGAATTTTCTGGATCTGCGGCCATTCTAATATCTATACTTTCAGTCACAGAACAGAGAGAACTTGGTAGGTTCAATCGTCGCTTTGCCGATTGGCAAATGGCCATGGACATAAATTATGAAATCGCCCATGGCATTAAATGATGGAATTCGCCATTATTATAAAGTTATGATCCAAGGCTACTAATTAAATGGTAGAAACACCATACCTTATGGATTACTGTTGACCATCCATTATGGTCGAGATCTGATGATAATCCACATTTAACTTTTCTTATCATTTGGATCAATGATAATCCATAGTTTTTTATCATTTTCCCTTTCTTTTTCTCTTTCCGTTTTCACTACTTATTTAATTTTTTCATCTTATCTTTCAACTTTCTGATGATTTGGATCAATGATAATCCATAGTTTTTTATCATTTTCCCTTTCTTTTTCTCTTTCCGTTTTCACTATTTATTTAATTTTTTCATCTTATCTTGTAACTTGTCTTATGAAATGATAATCCATAGTTTTTTATCCTTTTCCTTTTTTCCTCTTTCCGTTTTCATTTATTTGAAATAAAGGGAAAATTCATTTTTAATTGAAAGGAGGCTAAAAATAGTGTTCAAGACCAATTGTTTTTTATCTGATTCTTGTATTTGATATTTTTTGTGTAGAGTCTTACCATAAACACCTTTCAGCTTCTGACAAATTTTTGGTTGAATAAATTATCTGAAAATTAACTATCAAAATATTTCCATAATTTTTTTACTGTTTTAAATACACATTCTAAAATAAAATAATTTTATTTATAAAGATGAAAAATTTAAATACACATTTTAAAATAAAATAGTTTTATTTATAGATATGAAAAAATATCAATGAGAAATGCATGTTGATTGACGATTCAGATAATAAATGCAGCTTTTGGTATTCAGTGACCGCTGCCGGTCTTACAGAGCACTGAAATTTTGATATTCAACAGGCACCGTCAGTATAGAAAACTACTGACTTCCGTGAAATTTTGATGTTCAACAGGCGCTGCCAGGATAGAAAACTACCGACTTCCGAGTAGGATACTGCTTTGAAATTCTACGGCTCCTAAATAACATACAGCTTTGACAATCTAAAATTGGGAAAAATCATATCTTGAGCAAACCCTCACGATATTCCACGCTAAATGCATTTTTCACTTGTAATTTATCTCATCTTTGGTTTCGTTTAGATTGAGTAGCTGCACCTTTTTTCCTTCCAGAGAGGATTGAGTTGCTGCACCCATAACAACCATGTAGGTGGGAAATATCTCTCTGTACTCCTGATACTATATTTAAAAAGTGCAGATATTTTGGTTTTTTTTAATTTTTTTTGGAGATTTTATCAGAATTTTGGATCCTTCCTTTCTCCCAACCATATTTGTTTGAAAACTGATCAATCTTTGGTTTAGGAATGTGTTTATAAGGGGTTTATCTACATCACCCTCCTCTCTGATATGATTTTTTGAGGATCATATTTCCAAAAATTTTCTTGGGGGAAATTTCATTTGTTTCAACATAATCTCAACATCTTGCAATGCATAACACGAAGAAATGTCCAACCTCTTTCTTCATTCTGTTTCAACATCTTGCAATGCATAACACGAAGAAATGTCCAACCTCTTTCTTCATTTTGTTTCAACGTCTTGCAATGCTTCTCTTGTGTTAACGAAGAAATGTCCAACCTCTTTCTTCAATTTGAATGTGATTTGGCACCCTTTAAAAAAAATGAATATGATTTGAATTGAGGCTACCTTTGATATATTCTAATGAAAATATGAAAATATCATCATAGGAAGGAAAACAGGAAGCCTGTAAGGAGGTAATTCACGACTAGATATTTTGATCTCTATAAATTCCTTAAACAAATACTAGTCGAACATACTCTGGAATATGGAGGTATGGCATAGCTAAGTCTTTTGGATGACAAGTGTCCCAATGGTAAGCCGCTTGAGCGCGATCCCCTCCCCCCACGACGTTAAATACTGGACACTCAAGGGGCCTTGACATGATTTTTCCATTGTTGATCTCATCATAATTCAATGGCACGCTCTTGGAGTTACATGGAAATAAAAATCAGTAGCAGGGTGAAACATATGCCCGTTTAAAAAATTTATTTTTTTAAGTACATAAACGAAACCAAATATTGAAAAATGATTTATGTTACAACACCACCAATCAAATATTTGTTGGAAGTGTTAGCCACCTTTGAATTTTTTGTCACGCAAACAGCTGGCTAAATTGTTTTTGAGCCTTCAAAAGATACATTTCATATGAAAATATCTCATCCTTGAAGCCTCTGTGTGTCCTTTGCCTTTGAAAAAATCTTCACTGTTGTTTCCATCCAAAAAGCCTCACTGTCTGTGAAACAATTATGCTCAAAAGGGCCTCCATTTGCCCCTTTGTAACCTTGCAAATTTCTCCATTTTAACCCTTTTTTCCTTTTTCAAAGTTTCCCGTCGACCCCCAAATTCCTTCCTAAGCCTACTAAATCATCCCATCTCCCTTTTTACCTCACAAATACCCTTTTTTTTGCTTAAAAATCCATTTTTCCCTCTATCGAAAACCTCTGTTTAGCCTTAAAAACTCTGTTTTTGGGCTTAAAAACCCATTTTTTACATATAACAAGCTAGCCCCCTTCGGCCAAGCCCCTAACCACTTCCCCCCATAAACCCGAGCACTAAGACCAAGCGCCAAGGCATAAGGCGCTCATTGCATCGAAAGGTTGGAGTGGAGCGTATTTCCTTTGTAAAGTTAAAAATCCCCGATGCGATGGTGTTTCGTTCTGTTGGCTTTTGGTGCATTATCAACCGTCAATCTATACAGATCTAATGGTCCACGCTTATCTCACAACGTGCCCGCCTCACCCCTTTGTTACCCCTCCGATTGCATGCCGACCGTCGATCTACCACCCTGATCCGACAGCTATCGCACAATCGGAGTACCGCCAATCGCACCAATCCCGCACTACCGATCCCTCCCGATTGGCGAGCCCCAATTGAATATCTGTTGTTTAATCCCTTAGATCCAACGGCCCAGATTTCTTCTCATTCCGCTCTGTGTTCCTTGATTGGTCACTCCCGATCCAATCCCGACCGTCAATCTGAAGCCGATCCGATGGTCCAGAGCCAATTGCTTCATAAGCCCGTCGGAGATTTGGCCCCTACCTCGTCCGCTTCCGATTAGATCTTGACCGTTTATTTCCTTTGATCCAATGGCCATGATTTCTCCCGCCCACTAACCATATTCTCCGCCTATGTTTCTCCTCTGCAGATCCCAGCCACCCATCGCATAGATCGGATGGCCCACAATGAAACCACCTTCCGCTTGACCCCACCTTACTGACCATGCACTTTCCTTGTATCGCGCTTCTCCGTCACCATCGGATCTCACAGCCTCAGATCCAACGGTCCACATCAATATCGCGTAGGTTTTGTGTCCAAGCTTTAACAGTGGAAATTTACGCGATATGGGTGGTTTTTGAAAGCCACGTGTCAGCTGGAGACCCATATCATGTTCAAAAAGAAAAAACTGCCTCACCCGCCTTTTGTTGTGCGAAAACAGCTGTTTTTCCTGGAAAACCACTTCCCCACTTCCCACCTCCGAAATTCCATTAACAAATCCCGACCGTTGATCTAACCAGATCAACGGTCCTCATTGCATCTCGCTCTCCTTTCACATTTTGTTCATCGCACGACCTTAGCATTGCATCGGATCATCGCAACCGTCGATCTCCTCGTGAGATCTGACGGTCCATATTAAATCGCCCTCCGCCCATGACTGGGTCCCACCATTCAACCCATTTCATATGTCTTTCATGCATTTCCTTTGCATTTCGTTCAAAGGTCCAAACTCCATGATTTACACTAAACATCATTTCTTCCGCCCGCATTAAAATTATAATGTTTTACATTAAAACGTTATATCATTCTGCTTAACGTTAGAACTTTAATGTTTTATGTTAAAGTTTATTTCATTTCACCCCTAACTTCTAAAGTCATCCCTTTAGTCAATCCCCACCATTGATCATTGTTAGCCCATCTGATCTAACGGTCCACATGCATTCCTCCACCAAATCTCCATTAGAGTAGATTTTCACCATCACTCTACATTTTTCCACCGTTTTCCATTTGCATCCACCATTTCCACCATGCTGTGCTACCATTCTCACAGCCTTCCACTGCATCCATCGTCCCACCGCATGGATTTCTTAACATCGTTCATGTCTTTCTAAAGGGTTACAGGCGGTGAAAACTATCATTGCTCACATTCACTGTTATAGTGACACAGAGCGCAGAAGAGACCATTTTCAGAGCTTGAGATTACAGAGAAACGCCTGGGAAGGCGTTAGAATGTAATTTTTAATTAAAAGAACAGTGTTCAAACCTGTTAAACCTCTCTAGTGCCATTAAAGCTCAAATTTCACAGACAAAGAAAGTCATGAAGCGGCAAAGAGTATCAGTGAAGAATTAAGAGGTTTTAAGCATGTTTTTGAAGATCTTAAGCCTTAATTCAATGATTTAAAGGCAAATGTACCAGATTGAAGACCTCGTGATCAATACAGAAGGCCTAAAGAGGCCTAATGCATAGAAAACAATATCATCAGTGCTTCACATCAGTAGAAGTTTCCCTCCCGAGAAAGGACAAAAAATACCCATATTGTTTTTATTCTACAACATGTTCCTGAGAAGATTTTCACCCTGACAGAAGTCCTAACGCTACCAGAGCATTTTTTATGCAGTATGGCAGACCTGAAGTCATTTATCTGCCTTTTTGTTTATTCACCAGAGTACTACAGAGTGCTACAGCCAAAGTACATCAAAGAATATACCTGAAGTAAATATCAGCCTGTCGAAGACCACTCTTTCACCCAAAGAGTACCAAAAATCAATGCATAGATATTAAGACAGAATGGGCCTCGACCCTCTCCTTCTACTATGTTTTAATGTTTCATTTAGTGTTTCATCTACCTCCTCTACCTCTCTTTCAGCTATAAAACTCATGAAGAAACTCATTGTAAAGGTTGTTGATTATTGATCGGATAACTGGGAATTGTAAGTTGTTTCTCTTGAGATATAGTTCTCTGTGTAAGTTGTAAGCTAGTCTGAGGAAGATGTTTTCAGACTGAATATCAAGCTGTTGGACAATGCTATACATGACTAGTGTTTCTCTTTAATATGACAAGCACATTTCTTTGGATCCTGATTTAAAGTAGCGGTGATGTTTTTCTGCCTTTGTCTTTGTAATTCATTACATTTCATTTATCTGGTAAGCATCAGAAATCTGGCTTAGGATATACCCTTGCATGGTACCCTAATGCTTCTACTCTCCTTACCTTTGATTTTTTCTACTGATTGTGTTATCTAAGAACTAATTCAAGTAATTTAACCAATGTAGTAGTTGTATTTCATTGCTAGTTGATGTATGAATTTATGAATATGTTCTTAGATGTTCTTGTTTGGTTTTAATTGAAAGAATGAGGATACTGGGAGTTTAGAATTTTGATTCTGTCTCACTAGGGTCTTTTTCAATCAATTGAATCTTTCCAAGTTCCCTCAAGTTGGATGCCAAAGCATTGAAAGTTCAAAGTCTTTCTCTGATCTCAGGTTTTCACCTTTGTGTTTAAATATTTAATGTTCCTTTGTCTGAAGAGTTAACCTTTTAGGGTTGGATCATAGGTGTTTAATGGCATGCCCTATCCCTAGATCTGTCTCCTAAGTGGTCACCTTGGAGGTTTCCTTGTCATTCACCTTCACTCCTTTATCATTTCATACCACACTATCATCTTTAAGATCCTATGCTTTAGATGACTAGCCCAATTGAAAGCCTTGAATACTGAATAGCAAGTAAACCCTTTCATGAATCCATTGCCAAATGGTCTCGAGTGTTCTCTGAATTACATCTCTTTTGCCTAAAATCCTCTTTGCTCACCCTTTGTCTTATATTGAACCCTTCGTTCCTGTTTCCCAACAAACAAACAAAACAAAACAAACCTTGTGCCTTATAACTAGCCTAAAACCTTAAAATTGAACTTCAAAGACATATACCTTTGCCTATATCGAGAGATCCCTCTCTGGACCCAGGAGGGCTAGATCTTGAGGTCTAAAATTGGTTCTGATGTTGTCTCATCTTTTGGTATTGCCAAACTTGCCAAAACATGGGAACTCCAACATAATGGCGACTCCACTGGGGAACTTTGAGTAAAAGACACCTTTAAACACTTCAAGACTCAAAGAAGACCATAGTAGCCTTAGTTTGGTGGTTAATCACTGTGGTGGACAGTATACCTCCTTGAAACATTCTAAACCTTCCACCTGGTGACTCCATAGTTCCTTAATGATTAAAAGACTCCACTGGTGATCAGTAGGCCTGCTGATTATCTTGGTTTCACAAGACTCCACTGGGAGACTAGCCTTCATTACAACATCAGCCATATTAAGAGTAACAAGTAGGATTAAGTTGCTTTGTTTGAGGACAACATACTAGCTTCAAGAACCATTCACATAAGAGCTTATCCTAACTCAAACCCACCTGAAATAGTTAACAACCCTAAGAGCATTCTTAGGAAATCTCCCACCTCTAGAAAGCCAACTATTTCCAGACACATCCATAGAGCTAACTCTGCACTAGAAGACTTTACAGCTCTATTAGACACTCTTTTTGACTTAGACACACAAAGCAACTTACCAAGAACTAGGTCAGTCAGTGCTCTAGACTGGTCAAACCTTGAGCTTCCAGGTTCACCATCTCACAATTGTCAACACATTAGGGACAGAGAGACCCCTCCATCTACACCTCTTGATATTCATTTCATCCAAAACTTGGGGCTTTGTCACCCTAAATCAGCTCAACAGAGTGTTGCTGGTCCTGGTATTCCTGTCATCCACATACCTGCTGCTCAAGCCAACACTTTACCTCCTCAGAACATCATTATGGCAGCCTGGTATGCACCTCTGGTGTTACCACAGCCTCTAGTGCCTTTACCCAACGATTATCAATCAAAAATCTCACATCTCACTGCAAAATATTCTACCACAGCTCAACACCATGTGGATAGGATGGAAGATTCCTTTGACTATATGGAGATAGATGATGAGACAGTCAAGATGAGGATCTTTGCCCAGAGTTTAGGAGTTGATGTGAAGAAATGGTTTAAAGGCCTACCTCCTAATAGTATCCATGATCTTCCCTCTTTATATCAATCCTTCATAAACAAATGGGAAGTCAAGACCAACCCTCTCCAAATCTTAGCAGAATACAAGAATCTTAAAAGAAATGTAGGAGAGAGTGTCCATGACTACTCTACAAGGTTTAACAGTGTTTATAACGCTCTTCCTCCACATATGAAACCTCCCCAAGGTATGGCTTTAGTAAAATATCCTGAAGGTTTTGATGCTGACATGGCCTACCAACTTAGGGAGAGAGATTACAACACATTGGAAGATATGTAAAAAGGAGCAGTGAGTGTAGAGGCCAACCTGATTGAAAAGATAGCCAGAATGAGGGCTGAGAAAAGGGTAACATATAGGGATGACACATCAGCTTTCACATTTGATCCCAAGTATGACAGTCTAGCCAAAAACATGGAGAGACTAGGAAAAATGGTGGAAAATTTGACTATCCAAGCCAGCAACCAGAACAAAAACCATAACCAGAACCAGAACTTTAGGAGAAGAAACCCTTCTAACAGATAGAGAGACTCTGACCATCAAGTCATACCCCCATTTCAAGAGAACTTCCTTGATGAAGATGAGGGGATAATAGAAGAGTTCGAGGGAAACACAATAAATATGTTTGAAATAGACAACTCAATACACAACTGTTCCACAGAAGAAGATCAGACCTCACACTCACATTGGGATGAGGAAAGGTTAGAATCTGAGGATTACATGCTAGGATTTGAAAATGCCATCATGCAGGTCAGAGAACAGTATGAACTTAGAAGCAAAAAGAGCTTAGAAAATTCCAAACCAAAAGCTTCTGAGATTACCATTAAGAAAAGGCCAGAGAAAACTTCTAAAGTGACTGCTGAAAGTAGCAAATCAGCAACTCAGAGTTTTGGGAAGAACAAAGAAAAAGATAGTCAAAATACTGATAAACAAAGTCAACAAACTAGTAGCACTAGCATTGCAGCTAATGCTCTTGATAAAATAGCTACCAGCACTGTACATAGTGAGAATCAACACACTGATTCTACCACTAAGGTAGTGGCTAACAAAATAGAGTTGAGCCTTACAAAGAGTCAATCTTCCTTCAATTTGGAGAGCGAGATTGCTAAAATTAAAATCTCTATCCCACTCTTTGAGCTGGCCACTCAGGATGTATATAAAGGCCAAATTTTGAAAGAATTAATCTAGGTGAAAACAGTGACACTGTCAATCTAAGTGATGACCAACCAGCCCTTATGTTTGGTCCAAAGATAGAAGGGAAGTTTCAGGAAGGGGTAGTACCTCCTTTTTATATCAGCCTCAATATCCATGACAATATCCTTCACAACGCAATGCATGACTTTGGGGCATCACACAACCTAATGCCTAAGGTAGTTATGGAGAGGTTAGGCCTAGAGATAACCCGTCCTTATAAAGATTTATACTCATTTGACTCTAGCAGAGTAAAATACCTTGGCCTAATCAAAGACCTTTGCGTGAACCTGACCCAGATTCCAGAAAAGTGTATGGTTATGGATGTTGTAGTGGTAGATGTGCCACCTAAGTATGACATGTTACTATCGAGGTCATGGGGAGCCAAGCTGCAAGGCACAATGTAGATGGATGGGTCATATGCTACAATCCTTGTCTTTAGCCAACTTAGGAGACTGTATAGAGAGGCACAAATGAAGTTCATGGTTAGCAGCCCTGAAAAGCCTGAAAATTCACCTCTGTACTCTGTACATATAGATCTGGACTCCTTTATCCTTTGCAACGATGGATCCATAGACGAGCCAGAGCCAGAAGACAGAGATGCAGACAATAGAGTAGAGCCCATAGATTTTAACATAATGGCCACTCTAGACTTAGAAGAAAACGAAGAAGAAACCTTTGGACAGTGCATTGAAACAGAAACCCAGAGTGAACAAGAAACATAATGCAAACAGTTGACTAGTCATCTCTCTGAACTCCATACGCATCATGAAGATCAAAACACTCCACTTCATGATGCAGACCCCATATTACAACATAACAATGAAACCAATGTTAGGGAGAATAATGATGATAAACCTGAAAACGACCCCTTATGGAGAATGAATTTTGATGGGTCTTGCACTAGAAAGATTGCAGGAGCAGGAGTGTGGTTACATAACACAAAGAATGACTATGCAGAGAGTCATGCCTTCAATCTGAACTTCAAATGTACAAACAATATTGCAGAGTACGAGGCTCTCATCCTAGGTTTGAACTTATTGAAAAAACTAGGAGCCCGTAGGATAGCTGTATATCGAGACTCCGAGCTAATCATAAAACAAGTAAATGGAGAATATACAGCTAAACACCCTAGATTGAGAGCATACAGGAATGATGCTATGGATTTATTGAAAACCTTTGTAGAGTATGAACTCGTGTTTGTTCCTAGGGGTCAGAACATAATTGCGAATGGATTAGCCTGCATAGCTAGTTCATATCATAAAACTCCCAGTGACAAACAAATCATCATTCAGACAAAATACAGACCTGCAGTGCCTAATAACGAAGAATATTGGCAGGTCTTTGAGGGCGACAAGCAGATAGAGGGTTTCCTGATTGGCAAGAATGAATTTGAATTCTCTGATTCAAACTCCAAATCTGATGAAAGATGTCTGAGTGAAGATCCCCCAGATGAAGGAAAATCACCACATAACATAGAAATAAACGTGTTAACTGAAGGAATTGGAAATCAAACCGAAGAATATAAGAATGTAGATAAAGAGGAAATAGAGGTGTTGCAGTCAAAAGATAAGAATATACCCCGAGGACTGGCACCTTTAGAGGACCTTTTTGACTTTGACGACGTAGCAAAAAAGCCCACTACAGAACACTCAAACTCAGATGTCGAGGAATGCAACATAGGCACTGAAGATAAGCCTAAGATGATTAAACTGGCTAAGTCCTTGCCCACAGACATGAAAAAAAAATATATTGCCTTGTTTAAAGAGTTCATCGATGTGTTTTCCTGGAGCTACGAGGACTTAAAGGCCTACGATACAGACATTATACAGCACAAATCCCTTTGAAAGAGAACCAGAAACCCTTCAGACAGAAATTTTGCAGAATTAACCCGAAACAACTGCCTCTAGTTGAAAAGGAAATCAAGAAGATGTACGAGGTAGGAATTATAGTGCCTGTGAGGTTTTCCGATTGGGTTTCAAAACTTGTAGCTGTGAGAAAGAAGACAGGTGAGATCAGACTGTGCATTGATTTCAGAAACATTAACAGAGCCTCACTTAAAGACAATTATCCTTTACCAAATATGGAACACATCCTGCCGAGGGTAGTGGGCTCAAAAAGAATCTCCCTGTTAGACAGTTTTTCAAGCTATAACCAAGTTTTAGTACTCCCAGAAGACCAACTCAAGACCACTTTCATGACTCCATGGGGCACTTTTATGTACGTAAAAATTCCTTTTGGACTAATGAATGCTGGTGCGACCTTCCAACGAGCAATGGACATAGCCTTTTTAGAGGAGATAGGGCACTTCATTTTCATATATCTGGATGACGTAACAGTCTATTCCAAGACTGATGAGGAGCACTTAAAACATCTGAGAAGAGTTTTTGAAAAGTGTAGAAGGTTCGGTCTGTCTTTAAATCCCAAGAAGACTGTATTCGGGCTTCAAGAAGGCAAGCTTCTGGGCCATATTATATTGGAGAAGGGAATTAAGATAGACCCGCAAAGAGTTGAGGGAATACATCAGATTACACACCCGAGAAACATAAAAGAGTTACAGTCCTTTATTGGGAAAATCAACTTCTTAAGGAGGTTTATTCCCAACTTAGTTGAGCACCTCAGAGATATGACAAACATGCTGAAAAAAGGTGTAGGGGTTAAGTGGACTGTAGAGGCTAAAAAATCTTTTGAATCAGTTAAACTTGCACTCACCCTGGCTCTTGTCCTAATTAGGCCAGATTTCTCAAAAGATTTCATGATATTTTCCTTTGCCTTAGAGCATACAGTGGCTACAGTTCTGCTGCAGAAAAATCTAGAAGGAATGGAACAGCCCATTGCTTTCTTCAACAAAGCTATGAGGGATGCACCCTTAAAATACAACATAATGGAAAAACAAGCCTATGCCTTGGTAAAGGCCTTGAAAGACTTTAGGGTGTATATACTGCATTCTCACATCATAGCCTATGTGCCAAACATAGCAGTTAAAGACATTTTGTCCCAGTGTCCTGATGGAAAGAGGGGCAAATGGATTGTTGTAATATTGAAGTATGGCCTGGAAATAAAACCCACAAAACTGATCAAAGGTCGGGGCTTAGCTCAACTGATGGCTGAATCTAATTTGCAAGCCCTTGACATAAACATGGTAGATGCCTTGGACGAACAGGAAGGATTGCCTAATCCTACTGTTGAAGAACAATTTCAAAATTCCCCTTGGTATTTTGATATCCTATATGTGCTCACAAACCTCAATGCCCCTCCTGAACTGTCAAAAACTAAGGCCAGATTCCTAAAGTTAAAAGCAAGAAACTATTACATACTGAATGAATGTTTATACTAGAAAAATGAAAATGGTCTATTGCTTAAATGTTTGCCTGAAACTGAAGCAGAGAGGATTAAACATGAGTTCCATGCGGGAGAATGTGGAGGCCATTTAAACTGGAAAGCCACTGCTAACAAAATACTCAGAGCTGGCTATTACTGGCCTACACTTTTCAATGACATCCATAAAATGATAATTGCCTGCCATAAGTGCCAGATTTTTTAGGGCAAAAGAAAGCTCCTCCCTTTACCATTACAACCCATTACTGTTGAGGCTCCCTTTCAACAATGGGGCCTAGATTTCATAAGATAAATACACCCTGCATCTTCTACTCAACACAAGTGGATCCTTACAGCCAAATACTACTTCACAAAATGGATAGAGGCCATACCTTCTAGGAATGCTACAGATTCTGTTATCATTAAGTTCCTAGAAGACCACATCCTCTCTAGATTTGGCTGCCCAAGAAAGATAATCACTGATAACGATGCTGCTTTTGGATCCAAGAAAATGATTGATTTTTGTCACAGGTATCAGATAGCACTCGGTCATTTAACTGCTTATTACCCATAAGGTAATGGGTCAACTAAATCATCAAACAAGAGCTTGGTGACCATTATCAAAAAGCTGCTTGAAGAGAATAAGAAATCATGGCATAACAAGTTAGTGCATGCTTTGTGGGCTAATATGCTAATAGCAAATAAATCCATTGGCATGTCACCATATCAACTTGTTTATGGAACAGAAGTAGTGTTTCCTACCAGCCTAGGGGTACCAAAGATTAAACTAGTCCAAGAGATTCAAACAGAAGAGGACAATATGGTAAGGAGGATAAACCAAACAATTCATTTCCAACAAACAAGAGAATAATTCTATAACAGAGCTCTGAAAGTACAAGAAAATATTAAGAAGTTGTTTGACAAGAGGACAAAGGCTTGTGACTTCAAAATTGGAGATAAAGTTCTGAAGTGGGATTCTAGGAGAGAAGACAAAGGAAAGCATGGTAAATTTGACAGTTTGTGGCAGGGTCCTTACATCAGACAATCCACCATTGGTCCAAATGCATTTTTTCTGCAAGAGCTAGATGGTACAAATCTGTTTGGGGGTCCTGTCAATGGCAGGATGCTCAAGCATTACTACTGCTGATTTCCAATTTACAGTTTTCATTTCCATTGTAAATACCATTGCTGTGTTTTGTTTTCAAAGAAAAAGAGAAAATGTTCCAAAAATGAGAGAAAGAGAGGTTCAGACATGCTCAATGTTGAAAATGGCAACAAGAAACAGTGAAGGAGGCCTCCTGAAACATCTTTCCTGATCCTAGTTGGAAAGTGATCACCTAAACTAGGTGGGGACCACACATGTGATTTTTGTCAAAAAGTCTATTTTTAGACATATGGAGCATGGTCTAGGAGTTGCGGGATGCTATTCTTGGATGATTGGTCAAGTTGGTAAAAATATATGAACATCTATTTTTAGACATACAGGTTGAAGTCTATTTTTAGACTGCCTGTCTAAAAATAGAACAGTCAAATATTATTAGCCCTTAATAATATTTGGACTCTAAACTTCAGTTTACTCTCTTGGAGCACTTTAGTTCGAGCTACAGATGTGGCACATGTAGCTGGAAGAAGGAAATTCGAATTTCCTATGGGTTAGTTGAGCTATTGCATGGTTGACTTCAGTTAGAGTCATGTGGTAGAGTTTTGGTGGAGTTGATTGAGGAGTTAATGGAGATTGTGTTCCGGTTAACTAGTTGAACTAGTTGTGATCAGTTTAACTGGCGATTACACTAGAGATGAGTTGGGTGAATTAAATATTATTTAATTCACTAATTATTAACTAATTATTCAACTAAAGAACACATCAGTTAACTTAGTGCATGGACAGTTCAGTGAAAGACCAGTGGAAGAGGTAGATGGAAGGGTGAGATCGACAACAGTTGTACATTAGTTGTGCATGAGATTTGCACAATCAGTGGGATGAGTATGCCAATGATGATTGCGCTGTTCAAGAAAGAGGAATTCGAATTGGTTCAGCCCATTCTCTCATCTTGGATTGCACAGTAGAGGCAGGCAAATAGTGGAGAAGATTTGAACCTGTGACTTGTTCAAAACTGAGCTAGTTTGTGTGTAACTTTTGGAGACAGTACTGAGTACTTGTGAGGAGTATTGTACTGAGATTATTACATGATTCGTCTTCATTATAATATACAGACAGTAGGGGTTTTTAGCTGTAAGCTTTCCCTGGTATACATATTGTGTTATATGTGTTGAATTTTTGTGTGCGCATGTGAATGTTTTCAATACCGCTTGTTGTTTTTATTTCCGCACGTGATGATTAATGCGTAGAAGAGATTATGTGTTATGTATGAAGCTCAAATAGTATGTGACCAGGATAATCTCGGTGAATAATTCAGAAAATTATTCAAATTTATACATGGTATCGGAGCGATATTGATCATCAGATCTATTATTCAGAAAGTGATTGCATTTTATTTCTTCAGGCAGAGTCTGCAATCGGGCCAGGTAGCCTCCAGATTCATCCTTCTTTGAAGGTGAAAGGTCTGGTAAATTCCCATGCAGTCGATCTCTGATTTGGAAATAATTTGTTCTCACGAATTTTAGATCGGAAGCGGTGGAGTTTGGAGCTGTTGGAATTCGAATTGCAGAATTGTTTTTCTTGGTGTCAAAAGAAAAGATGTCTTTCGTCAGATTGCGATTGGAGTATGCCTTGGAAGGCAGCTCGAATTATATTGCATGGAAAGACAGGATGGAGGCAGTGTTATATGACAATGGGCTGTTGGAATTCATAGAGAAAGAAATTCCAAAGCCTACTTCTACGGATGCTACTGTGATTGAAGCTTGGCAAAAGAAGACAGCAAGGTGTCGAAGGATTCTGTTGGAGGGCGTGAAGGATCACATAGTATCCAGCTTGCATGGTAAAGCTTCTCCATTCTTGATGTGGAAAGCTTTGACAGAATTGTTCCAGAGAAAGAGTGACCAAAGGAAGTTGGCGCTCAAGGATAAACTCAGGAAAATAAAGATGGAGAAGAATGACACTATTCCTGTATACTTGACAAAGTTTGTCCACCGTGTAGGATGAACTTGGGGAGTGTAGGAGTTAGTGTGGATAATGAGGAGCCGTAGAGCTGGTGGGCCTGCTTCCGAAAAGCTGGCATGCATATCAAGATAGTGTCAATGGTCGGGAGAAATTTCCCGGATGGGAAAGACTGTGGTCTGATCCGGTGCAAGAGGAGATCCGGCGGAATACCAGGGATGGATCTTCATCAGATGCATCTGATGAAGAGGACTGCGCTTTGGCTACCAAAGCAAGGAAGGGGAAGGGAAAGGAGAAGGCTTCTCAATCCGGTGCAGATGGTAAAGAGCGTGACATGTCCAAAGTGAAGTGTTTTCACTGTCACGATCATGGACATTACGCCACGAATTGCCCAAAGAAGAAGAAGAACAAGCAGTCATTGAGCCACACTGTGAGGCCTTGCCTCGCAATTTGAGCTTCGGACTTGGTCAGACGCATGCATGTTGTCTTAGCATTGGGATCGTGGTGGTACTTGATAGTGGCGCTCTTCCTTTCAAATACGACGGGAGATGTGAATCTTTTCGTGACTTGGTGGAGAAAGGTCTCCGCATGGCATGTTGAGTTACGTACGATGGACGATACAATGCGACCGGCATTGGTACCATAACCTTCGGAGGGAGTCGTAAACTCATTCTTTACAAGATGTATTGCATACAATGTGTCTAACAAAGAATCGATCTCGCCTAATGTTAGAGATAAAGGGTATGAAGTTGTTCAGATAGCTGAAAATTCCTTTTCCTTCGGCACAAGGAAACGAGACAAGTCAAGAAGGTTGGGATTCGAGCAAAGAATCTCTACAGACTTGAAGTAGATGGGATGTCTACGGAGCTTCCTACTGTTGGGAAGCGGAAGGAAGACATGCAACTAATGCTTGAGAGGGAGCAAGTTTTGCATGCAGTTGAAAGTGAACCTCGGGATGTGGAGCAGCCACAAGAGGATCATGGAGTGGGAGAAACCACTCATGCAGAGAAGTTTCATGCCAGATGGGCAGAGGGAGTGCATGCAGCTATACCACCAGGTGAGAGGTGGGGCGACATGCATGAATAATCCCAAGAGGAGATTTCTGGGCAGAATTCATGAGATGGTGTGGATCTCATGAGTTGAACCTGGCTACGAGGTGCCCACAGCGCAGCAGTAGCAGATCAGTTGGAGTGATTCAGGCAGATCAAAGTGACAGTGTTGGATATTGGATCGCGAATCAGAGTTGACAGCAAGTGCAAGAGTGCATGGGTGCAAAGAGTTCAACAACGCAGTGGTTCCTGATGAGATGTGCAGTAGCTAAGCAGAGGTCGAAGACTTTGATGATAGATGCTAGATGCATCAGACTGATTGATTTGTTTGGAGCCTATTCAGTTTTGAAGATGTTTCATGCAAAGGGTGCATGGCGCATGTATGGAGTTGCATGGTTCATGCATGAGCTTGCATGGCGCATGCAAAGGTTGCAGGGCGAATGCATGGAGTTGCATGTTGCATGCATGGAGTTGCATGGCGCTTATGAAGGTTGCAGGGCGAATGCATGGAGTTACATGTCGCATGCAGGGAGTTGCATGTCGCATGCAGGGAGTTGCATGGCGCTAGAAGGTTTGTGGTTGGGCCCATTAGTTGCATGGCGCTTGTGAAGGTTGTAGGGCGAATGCATGGAGTTGCATGTCGCATGCAATGACAGTCCTTTCTTGTTGAGAGGGAGTGTTGAAAAATGGCAACAAGAAACAGTGAAGGAGGCCTCCTGAAACATCTTTCCTGATCCTAGTTGGAAAGTGATCACCTAAACTAGGTGGGGACCACACATGTGATTTTTGTCGAAAAGTCTATTTTTAGACTATGTCTATTTTTAGACACATGGAGCATGGTCTAGGAGTTATGGATGCTATTCTTGGATGATTGGTCAAGTTGGTAAAAATAGATGGACATCTATTTTTAGACATATAGGTTTTAAGTCCGTTTTTGCATCGCTTGTCTGTGTAATAACAACAACATTATTAGCCCTTATCAATATTTGGACTTCAAACTTCATTTTACTTCTTGAGCATTTGTTCGACAATGTGATGTATATTACGTAACTGAAGAAGGAAATTGGAATTTCCTATGGGTTAGTTGAGCTATCGTGATGGTTGACTTCGCTAGACTCATGTGGCATAGTTTTGGTGGAGTTGATTGAGGAGTTGGTGGAGTTTAGACTAGTTGAACTAGTTGTGATCAGTTTAACTGATGATTACACTAGAGATGAGTTGGGTGAATTAAATAGTATTTAATTCACTGATATTAACTCATTATTCAACTAAAGAACACATCATTTAACTCAGTGCATGGACAATTCAGTGGAGATCATTGAAAGAGGTAGATGAAAGGGTGAGATCGACGACAGTTGTACATTAGTTGTGCATGAGATTTGCACAATCAATGGGATGAGTATGCTAATGATGATTGCGCTATTCAAGAAAGAGGAATTCGAATTGGTTCAGCCCATTCTCTCCTTTTGGATTGTGCAGTAGAGGCAGGCAGCTAGTGGAGGAGTTTTGAACCCGTGATCGGTTCAAACTGAGCTAGTTTTGTGTGTAGCTTTTGGAGACAGTACTGAAAGGGTTGTAGGAGAGTATTGTACCGAGATTGTTACATGATTCTCTTCATTATAACATACGGCATTGGGGCTTTTAGCCGTAAGCTTTCCCCAAGATACATACCGTGTTATATGTGTTGAATTTCGTGTGCAAGTGTGAATGTTTTCAATACCGCTGTTGTTTTTATTTATATATATTATTTAATGCGTAGAAGAGATTATGTGTTATGTATGAATCTCAAATAGTATGTGACCAGATAATCTCGGTAAAGAATTCGTAAAATTATTCAAATTTCTACATGGTATCAGAGCGATATTGATCATCAGATCTATTATTCAGAAAGTGATTGCATTTTAATTCTTCAGGCAGAGTCTGCAATCGGGCCAGGTAGCCTCCAGATTCATCCTTCTTTGAAGGTGAAAGGTCTGGTAAATTCCCATGCAGTCGATCTCTGATTTGGAAATAATTTTTTCTCACGAATTTTAGATCGAAAGCGGTGGAGTTTGGAGCTGTTGGAATTTGAATTGCAAAATTGTTTTTTCTTGGTGTCAAAAGCAAAGATGTCTTTCGTCGGATTGCGATTGGAGAATGCCTTGGAAGGCAGCTCGAATTATATTGCATGGAAAGACAGGATGGAGGCAGTGTTAGATGATAATAGGTTGTTGGAATTCATAGAGAAAGAAATTCCAAAGCCTACTTCTACGGATGCTGCTGTGATTGAAGCTTGGAAAAAGAAGACAGCAAGGTGTCGAAGGATTCTGTTGGAGGGCGTGAAGGATCACATAGTATCCAACATGCATGGTAAAGCTTCTCCATTCTTGATGTGGAAAGCTTTAACAGAATTTTTCCAGAGCAAGAGTGACCAAAGGAAGCTGGCGCTCAAGGATAAACTCAGGAAAATAAATATGGAGAAGAATGACACTATTCTGGTATACTTGACAAAGTTTGTCCACTGCAGGGATGAACTTGGGAGTGTAGGAGTTAGTGTGGAGGATGAAGAACTGGTGAGCTTGGCTCTCCTCGGGCTTCCGAAAAGTTGGCATGCATATCAGGACAGTGTCAATGGTCGGGAAAATTTTCCAAGATGGGAAAGACTGTGGTCTGATCTTGTGCAAGAGGAGATCCGGCGGAGTACCAGAGATGGATCTTCATCAAAGATATCTGATGAAGAATACTGCGCTTTGGCTGCCAAACCAAGGAAGGGGAAGGGCAAGGAGAAGGCTTCTCAATCCGGTGCGGATGGTAAAAAGCGTGACATGTCCAAAGTGAAGTGTTTTCACTGTCACGATCATGGACATTACGCCACGAATTGTCCACAGAAGAAGAAGAACAAGCAGGCTGCTGGAGCTGCAGCTGGTGAGGCTCTTGCCTCGCAATTTGAGCTGGACTTTTCATTGATCGCATGCATGGTGTCTAGTGCATTGGGATCGGGGTGGTATTTTGATAGTGGCGGTTCCTTTCACATGACGGGAGATGTGAATCTTTTCAGTGAAAAAGGTCTCAGATGCATGTTGAGTTGGGCGATGGTGGACGATACAATGCGACCGACATTGGTACCATAACCTTTAAGAGGGAGTCAGGTAAACTCATTCTCTTACAAGATGTATTTCATGTACCAGGTCTAACAAAGAATCTGATCTCAGTCGCAATGTTAGAGGATAAAGGATATGAGGTTGTCTTTAGAGAAGGAAAATTTTTCCTTCGGCACAAGGCAACGGGACAAGTCAAGAAGGTTGGGATTCGGGCAAAGAATCTCTACAGACTTGAAGTAGATGGGATGTCTACGGAGCTTCCTACCGATGGGAAGTGCAAGAAAGACATGCAATTGATGCTTGAGAGGGAGCAAGTTTTGCATGCAGGTAATAGTGAACCTCAGGATGTGGAGCAGACACAAGATGAGGATCATGGAGTGAAAGAAACCACTCATGCAGAGAAATTTCGTGCCAGATGGGCAGAGGGAGTGCATGCAGCTATACCACCAGGTGAGAGGTGGGGCGACATGCATGAATAATCCCAAGAGAAGATTTCTGGGCAGAATTCATGAGATGGTGTGGATCTCATGAGTTGAACCTGGCTACGAGGTGCCCACAGTGTAGCAGTAGCAGATCAGTTGGAGTGATGCAGGCACATCAAAGTGACAGTGTTGGATACTGGAGCGCGGATCAGAGTGGACAGCAAGTGCAAGAGTTCATGGGTGCAAAGAGTTCAACAACGCAGTGGTTCCTGATGACATGTGTAGTAGCTAAGCAGAGGTCGAAGACTTTGATGATAGATGCATCAGACTGATTGAGTTGTTTGGAGCCTATTCAGTTTCGAAGATGTTTCATGCAAAGGGTGCATGGCGCATGCATGGAGTTTCATGGTGCATGCATGAGTTTGCATGGCGCATGCAAAGGGTGCATGATGAATGCATGGAGTTGCATGTCGCATGCATGGAATTGCACGGCGCTTGTGAAGGTTGCAGGGCGAATGCATGGAGTTGCATGTCGCATGGAGTTGCATGGCGCTTGTGAAGGTCATGTGGCGAATGTGTGTGGAGTTGCATGGCGCTTGTGAAGGTAGGGCGAATGCATGGAGCCGCATGTCGCATGCAAAGACATTCCTTTTCTTGTTGAGAGGGAGTGTTGAAAATGGCAACAAGAAATGGTGAAGGAGGCCTCTTGAAACATCTTTCCTGATCCTAGTTGGAGATTGATCACCTAAACTAGGTGGGGACCACACATGTGATTTTTTGTCGAAAAGTCTATTTTTAGACATATGGAGCATGGTCTAGGAGTTGCTGGATGCTATTCTTGGATGATTGGTCAAGTTGGTAAAAATATATGGACATCTATTTTTAGACATATAGGTCAAAGTCTATTTTTAGACTGCCTGTCTAAAAATAGAACAGTCAAATATTTTAGCCCTTAATAATATTTAGACTATAAACATTATCTTATCCTCTTGGAGCACTTCAGTTCGAGCTACAGATGTGGCACATGCAGCTGACATGAGGATTTACGCTATTCCCATAGGTTTGGTGAGCTAATGCATGGTTGACTTCAGTTAGAGCTCAAGTGGCGGAGTTTAGTGGAGTTGATTGAGGAGTTAATGGAGATTGTGTTCCGGTTAACTAGTTGAACTAGTTGTGATCAGTTTAACTGGCGATTACACTAGAGATGAGTTGGGTGAATTAAATATTATTTAATTCAATGATATTAAATCATTATTCAACTAAAGAACACATCAGTTAACTCAGTGTATGGACAGTTCAGTGAAAGACCAGTGGAAGAGGTAGATGAAAGGGTGAGATCTAGAGCAGTTGTACATTAGTTGTGCATGAGATTTGCACAATCAGTGGGATGAGTATGCCAATGATGATTGTGCTGTTCAAGAAAGAGGAATTTGAATTGGTTCAGCCTATTCTCTCCTTTTGGATTGCGCAGTAGAGGTAGGGAGACTTGTGGAGGAGTTTTGAACCCGTAACCTGTTCAAAACTGAGCTAGTTTGTGTGTAACTTTTGGAGACAGTACTGAGTACTTGTGAGGAGTATTGTACTGAGATTGTTACATGATTCTTCTTCATTATAATATACAGACAGTAGGGGGTTTTTAGTTGTAAGCTTTCCCCGGTATACATACTTTGTTATATGTGTTGAATTTCTATGTGCGCATGTGAATGTTTTCAATACCGCTTGTTGTTTTTATTTTCGCATGTGATGATTAATGTGTAGAAGAGATTATGTGTTATGTATGAAGCTCAAATAGTATGTGACCAGGATAATATCAGTGAATAATTCAGAAAATTATTCAAATTTCTACACTCAAAACTTTAACCTTTGAAGTGCAAAGGATTGGCTCTAACATGATCAAAACCTGAGCCAAAAGAAGTAAAAGAAGCTTGTTCTAACACGCTCAAAATCTGAACCAGCAAACAAAAAAGAAGAATCAACTCTAACAAGCCCAAAAACAGAGCTGAAATGAAGAAGAAAGTGACTCTAACAAGCTCAAAACTTGAGTCACAAAGAAAGGAAGGATGCTTCAAAGTTTTAAGATTTCAAGCCTTCAAATTTTGTTTTCAAGTTCCTGCAATTTCAGTTCATGTGCAGCTGTCTTTATGCCTTGGATCCACAACAAACTAGACTGTCTAATCCTGGTATGACTGTTTTTAAATTTTTGTTGTAGAACGTAGAGAAGAAATCTGCTAGACAGTTTAATCCTAGCAGATATTAGATTAGGTAGAGAAACTATGAGGCCAACAGTTTAATCTGGTCTCATGAAGGAATAAGGGTAGAATTAGATTAGTTTGTTTTCTTCTTTCAATAAAAAAAAAATGATGAGGAAGGTCTGAAAGTTCAAATGCACCTTGAAGAAAAAATGTTAGGATTGTAGGATGGGTAGGTAGATTGTTTGAGGGATGTTTTCTGTTGATTAATATCCATCATGTTTGTAACAGATGAATCAAAGAAGAAATATGGTTCAAATATCAGGCATTTGGCCTACTCCAAAGATTATTTTTTGAATTCTTGACACCTTCAAGAAGATGCCATCCCCATGTGGAGCCATTGTTAGCCACCTATGAATTTTTTGTCAAGCAAACAGGCGGCTAAATTTTTTTTGAGCCTTCAAGAGATACATTTTCTATGAAAATCTCTCATCCTTGAAGCCTCTGTGTGTCCTTTGCCTTTGAAAAAATCTTCATTGTTGTTTCCATCCAAAAAGCCTCACTGTCTGTGAAAGAAATTATGCTAAGAAGGGCCTCCATTTGCCCCTTTGTAACCCTGCAAATTTCCCCATTTTAACCCTCTTTCCCTTTTTCAAAGTTTCCTGTTAACCCCCAAAATTCCTTCCTAAGCCTACTAAATCATCCCATCTCCCCTTTTTACCTCACAAATACCCTTTGTTTGGCTTAAAAATCCATTTTTCCCTCTACCAAAAACCTCTGTTCAGCCTTAAAAACTCTGTTTTTGGGCTTAAAAACCCATTTTTTACATATAACAGGCTAGCCCCCTTCAGCCCAGCCCCTAACCACTTCCCCCATAAACTCTAGTGCTAGGACCAAGCGCTAAGGCATAAGGCGCTCATCGCATCGGAAGGTTGGAGTGGAGCGTATTTCGTTTGTAAAGTTAAAAATCCCCGATGCGATGGTGTTTTGTTCTGTCAGCTTTTGGTGCATTATCAGCCGTCGATCTATACAGATCTAATGGTCCACGCTTATCTCACAACATGCCCGCCTCACCCCTTTGTTACCCCTCCAATTGCACGCTGACCGTCGATCTACCACCCTGATCCGACGGCTATCGCGTAATCGGAGCACCGCCAATCACACCAATCCCCCACTACCAATCCCTCCCGATTCACAAGCCCTGATTAAATCTCCACCGTTCAATCCCTTAGATCCAATGGCCAAAATTTCTTCTCATTCCACCCCGTGTTCCCCGATTGTTCACTCCCGATCCAATCCCGACCGTCGATCCAAAGCCAATCCGACGGTCCAAAGCCAATCGCTTCATAAGCCCGTCGGAGATTTGGCCCCTGCCTCCTCTGCTTCCAATTAGATCCTGATCGTCTATTTCCTTTGATCCAACGGCTAGGATTTCTCCTGCCCACTAACCATATTCTTCGCCTATGTTTCTCCTCTGCAGATTCCAGCCGTCCATCGCATAGATCGGACGACCCACAATGAAACCACCTTCCACTTGACCCCACCTTACTGACCATGCACTTTCCTTGTATCGCGCTCCTCCATCACCATCGGATCTCACGGCCTCAGATCCAACGGTCCACATCAATATCACGCAGGTTTTGTGTCTGAGCTTTAACAGTGGAAATTTACGTGATATGGGCGGTTTCTGAAAGCCACGTGTCAGCTGGAGACCCATATCATGTTCAAAAAGCAAAAACCGCCTCACTTTCCTTTTGCCGTGTGAAAACAACTGTTTTGCCTGGAAAACCACTTCCCCACTTACCGCCTCCGAAATTCCATTAACAGATCCTGATAGTTGATCTGAGTATATCAACGGCCCTCATTGCATCTCGCTCTCCTTTCACATTTTGTTCATCGCGCGACCTCAACATTGCATCAAATCATCGCAACCGTCGATCTCCTCGTGAGATCTGACGGTCAATATGAAATCGCCCTCTGCCCATGACTGAGTCCCACCATTCAACCCATTTCATATGTCTTTCATGCATTTCCTTTGCATTTCGTTCAAAGGTCCAAACTCCATGATTTACACTAAACATCATTTCTTCTGCCCGCATTAAAATTATAATGTTTTACATTAAAACGTTATATCATTCCGCTTAATGTTAGAACTTTAATGTTTTATGTTAAAGTTTATTTCATTTTTCCCCTAACTTCTAAAGTCATCCCTTCAGTCAATCCCCGCCGTCGATCATCATTAGCCCATCTGATCTAACGGTCCACATGCATTCCCCCACCAAATCTCCATCAGAGCATATTTTCACCATCACTCTGCATTTTTCCATCATTTTCCATTTGCATCCACCGTTTCCACCATGTTGTGCTGCCATTCTCACAGCCTTCCACTGCATCCATCCTCCCACCGCATGGATTTCTTAACATCGTTTATGTCTTTCTGCAGGGTTATAGGCGGTGAAAACCACCATTGCTCACAGTCACTGTTATAGTGACACAGAACGCAGAAGAGACCATTTTCAGAGCTTGAGATTACAGAGAAACGCCTAGGAAGGTGTTAGAACGTAATTTTTCATTAAAAGAACAGTGTTCAAACTTGTTAAACCTATCCAGTGCCATTAAAGCTCAAATTTCACAGACAGAGACAGTCATGAAGCGACAAAGAGTATCAGTGAAGAATTAAGAGGTTTTAAGCATGTTTTTGAAGATCTTAAGACTTAATTCAATGATTTAAAGGAAAATTTACCAGATTGAAGACCGCATGATCAATATACAAGACCTAAAGAGGCCTAACGCACAAAAAACAATATCATCAGTGCTTCACATCAGTAGAAGTTTCCCTCCCGAGAAAGGACAAAATACCCATACTGTTTTTATTCTACAACATGTTCCTAAGAATATTTCCACCCTAACAGAAGTCCTAACGCTACCAGAGCATTTTTTATGCAATATGGCAGACCTGAAGTCATTTATCTGCCTTTTTGTTTATTCACCAGAGTAATACAGAGTACTACAGCCAAAGTACATCAAATAACATACCTAAAGTAAATATCAGCTTGTCGAAGACCACTCTTTCACCCAAAGAGTACCAAAAATCAATGCATAGATATTAAGACAGAATGGGCCTCAACCCTCTCCTTCTACTATGTTTTAATGTTTCATTTAGTGTTTCATCTACCTCCTCTGCCTCTCTTTCAACTATAAAACTCATGAAGAAACTCATTGTAAAGTTTGTTGATTATTGATCGGATAACTGGGAATTGTAAGTTGTTTCTCTTGAGATATAGTTCTTTGTGTAAGTTGCAAGATAGGCTGAGGAAGATGTTTTCAGACTAAATATCAAGTTGTTGTACAATGTTGTACATGACTGGTGTTACTCTTTAATATGACAAGCACATTTCTTTGGATCTTGATTTAAAGCAGCGGTGATGTTTTTCTGCCTTTGTCTCTGTAATTCATTACATTTCATTTCTCTGGTAAGCATCAGAAATCTGGCTTAGGATATACCATTGCATGGTACCCTAATGCTTCTGCTCTCCTTACCTTTGATGTTTTCTATTGATTGTGTTATCTAAGAACTAATTCAGGTAATTTAACCAGAGTAGTAGCTGTATTTCACTACTAGCTGATGTATGAATTTATGAATCTGTTCTTAGATGTTCTTGTTGGGCTTTAATTGAAAGAATTGGGATACTGGGAGTTTAGAATGCTGATTCTGTCTCACTAGGGTCTTTTTCAATCAATTGAACCTTTCAAATTTCCCTCAAGTTGGATGTCGAAGCATTGAAAGTTCAAAGGCTTTCTCTGATCTCAGGTTTTCACCTTTGTGTTTAAATCTTTAATGTTCCTTTGTCTGAAGAGTTAACCTTTTAGGGTTGGATCATAGGTGTTTAATGGCACGCCCTGTCCCTAGATCTGTCTCCTAAGTGGTCACCTTGGAGGTTTCCTTGTCATTCACCTTCACTCCTTTATCATTTCATACCACACTATCATCTTTAAGATCCTATGCTTTAGATGACTAGCCCAATTGAAAGCCTTGAATACTGAATAGCAAGTAAACCCTTTCATGACTCCATTGCCCAATGGTCTCGAGTGTTCTCTGAATTACATCTCTTTTGCCTAAAATCCTCTTTTCTCACCATTTGTCTTATATTGAACCCTTCATTCCCATTTCCCAACAACCAAACAAACAAACAAAACAAAATAAACCTTATGCCTTATAACTAGCCTAAAACCTTAAAACTGAACTTCAAAGACATATACCTTTGCCTATATCAAGAGATCCCTCTCTGGACCCAGGAGGGCTAGATCCTGAGGTCTAAAAGTGGTTCTGATGTTGTCTCATCTTTTGGTATTGCCAAACTTTACAAAACATGGGAACTCCAACAGGAAGGTTGAGTAGGGAGTTGTTATTGTTATGTTATACTACTAAGTACTTGAAAAACACATTTTGTAAAGAAGAGTTTTATAATCATGTTTGTGAACTTTTTTTTGATAAAGAGCAATGTTCATTTAATATTTAAATGATTTTTATATTGGTTAGGTTTGTTGTATGTTTCTTGAGTAAGGACCCACACAAAGACGGATAGAGAAACCTTGTAAACCCATGATTTTCATTCTACATATTCGGTTACTAATTTTTAGGTTTCTTATGATTAGTTTAGCAATATTGACATTTCATACACTTTCTTTTATTACAACTTCAATGGTTACCTTTTGTGGTGCTTTTATTTTATAGTTTTATAGTGTTAAATAATTGAATGAATTTAAATAAATTTTCATATAATTCATGGTGATATAATGGTTGAGTAACATAGTAGCAACAACATATCATTAATTATATAAAAAATTCATGTGTATTCAATTCTTTAACACAATGTAATGACTCTATAACCTCATCTATCATGTTTATATATCAAAAGAGATAGGAATGAACATACTGGACCTAATTTCCTAAGTAGTAAGTTATAATAGAGTATTCAAATTGGACATCTAATTTATGACAATTTTTTAGTTTAATATTTTAAACCATACTAATTTAGGTGCACAATTAGTGTATAGTAGTACCTCACATGTCAGTACATTTTTGTTTGATAATTAAGGTTAAGTTGAGGAGTTCAACAATCTTTCTATAATTATGTTGACTGTCATTCTTAAAATATATTTCAAACAAGAGAAATGATAGGATTTGAACACCAAATAAATCAATGAAATAACTACCTGGCCATTTCTTTTTTTCAAAAGACCCATTAAGGTCATAACTTAATAATAAATTTATGGCATCAACTAGTAAATACAATGTCTTATAACTTCTAATAAATTTTAAATGATGATGATGATGATGGTTACCGTCTGCTAAGACCAATGTGGTCTATCAGACCTTAAGAGAGGAGAAAGAATCTAAGTTTGATTCTTCAAAATCTTGGTTCTATGGTCAAAGAGAAGGGAAGTAAGTGCTCCAAGATCGC
Organism: Pinus albicaulis; assembly: GCA_034641835.2. Lineage (NCBI taxonomy): Eukaryota > Viridiplantae > Streptophyta > Pinopsida > Pinales > Pinaceae > Pinus > Pinus albicaulis. The sequence continues at coordinate 1,330,025,282 of CM076574.1, read as the reverse complement.
TATAGGTGGGTTGGCTTAATAGGTCGAGAAGATTGGAAGTGTGATAGGTGGTAGGGAATTGAGAGCGAATGTGAGTAAGAGTTGGGCAGTCTAAAAGGAAGTGATTTTCATCTTCCACCTGTTTAGAATCCCAGATCTGACGGATTCTATCTTTCCAAGGGGTCTTGGGAGTAGAACACCACCCGGTCTCACTCTGAAGCTCATGAGAATTAGTTCTTATCTTAATGATGTTCATTTTTTCTTATTACTGGTCAACACAAAGAGATAGGTCTGATTATCAAGGGTGGGGTTGATCACTTCCTTATAGTATCATAGCTTCCTTTTACCCTCCAACTCTTGATCCTCCCACAGCTTGTCCTTAAACTTGGAGGTAATAGTATTTTTTATATTATATTTGCTTCACATACTAAGCTCCTTCTTAATTCCCCAATGGTTGAGCCAGGACTGGGCATCCTTATGCCACCTGCGCTTGAGTCGAAGGTGAGGGTTTTGACTACAATTAGAAGAAATTTTAGAGAGCCTTTTTTATTCCATGTTGTCAAGCTTCTTCTTATACATTATATATCTAAACATAGTCATACTTTCAATGGGGGACAAATTAGATTTGATCAAGAGGATAGGATAGGGAGTATTTCCCTTGATCTTAAGGTTGTAGGTTATGAATTGCTTTTGAATCATCTCAATCTTCCTCAATGACTCTTTGGATATACTGCAACCCCAAACTTCACATCCATATAAGAAAACAGGGTTGACAAGGGTGTCAAAGAGGAACGCCTTTTTACTCCAAATGTAAAGATCGACCAACTTATAATTGTTTTCAAGATCATAATAAGATTTCCAGCCCCCAATAATCATTTTCTCGATGCTATAATTCCAGTTGCAATGATGAGGGAAGTCAATGCCAAAATACCTATAAGAAGAAACCTACTCTAAGCACTCGTTATTATGCACGAAACTACCATGGTTGATATTTTTGGATTTAATGATCACGACTTTAGCCTTGTCGGTATTAATTGTCATACCCATCTTGGAGCAGTAGTCATGAAGAATCTAGAGTTGTTTATCAAGGTCATCATAGCTCTTTGCAAGAAGAACGATATCATTGGCATAGAGGAGAAGAGTAATGAGAACACCAGCAAGCTCGGTGCCCTTGCACCCCGCAGATTCCAGACACTCCTCTAGCTTTTTGATGATTATGCAAAAAATGGTAGGGGATAGGGGACACCCTTGCTTAACTCCAATATTGCATTTTATGTCTTTATACCACCCCTCGTTGGTATTAATCTTGGCAGTGACGGTCTCATAGAGACGGATCACAACAATCCTCAGCTTAGGAGGGACCATGATCTCTTTAAGTCTCTCCCAAAGTTTCTCTCGAGGGACAGTGTCGAAAGCTTTTCTAAAGTCCACAAAGCAACAGAAGAGATCGGCTTTACTATTGCGACATTCCTCCGCAATGATTCTAAGAGAGACCAGATGGTCAATAGTCGAGTGATGTCTCCTAAAACCAGCTTGTCCTTTACCTCTTTTTCCTTGGTTTTCAAGCCAAAGGCTAAGCTTCTTCTCCAAAATGAGCCCATAAATCTTGGCCAGGATATGGCTAACTATAATGGTCTTGTAGTTGGAAGGAACACTCTTGTCCCCATTTTTAAATATAGGTACAATAAGGCTTTGCGTCTAAAGTCGAGGGAAGCCATGTGTTACAACCATATTGGGAAGCTTCTGGAGATAAGGAATGAGGATAGATCTTCCCATTTTAAGGATCTCGGCTTGGTATCCTTCAATATCTTTAGCTTTCCTATTAGCGAGCTTATTAAGACCAGACTTAATGTTATTAAGAGAGAATACCTCCTCCTTAATTGGACTGATTAAGGTGGTGCCTATAATGTTCGAAGAGTCATACAACTGCTTAAGATAGTTGTCCCAATTTTCTAAGGGGATAATGGTTATCTTTGGTTTTATGGACAAGAGCATTCCGCCAAAATTTTGTGGGCGTGACTTTAGAAAGGTGGAGAAGATAATCATGTATTTTATTAATATATGATCTTTTCTTCCTCTTGATGATATTTTTTTATATATTGATATTTTACAACTTAATGATTTCATTAGGAGCGTCTCTGATCGCTTTCCGGGCCATTTTTAAATCTTTTTCATATCATGGATTGGAAGTTCTATTAGACTACTTAAACAAAATCTCATTAGAAAACTTGCTAATGGTGTTGAAAAGGATAGTAGTGAAATGGTAATAAAATTGATCAATGTTATTATTATAATTCATGGTGCCTAAATCCATTTCTAAATCCCTTAAGAACAGGTCAATTTTACTTCTATCAAAGCGAATGTGTATTTTTCTTTCATTGTTCTCCTGCATGTGGGTGGTATGCATAGAAAGATTGAGGGAGAAAGACAGAGGTTTGTGGTCAGATTCGAGATCGAATCAATTAAGAAGCTCAAATTTTGTAATATGGTTGAGGACATGGATGTTAGAAATTGCATAATCTACGACACTGTTACCCAGTGCATGGAAACATGTCATCTCACCGGAGAGGGGCCACTTGTTAATACCATTACAAATAATTAGGTCTTGGGAACTGCAAATTTTGAGGAGCTCAGTGTCGAATAAGTTTTTGATAATGTCTTCATGTTTTATCTTGAATTTATTGTCTAAGTTACTATCTTCATCAAGCCACAATGGGTCAGGGTTAGAGTTGTTACTTAATGTAATGTCTTGGTTAGTAGCAATTCTAGTATTAAAGTCTCTCAGTAAAAGGACATTACCATCATTTCTTAGGTTGAAGATGTATTTTTCTAAAGAATTGAAAGGATGATTATTATCCAGGTTGTTCTTCTTATAGGATGTAGAGTTTATGGGAGCGAAATAACAAATTGCAAGAAAGATCCTATTGGTGGTAGAATCAGAGATTTCGATCCAAATGTATTGATTGAAGGGGTCGATTTTATGAAGTCGGATGTGAGAGGAAAAAGTGTTCCTTATATAGAAGGCTATACCACCAAAACACCTCCGAGAGGATTTCTTATTCCAACCAGACCAAAGAGTGAAACCATCGAGGTGAGGGACCCTAGATTCATCATGTTCCCATGTTTCAACTAAGAGAATAAGGTCAATATCACTTGAAATCCAACATAACATAGGACCTTTACACCATGGAAAGCCACAGCAATTCTAGAAGAGTAACCAAAGTGATGCAAATACCTATTTATCACTCATGCTTGAGACTCTATCTCTAATAATAGCTTTCCTATTCCTAATGATTGCCCATTTCCTGGTCTTTCTTGCATCCTTGACCTTTTGGACTTCTTTCCTAAGTTCAACTTGGTCTTCTGGAATAAGATTTTCATTTATAAATATTCTCGTTCCTTTTAGGCTAGGGGATTTCCTGAGTATATCCAATTTATGTTCATGACAACTGACCTTGACATGAATGAGTTTGTGTTTATGCTCAAGTACCTTTCCGACCCTTATTGGTTCTGTGAGATAGGTTGTTTCAATTTGATATTTCGTTTATAATTGTTCTTTAACTATTTCTAATGTGTTTTCATTGTTTTGTTCTTATATACCCACAACTATAATATTTAAGGCTCATTTGTGGCGCTCATGGTCGAGAACAATTAATTTATTAATTTCCTCTTTGATGGGTTTAATATCTAAGTTATTGTCTATGTTATTTAAGGCTGACTTATTATGTAGTTGTTATTTTAGATTTTTAATCTTGCTTTTGAATGTGTCATTTTCTTCGACCATTGTTTGTTTACTATGTTCTATTTCTTGAATTTTACCTTTCATTTCTCGGAGTTCAATTTTGAGTGTGGTTATTTTATTTTCTAATGATTTGTGGTTGTTATCAAGCATTATCGTTAGTTCTAGTTTAAAATGATTTTCTCTTTCTTCTGTTCATTTTTCTAAAGACTAAATTTATTCATAGAGACTATCTAATGTAATTTTTCTTGGTCTACCTTTGCTAGAGGGGGGCTTAGAAATATTAGGGGAAGTATTCATAGTGTAATAAAACAAAACTTAACAAGAGGAGGGTAAGTGATCCGGGTAAATTTCACAACCCTTTAAACCAAGACCTTTTACTTCGACTGATGTGTTAGAATTGCATCAAAGCATTGATGAACATAAAAGAACATATCTGCATGTTGTAAAAATAGGAACATAAAAAGCATTAGCAACATACGATATTAATAATGGAGTTTTTCCAGGAGGGACTACGTCTCTGGGCCTCGGTGTCAAGATGGTGTAGGCTATTGCATTAAGTGATGGAAATAGTGAAGATGTACATGGATGGTGTTTTCTCTGTCATACAAGGAAAATTCCCTCATGCAGGAGTGGCTGGATCTCTCCACGAGATGTTCCGCTACAAGAACTCTCACTCTAAAAAAGGACTCCTATCAGCATGAAAATTTCACATGGATGATGACTATGAGTATCCTGACGAATACGGCAACAAAGGGATCTCAGTCAAACATACATGTGACAATGAGTATCCCACCAACATGGCAACAAAGGGATCTCAAACAACATAAAACAATCCATGGTAAAAAAATTACATCTCACATCAAGACAAAAACAAGATCCCACATCAAACATCAAATAGGGATCTATACAACACAATGCATCTCATAGCAACGAGACAAAGAAGTACATGATCACAAAGCATATACCTCACATCCTATAGCTATGTGAAGAAAATGATTATTGACTGTTGGATTTGGTTGTACCATCAATCTCGTGGCGTCGAATATTTTGAAAAACGACTGCTCACACATTGAATGTTGTCACTTGCAACTTCACTTTGAAAAGTGGCCGAAAAACATAAGTCTCAGATGGAAAACCTGACTACACCGCTGAACTCATGTTGCCGAGAGGTGTAGGATCAACTGTCAATTTGTTGAATAATGACACTGTCGAAATCTGGGCCTTTGGGAATCTTTTAGATTCCCCATAGATTCCTCAAAGATGTTGCTCCACTGGTAATCTGGAACTCTGCAACTCAAAACCAGAATCTAATCTCACCGTTGAGATCCTTGCAAAATTCTGAGAAGAATGAGTATAAGCTTGACCTCATTCTGGCACCGGCGAATTTTGGTCTCCAAGGAGTCTGAAAGATTCTCTCAAGATTCCTAAAGATTCTCCTCTATAGGGAATCTGAAAAATTGCTGCTCAAATGGAAAATCTAGGCGCACCATCACGCTCCTTGTAAAATTATGGTTAAAATGCATATAAATTTTAATACATTCTGACACAAGAAAATTTTACCTCTTTGTGATCATAAGATTCGCTTGACATCAAACAGGAATCTACCTCGAAATCTGTGCCTACTCCTACCTCGAAATACGTGCTCCAACCTCTGGTGCCTTGGCCTGGGCGCACTGTGAAAGGTTAAGTTTATATAAAAAATGTGGGCGGACTTATCAATGAGTCTATTGTGGCGCGTTGGTAAAATAAGTGGTTTGTCAAGGGGAGGTCGGGGGATCAAATCCCACCTCCCCAAAAATTTGCGCATTTTATTAATTTTTGGAGGGGGTGTGGGTCTGTTAGGGGCTCGACCCACATTGGGTAGCCCGCCCGCATATCCGCCGTATGGCATATATATATATAAAGGTGGGGATATGGTTGGGGTGGCGGGGTTGACTACCAACCACCCCACCATATATATGTTTATTTATATATATATGTGTGGGTGTCGTGGGGTCTAGCAAGGGTTTGTTTACATATGTGTTGTTCTTGTGGGTAGAGGGTGTAATGGGAGTCATGGCACATCACCCCTATCTATATATATATATATATATATATTTATTTATTTAAAAAAATAACACATTTTTAAAATACCCGAAAATAGGTCGAAGGAGACAAATTAACGAGCCCACAATTTCGTTTGGAATTTGGTCAGAACTGGCCAGCATCTGGTGGCCATATTTCGCCCAAATTGTGTCCTCCTTAACCTGCCATGTCACCCGGTCAACCCTAGAACTTTGATTGCTTCTAACTTCTCCATATAAGCTCAGTTTGACGAACCATTTACACCACTACGATCAGGACGACGAGGTATTCATCTTGAACCTAGTTCAAGAGAAATCTGAACGCTTTGATTTTTGAGCTTTCATCAGCCCTCTTTGTCCTGTGTGTGTCTCTAGAGCCACCTGGATCAATCCTCCCCACTAAGGAGCTTTTGGTCCTCCAAAAGCATCAACAATAATCTACAACCACTGTGTACTATGTCTGCACCACATGTGTCCCGAAAAGGTAACCCTTCCATCTCCTTCACATTTTTTCTTCAAAGCTTTAAGTGATGAACTGACACCTGCATCCTGTGCAAACCTGTCATACAATCTTCTGCAAATTACATGCTCCAATTGACCAACTATGACCCAAAACTTCTCATACTTGCCGCGAGTTTACATACTCGGAGCTCAAGTTTACATCAAATGGAAATAACACCCAAGCCATCATTACAAGGCCAAAAGCATCATCGTCGCATTTCGAAGTGATGGAAAACACATCATCACTTTTACATGAAAGAAATGCATCACATGATTTACAAGACAAGGCCAAAATATCATGGTTTCTTAACAAGTGATGGAAACACATCATCACTTTGAAAACTAAAAATGCAACATATGATTTACAAACACGGCCATGACACACTACCACATCTAGAAAAACCATCTCTCACTTATCAAAGTGAATGGATCATCTCCCCATGTCACACTTATTTGTCGAACAATTGTTTCAACTGGTTCATGCACTAACGCTTCATCCTTAAGGTACTGCTCTGGATGGAGCCTCAAACACGTGGATCGTTGATGGCCACTTTGGTTGCAATGGCTGCAAAAGGTCTTCTTCCTCTAGACCCGCTTAACCAGTTTCTTTTTCTGCTGTGGAGAAAGCCTTGTATGCCTCATCCTCCTTTGTGCTGCCATTATTTTCCAACACTCAGAAATGACATGGTTACGTAAACCACAAAAATGACAAGTTTTCTTATGCCATGATTTATGTTCATGATTAGAAACATGCTTATAACCAAAATGAACTCAAGAATATTGAGACTTGTTATACCTTCTCTGGTGGTCTCTGGTGCGATCATGGTGATGAGAGCTTGCCTCAGTGCTTTCACTGCAACACGCGCTTCCGTGGGATGATGGTGAAGTGTTCCCATAAATCCTCTTTCCTAGTGAGTTCAACAACTTTTTTTTTCCTTTGATGTCCTTCAAACATTCTCCTTTAGTGTATCCCAAACCTGCGTAGCGAGGTCTCTGCACAAACTCCAATGGCTGAGTTATGCCTTGGCCATGAATGCCAAGAACTCCTCCTTTGTACCCCATCCTATAAGGAGTCTCATGCCAGTTCTTGTAATGGTGATATCCACATTTCCAACAGAAATAATAGCATGTGAAGATGAAACTGAAGAATTATCACAACTGTTTACCTCAGATGTCGATTTTGTAACAGGTGAAGAGGACTTCTCTAAGCCTTCATTGTGCTTCACTTCCTCCAAGGGGTGAAAATGTGAAGTTGGGAAACACTTTTTGCCCTTTTTTGACGTTGAAAATTGTAATTTTCGATGTTTTTCAACTTCAACTCTACTAAAATCATATTTTTATCACAAATTATGCTTTGACATAAAAACACGAATTATAGAGAATTGTCTTACCTCCATACCGATATTTTAAAAAAAAAAAATATTGACATATAGAGGGGTAAATTTGTTGTTTACGAACTGCATATACTTGAAATTTTCAGGCAGACATAAATAGTCACTTTATTATCCTTAACTTTTTTTAGGGAAGGTTATTCATTTTTTGGAAAAAAACCATAGCATCATAATCTACATATATTGCACTAGTGCACAGACTATTTTTTGGTAATTTTCGAATCAAATCACTATTTTTTGTTATTTTTTGAAATGGACAAAGACAAAAAAACAGTGATGTTTCAATACATTTTATTATCCTTTGATTTTCTTTTCAATGTGATCGTCAATAAGAAAAATGAGAGTACCTTTTTGAAGTAGACAGGGAGAGGAAGTGCACTATGATTTTTTTGAATTTTTTGGTGTCCGCATTTGAAAGTTATTGAATTATCATTCAGTGCAATTTTTCGAACAATGAAATTCCACAGTGACACAGTTTAGTAAAAAATTAATAAAAAATTGAATTTTTTAATGAAACTCCATAAATCGCACATCATCAAAAACTAGATTTAGAGACGAATCTAATGGTAATTGGTCTGACATATAACATTTTGTTTTTGTAGGTGTTCTGTCCCTCCAAAGTTGCAGGTTTCTCAAAACTGCAGAGTTTTCTGAGTTTTTCGTTGACCAGAAACTCTCAGCCGAGAAAAAGTCTCGGCCAAGAAATTTTTAAAACTCTCGACCGAGAAATTTAAACCAATTTAACGCGCGGGAAAACTCTCAGCCGAAAGTTTTAAAAACTCTCAGCCGAGAGTTTGCGCAATAAAACTCTCGGCCGAGAGTTAGAAAAACTCTCGGCCGAGAGTTTTTGAATGTTAAAAACTCTCGGTCGAGAGTTTTTCTAACTCTCGGCCGAGAATTTGCGGCCGAGAATTTTGTGACCACAACTCTCGGCCAAGAGTTTTCAAAACTCTCGTCCGAGAAAATACCGAAATATTTAAATCTCTCGGACGAGAGTTTTGAAAACTCTCGGCCGAGAAATTTAGTTGACTTTTTTTCTCGGCCGAGAAATTAAAAATTTCTCCCGAATTCTATCTCATGCCAAAAAGTGTTTCCCAACTTTGCATTTTTGCCCCAAGGCCTCTGTCGCGGCTTGTCGCTGAAGCTGCAATCGCTACTTCTACTCCTTCTCTTCCTGTGGGAGTGCTTTTGATGCCTCGTGATCTGCTTGAAGACTTTCATTATTGGACTTCAATTCCTCCAATGCCTCTGTCATGGCTTGCAATTGAAGTTGCAATCGATGTTTGTCCTCCTTCTCCTCTTGTAGAAGTGTTTTCAACTTAGCATTGTCTGCTGCTTGTTTCTCATAAGCTTTGTACAACATGTACGCCTTTTCAGACACCCTAAGCATGGTCTCATACATGTATTTGACATCCTCCATTGCTCAACTCAGCGAACGTTCAATGGTTCATGCTTGCAATCCAAATAAGCAAGAAGACTGCTCTGATACCACTTGATTCAGGTAAATTTCACTACCCGTTAAACCAAGACCTTTTACTTCAGTTGATGTGTTAGAATTGAATCAAAGCATAAATTAACATAAAATAACATATCTACATGTTGTAAAGAAGAGGAACATAAAAATCATTAGCAACATACGATATTGATAACGGAGTTCGTTCAGGAGGGACTACGTCTCCGGGCCTCAGTGTCAAGATGGTGTAGGCTGCTGCATTAAGTGCTGGAAATAGTGAAGATGTACATGGATGGTGTTTTCTCTATCATACAATGAAAATTCACCCACTCAGGAGTGGTTGGATCTCTCCACGAGATGTTCCGCTACGGGAACTCTCACTCTAAAAAATGACTCCTATCAGCATGACAATTTCACATGGATGATGACTATGAGTATCCTATTGAACATTGAAACAAAGGGATCTAAATCAAACACACATGTGACAATGATTATCTCGCCAACATGGAAACAAAGGGATGTCAAACAACATAAAACAATCCATGATAGAAAATTACATATCACATCAAGACAAAAACAAGATCCCACATCAAACATCAAACAGGGATTTATACAGCACAATGCATCTCATAGCAAGGAGACAAATAAGCACATGATCGCATGGCATATACCTACATCCTGGAGATATCTGATGAAAAGGATCATAAACTACTGGATTTGGTTGTACCATCAATCTCGTGGCATCTAATATCCTGAAAACGACTGCTCACACATTGAATGTTGCCACCTGCAACTTCACTTTGAAAAGTGGCCAAAAAACATAGTCTCAAATGGAAAATCTGACTGCACTGCTGAAATCATGTTGCCGAGAGGTGTAGGATCGACTATCAATTTTTTGAATTCTAACACTATCGAAATATGGGCCTTAGGGAATCTTTTAGATTCCCTTTAGATTCCTCAAAGATGTTGCTCCATCGGGAATCTAGAAATCTGCAACTCAAAACAAGAATCTGACCTCACCATTGAGATCCTTGTGAAATTCTGAGAATAATGAGTATAAGGCTGGCCTCATTTTGACACCGGTGAATTTTGGCCTCCAAGGAATCTGAAAGGTTCCCTTAAGATTCCTGAAGTTTCTCCTCTATAGGGAATCTACAAAACCACTGCTCAAATGGAAAATCTCGGCGCACCATCGCAATCCGTACGAAATTCTGGTTAAAATGCATATAAAGTTGAATACATTTTGACATAGGAAAATTTTACCTCATTGGGATCAAAAGATTCCCTTGGCATCAAACCGGTATCTGTCTCAAAATCTGTGCCTGCTCCTGCCTCAAACTACATGCTCCAACCTCTGCTTCCTTGGCCTGGGTGCACTATGAAAGGTCGATTTTATATAAAAAATGTGGGCGGACTTATCAACGAGTTTGTTGTGGCAGTTGGTAAAATAAATCCTATCCTGAAGATGGATCCCCGTTGGGATTCAAAATGTCGACCATTGTATCTTAACACTATGGATAATCCGGAAATTTATGCAATAAATGATAACCACATAAGCTTAAAAACCATAAGTGGTTTGTTAAGGGGAGGTCGGGGGGATCAAATCCCTCCTCCCTAAAAATTTGCACATTTTATTAATTTTTTGAGGGGTCGTGGGTCTGTTGGGGGGCCCGACCCACATCGGGCGGCCTGCTCACATATCCACCGTATGGCATATATATATATATATATATATATATATATATATATATATATATATATATATATATAGAGGTGAGGATATAGTTGGGGTGGCAGGGTTGATTGCCGACCACCCCACCATATATATGTTTATTTATATATATGGGTATGGGTGTCATGGTGTCGGCGGGGGTTATGACCCACCGGCCCAATAAAATTTTTATTTTTTATGTATGTGTTGTTCTCATGGATAGAGGGTGCAGTGGGGGTCATGGTCTGCTGCCCCCAATATTATATTTTTTTTGTTTTATTTTAAAAAATAACACATTTTTAAAATACCCGAAAATAGACTAAAGGAGACAAATTAACGGGCCCACAATTGTTTTCCAGAATTTGGTCGGAACTGGCCGAAATCTGGTGGCCATATTTCATCCAAATTGTGTCCTCCTTAACCTGCCATGTCACCTGGTCAAGCCTGGGACTTTTACTACTTCTAACTTCTCCATACGATCTTGATTTGAAAAATCGTTCACCGTTACAATCAGGATAACGAGGTCTTCAACTTGAACCTGGTTCGAGAGCAATCCGAACACTTTGATTTTTGAGCTTTCATCAGCCCTCTTTGTCCTGTGTGTGTCTCTGGAGCCACCTGGATCAGTAAGTGAGAACTAATGCACCTGTAAAGTAGAACTAATGTGAGGTTGTCACCGCACCTTGAAGGCCGAGTCTTTGGCATATATAAATCTTGCTCTTTTTGATGTAGTGAATGTCGATAATGATGATTGCTTTGTCCTTACTGCAAATGATACTCCTGACTATGAAACCTTGCTTAAGATGAATAGACACCTCTTCAATATTTAAGGAATATCGTGGCTTTGATCATATAAGAATTTAGTGTTGTTAGGTGTTGGAGTTCGCAGAAATAGGAGTGAGTTCGCTAGTTCTCTGTAATTGATGCCCAACATGCCATTTAGAAAAGCTGAGAAAACAACCCTAGCCACTTGTTAGATTCTTCTTTCCTCCACAGGGCTGAGCAGTTGAAATTTCAAAGCCAATTCATACTAATTATCCGCACTGCAAATAATAATTAATCGACACCGTAGAGAATTATATCAAGAAAGGCACCGTAGAGAGAATTTTCAGAGTTGAGGCTTAGCAGAGAGAATTATCCACACCTAGCTGCAGAGAATTATTCACACCCAACCATAAATTCATAGGTTTCTAAATCATTTCTCAAAGAGTCGATAAACATTTCGGGGAGGCAGCGAACTTGTTGGACACCTAATCCTCTATGGGTAGGTGTGGAAGGCGAACAATCACAAATGGAGTTCAAGTGACCTTGGAATGCGGAATCCAAGAGTCACATTAATGTAATATAAATGTACATCTATGAGTAATAGAAATGCAACTAATGCTTATCTTTCTTTTGTGTGTGTTTACCTTCTCCTCCACTATGTGTGTGTTTAACATGGTATCAGAGCAGGTGAATTTTATGGCCCTGCTCCAATTTGAGCCACTCTTGTGGTCTTCTGATATGATCTAATTACTTTGTTATTTTAACAGCGTTTGTTCATTTTTTTTCCCCTCACAATTTGAAGTAACGCCCCTTCCTGCTCAAGACTGTGACTTTCCTATATTGTTAGATGTGTTCATTTATCCACTTAGACCTGCGCACCTAATGCTCTATTTTCCTAATGTTATGCTATTCTCATGCTTCTCTCTGATTATTTTATTCCAACCATGTGCTCCTGCTATCGTGTTAGAATTTTTCTATTTTAAGCCCATCATTCATACTTAGTCGTTGAACAGTGTTGAACCACGACTTGCTGTAAGATGAATGTCGTTGAAGCGTTGGATTGGAGTGGCATAAAGCTCTCATTTGGTGAAGGTTGAATGATTGGATTTATTTTGTGCATTAGAGTCTTGAATACCGTAGAAGATATGAGTGTTGAATGTGTGTTGTTCGCTCTTATTGAATGTTGGAGGGATTGCAAAATAATTAGCGTTGTCATCAATTTAATGTTGATGCACGTCTGCATAGAGAGAATCATAACTGCATGTGTCCTATCGTAACGTACCTATCTTCCTATCGATTCATTCCTTTTGAAGTAGATTCTGGGAATTCATTCTTGTCTCCAGATTCATAGTGTCAAACCGTTGTCTCCATAAATTCCTTTTTTGTGCATTTATCTGTCATCTACTTGGCTCATTAGAGATTATTGGCATTAAACACTTAGACATTCGCTTGTCTGGTCCTCCCAACTCCACTTGCGATCTCGGTGCATGTTGTGTTTGAGTGCATCGACTCATTATGTGGGTTCGTTTGTATGTGCACACGTTATTGTAATTTTTGAAGGAGGGAAGGAAGTAGCGCTTAAAAAAACCATTGTTGAAATCTCTGCAATCGAGATATCTCAGCATGGTGCGGTAACGCTAAGAGCAAAACTAGTAACCCAGGCAACATGTTAATTGGTGGCGATATTATGGGGTAAATGGATACAGTTTCCTGAAATAATGTTGTACTGGTACCAAAATAATGCCAAAGCATTGGAGAAAGGTCTTGAAAGAATTCATGTCTCTTGGATAGGTCAAGGAGAGCATTTTATCTGTGCTTTGGAATTGTGACCATCCTCAAGGAGCTGTAAGGCAGTGTGGATGCCTTGAAATCGGTGCTTGTTGCTGGTCACTCCCCACCGTACCCATTAAAGCATCAAGCTCTTCCTTTGCTCAACAGTTCCAGCCTTAGACGCAGGCCAATACCGGTTCCAACACTACATCACCTCAGTCAGCCACATAAGAATGCAACACTGGAAGATTTGCAAACTAGTTCAAAATCATGTTGTGCCAGGGGTCCAAATCATGCATAGTATATTAGATGAAGGAACAAAAGGATGAAAAGATCGAGTTTTTGCAGCAAGAAGATATTTCCCCCCCAGGTTCATACTCTTATTTAAATTCACCGTATGCCCAAATTTTGAATAGAATAAGTTAGTTTGTGGGTTTCTCAATGCATAATTTTCATAATTTTATTCACAAAAAGGGCCAAGCATTTTCAGAATTGGAGGTTTAATTTGAGAGGATAATCTTTCAAATTTGAAGTCAAATTCCTACTTCAGTTGGATTGAGGGTTAGATTTCCAGATACCCATGAATTTATCCAGGGGTTTCAACAACATAAAAGATACAAACAGAGGCTGACATCATTTGTATATTAGTAGAGAAATTATAGGAAGAGTTTGTGCAACATTTAGGAGGTCACGTACAATTTTGTGACTGATAAAACTTACAGAGGAAGCCGAATGCACTGGCTCATCTAATTGTATTATTCCATAGTTCATTTCATCACTGAGCCACATTCTCCATGTTGTAGCATAATTTCTTCTCAGAGGGGTCGAGTGGAACTTGTTGGAGAATATGGGTGCTTGTAGCTAAAGGATTCATTTGCCTGTGGACATTTCTATTTACCTCTAAAATTGTAGCAGCCATTTTTGAATAAGATTGATTGAAACCAAACTGAAGAATATTCGCAATTTGTTTACATTATAAACGGGTGCATTATCGGTTGAAGCCAACACCCTTTATTTCTTGAGCCTGAGTAGTTTGGAAAATGGCCAAATTTTATGAAGTATTATAGTCCTTGGAAACTTTGATACAATCCACTGTTGATGACACAATCTGAATCAGTAAAGACACTCTCTTTGATATCTAGACTTGCTTGCATCATGCACAAGAAAAGATTGATTTTCTGCAACTAGAATCTCAGCTTTAGCAAGAAGAATTACATCAGCGGAGTCATCATTCTGAACTTGTTTTTTTTCAGAACATTGAGACAGACTCCCATCAACAACAAGAAATTGCAGATGCAGTACCCATTTTAAGTGCAGATTTGTAGAAAGAAAAAAAAATCCAGCCAACACCTCCCAAGCCCATCATCAGACCTTGGGAATAGCTTTTCCACAACAAGCACAAAATAGGTCTTGGATATGACAAGGAGTTGTCCTTTCATATTCCGAACTACTCCAAGCCCATAAAATTTCAGAGTGTCGTATTTCTTTATGACAGTTCACCTTCAGCTGTTCTAGATCTTGCTCCTCTTCCACAGCAACAACGACAACAAATTGAAAAATGCCAACACTGTGATCAAGTTGGCCATATGAAATATCACTGTTTTTATCTTCACCGATGCAAGCACTATGGTCAACACACCCATTCTTCACACAGATGCTTCAAAAACAAGCCTCCTGTAAGAACAAAGATTCATCTTGGATGGATCACTTCTTGCAAATGGGCATCAACAACCAAGAAGATGTTTAAGACATATGTCAGAACCTGTTCTAGAATATTGAACAATCTTGCAGTTGATTTTTCGCCATCATCTCACCTTGTACCTAACAGGGGGGGAAATGGTGGTCATATACAAGCTTCAACGCCACATCAAGCGAGCCTGAGCCACAATCTCTCATTCCAGATTCAGAGTTGTAGCCAGAGACACAGCAGTTCAAGCGAGCCTGAGCCACAATTCGTCATTCCAAATTCAGAGTTGTAGCCAAAGACACAGATGCCCATGAGCATGCCTTTGGTTGGTGGACAACCCTTAAACCATCTATGTGAGGTTGATATTCTTCCTCTTTTAGAACACTTCCTCTAGCAGAAGACTTCAGCTTCTTGCCAGTTTTGGTTGAGTTCCAGGAAATGCATTAAGCATTCTAGTGTTGGTGGTCATCCTTAAACCATCACAGGTTGTAGACTTCCATTCTTTTAGGTTGAAGGTCTCCCTCCTCAAATAAGAGGGACACTTCCTCTAGCAGAAGCCCTTAGCTTATTGCTAGTTTTGGAAGAGTTCTGGGAACTGCAATAAGCGTTGCGTTCCAGTGTTGGTGGTCATCCTTAAATCACCTCTTTTTGCCAACATTTCAGAGAGCTGATTTAGCCTAAGTGCTGCCATGCATACTTTGTAGATTTGTATTACAACTCTCTTCTTGGACCCACACATACCCCTTATGATTAAGGGGGGGAATGTTGGACACCTTATCCTCTATGGGTAGGTGTGGAAGGCGAACAATCATAAATGGAGTCCAAGTGACCTTGGAATGTGGAATCCAAGAGTCACATTAATGTAATATAAATGTACATCTATGAGTAATAGAAATGCAACTCATGCTTATCTTTCTTTTGTGTGTATTTACCTTCTCCTCCACCATGTGTGTGTTTAATAGAACTCTATCAAGATCTCTGAGCTGGTAAACTTAGCAGAGAAAATCTTGAAGATTGCGCACTGCGGGTATTGGTCGACGAATAATTTGGAAAAATCAACTATATATATGTTCATGTCATTACTGTAACAGTGGATTTATTTGGGCAAAAGTGTGGGGAAAAGGAAATCATTGGCATCAACAAAAAATAGCAACATATTTGGTTTTATAACGCAGAAACCAATGAAATTTCCACCTGATAAGTTTAGAAAAATAGGTCGCAACTGCTCTTTAGACGCGGGGAAATGTAGTTTGACTTGACACGTCCGTCAACGTCGTGCCTTTCTTTGAAAGCCAACACGATTAGTTCATACAAAAAGCTCCCAAATTTTCTTCAGACACTTAAAAATCCGCACCGCAGGGAATTATATCAAGAGAGGCGTCGCAAAGAGAATTATCCACATCGAGATTTAGAGGGAAATGAATTACTAGTTAACGATTGGACTTTTGTAGTTAAACTAACTTAAACTAGTCTTAAAATAACTTGTTTTCTTTATCTTGTACTTCAATTCTACACTCGCCTAGATTTAAATTCAATATTCTCTTTCTAAACACAAATATTAATGTTTGATATGCATCAAAGAACATAGTATGAGTGACATAGAGAAAAAATGAGAATCTAAAAGAATTTATATATAAACCAACCTAGATCTATCTTAACTCCGGATCTACCAAGCTCAGAGAGGGATCAAATCTCATTTCACTTTAAAAGAGGTTTGCATCTCAAGAAATTTGATCCCTCTTGACACTTGGTAAATAGAGAGTTAATATGGATCTAGGCTAGTTTAATTATTTATTATAATTAATTATAGTTATAAATATAATTATAATGATTAATTTCATGTTTTTTCTTTTATTTATTTTATTTTATTAATTTTATTACTTATACTTTGACGGGGTCAAAATTTTAAACATTACAACATCTCTACCATGTTGGGATCAAATGCTTACATAGGAGTTAAGTGAACCTCAAATATAAAGATTTTTTTAAATAAAAAGTGGATTGGTTGAAAGGAAATCTTGGATAAAATATAATATTATAGTATTATATTTTACCCCATATTTATTACCACTTCCACTCAATAAAAAGTGGCGGGGGGAATTACTATTTAAAATGTAATATTATTACATTTTACTTAAAATTTCGCCTAGTAAAAGGTGGATGAAGGTAGGCATAAGTATTAGATACGATCTAATAATTATATTTATTTCCCCTATCTCCTCCCCTCACCCCATCTCACTTTCATAGTTAGGATTATTCATTTCTAAACTTACCATCCTAGATCCCTCAGAGCTCTATTTCTATAGCACATTATTACACATAAATTAAGAGAATATATTACATATATTATATTAAAACGATTATCAAAGAAGACATTAGAAGGAGTTATGTATGTTGTGGAATCATGCTTAACCTTACTGCTCTTAAAAACACCTTCCTAAATCATTGAATAACCTCCACTAAGCTCTGAAGCTTCTACTAATATATACACATCATATATTCATATATTCAACTAGGATAGAAAAAAAGCATAGAAAGAGACATAGGACCAAGAAACAAATCTATAAAAATGCTCAGAGTGAACATATCCATAAAAATGTTTTACCTTTACACGTTACATTGATTCAACACCATCATTTTCTATAATCAATTATGTATCTAAATATAACATCAAACTAAGATGGATCTAGGCTAGTTAAATTACCCCCTTAAATAGGTTATATTCCATATAAATACCATGGATGCTTAATACAATGGGTCATTTTTTTTTACTATTTAATTTTTATATGGTTATTTTTATTTAGTTATATCGTTATTTTTATTTTATTTTCATTGAATTAAAATATTTACATTATATTATATTACATTAAGTTACAAATCTCTACCATATTTTATTTTTATTTTTACCTTAGTCAAAATGTTTACATTACATTATGTCATGTTACATTACACATGTGACATCTCTAACATACTTGTCTAGAAAGCACCTCCCAACCCACTAAAAAGTGAGTAATTTTATTAAGAAATAAAAAATATTAGATTATATTTTAAAACAAAAATATTATATTCAAAATCTAGAGTCCAAAAACTACTAACACTAAATTAACTATTTTACTTTAATTATTAATTTATTTTATTTAATTTTTATGTTTATGTAATTTGACCTAGCCAAAATGTTCAACAAGACATGACAGGACAAAACAATTATTATATAAATCTAAGTATATTATATATAATAATATAAAAATTTAAACTAGCAATTGCACCATATGTTGCAAAGGAAACACTATAAAGAAGTAACATAGGAAAAAGTAGTATAGAGGAAAAAATATGTGATATGTTATGTGATTTAATTGAATATTTAACTTATAACTATGAATTATTTATCTAAAAAAAATTAGCATACATCTAGGTATAAATATGTGCTCGAAAGGTTAGGAGTGGAACAATTGTGCATTTATAAGTTAAGGGGCCTTCCTAGACAACACTCACAACAACTCTTTTTTTCATACGCCTTTTGTAAAACCTATCCATTCCATAGATTTGAAGCTCTTCTAGTTCAACATATCCTTCTAGCTGCTCGGATCATCCATTTCTGGCATGGTGTTGCTCGAGAGCCCCATTGCATGTATGGATAGAACGATATCAGGAAAACAGATTGAAACTTATCGTGAATTTGAATGAAAAGTTGTCGTTATGATGAATTTACCTGCACGCGAACATAATTCTGACGGTTGTCACCGAAGGCCATGTTGATAACATGATCTACTATGTCAGAGAGATGATATAGGACGATTTTCATCATGGGCTTAGCCCACTAGAAGGATCCCCACCCTCTGACATCGTTGCGTTCGTAGGTACGATCGAACTGACCCGTTCCAAGAGATAGCACGAGCAGATCGTCGACATCGTTAACGAAGGGAAATTCTTGTTTATTATGCAACACGTGTTATGGTTACAGCGGCAGGTTTGTTCATCACTAACCCACCATTGACGGAAGTGCAAGTTGTTTGGCCATCGACGAAAGTCATGGAGACGAGCCCCATTTCCTGTATGGATAGAATGATATCAGGAAAACGGATTGAAAATTATCATGAATTTGAAAGAAAAGATGTCGTCATGATGAATTTACCTACACTCGGACATAATTCTAATGGTTGTCACCGAAGGCCATGCTGATAACATGATCAACTGTGTGAGAGACGCTGTCGAGGACGATTTTCATTGTGGGTTTAGCCCACTGCAAGGATCCCCACCCTTTGACATGGTTGTGTTTGTAGGTATGATCGAATTGGATCATTCTAAGAGACAGCACGAGCAAATCGTCAACACCGTTAACGAAGGGGAATTTTTGTTTATTGTGCAACACATGCGTTATGGCTGCGGCAGAAGGGTTTTCCATCACTAAACCACCATCAACAACAATGTATTCATTTGGTCGTCGACGTAAGTCATGGAGACGGGCTTGAATAACCTCGACATGGCCGAAGTGGCATGACTAACCTCCCACATTTTGAAATCATAGTTTTTAGTTTCCAAGGCGTCGGCAAGGGAGAAGAGAAATGGCCCGACACTAGAGAGATCGTAGCAGGGGATGAAAACCAGCTTCAGTGTATCCTTTAACGTCAAATATTTTTTGTCGGCCTTGAGGAAGCAGGCCTTGAGCAGGAATTCTAGGCTTTTGGTGGCGAGAAACCCCGAGGGGCTAAATATCTTCTTTCCCTTCTTCGCCAAGAGCATCATCGTGTCCACAACCTTGAACAAGGGGCGACCAGTGTTGTTGTTGGAGAAAAGCATGCTTGTTAGAATTCCTCCCGTGCTTGTTCCCGCAACCACATCTTAATAGTTGGCAATTTTGGCTTCGGGGTTCCCGGCCTTTTGCCCAAGGGCATCTTCCAGGTAGGCCACATCCCTTGCGGTGATTATGCCTCTCATACCACCATCGTTGATGCTCAAAATGCACACTTTGCCTTTCGTAGAGCCTTCTACGGTGGCCTTCTTGTTTCCTGGCATCATTGGCTGGATCAGACTTCCGACAAGCTCATGTAACAACAGTGGAATCCAGAGCTTGTGGTCTCCGTAGCCGAAGAGTCAATTGTTCTCCATCTTTGAGAATATTACACATTGCAGCTTATCTGTGTCATAACTGAGTCTTTTCATCTCCTATGCTTCGATGCTTTGAGATGTGAAAGCCATTGAATAAAAGCAAAGAAATTCATCCTTTTTATAACCTAAAAGATTCAAAGCTCCTCCCTTGTAAGTCCCATGAATTTCAAAATTTGAATCTTATAGCTGTAATCCTTAAAGAGCCAAAACATCGAGCTCCAAAAACTTCCTTTTAGAGCTTCGAACCCTCAATATACAAGATCGAAAAAAGAAATTTGCACTTCAATGTCCAATGCAACTATAGGCCTCTCTTCTCTCCTAAATAAAGAGCTCTACTATAAATTCTTTGGCCTCCAGGCACTTAAAAGGCTCAAAAATTGCATAAGGAGGCAAATGTTTTAGAACTTGAAGCTAAAAAAGAAAAATGTAGAAAAAGCTTTGAAAAATTATAAATTAACTTGGTGACATTAAAAACCAAACCTTCAAGAATTGTCTCAAGAAAGGTCACATTTGTAACCACTCAATCAATAGTGAACGCTTGGATAATGAGATGTAGAGAGCCCTGTAACCAAGGTAACACAAACCATGGCAACAGAATGAGTGCAAAAAAAAATGCTGGAATTGTAATTGAGATTGTTTAAACAGTTGAGTAACTAAAAAGAAAAAAGTACCTTTCATAAGAAGAACCATGAATGTTAGAGAAGAGAAATGCATTTCGAAGACACATGTTTAGCCTTACACGATACCCGTGTCATACAGTAATGAAATTACATAGTCAAATAGCCTTAATAAGCACAACGCACGTCCATGTAACAAGAATGATGAGTTCATTCATAAAAGAACCACATGCCCTTACCGCTTCTCCGACCGTAGTTGAAATTCCAGAGAGTGGTTCCAGTTCATCATGATGCAGATTCAATACAATCTGTTGTTGTGTTGTGTTGTAAAACAAACACATTATTTCCAAAATACAGCAAAAAAATCCAGAAAACTAAGTGCCATAATAGCCTCCAAAAATGCATGCAGAAACATACCAAGACATCTAATGGCAAAACCAAGTCATGTATCGTCTCTTTGGTAGCAACACTATCAACTGGGAAGGCTTTCACTGGAGCAATGTAGAATTCGTCGTGGGCATCCTTTTCTGGTGACTTGGTATCAGAATTCGACAACCAAAATTGAGTCTAATTCTCCTTCTCTGCAATTTTTCCTACAAAACTAAGTTACAAAATGTTACCTACTTTAGAAAGAAAAGTATAAAGGAAAGAAAACAGACTTGTATTGCCTTCTTCTTTCAATTTCACGCGCACAATGTAGTTATTTAAAGAACCTAAAACGGTTTTCATTATTTCTATTATTTCTGTAGCTAATTAATAACAATATTCAATCCTAAGGTAGATCTTATTCAATCGTCTAACATCAAAATCAACGGTACAAAATGGTACAAGTCGCAGTTGAGGGGAGTTGTTTTCAAAGAGGGACGCTTTACAACGTAATAATAATTAGCAATATTTAATAAAATTAGACATATTTCACTAAAATTCAACAATACAATTTCAAGTTTTTTCGTTATTTAAAATATAATTATGAATGTATAAATAGATTCAACACCCTGAAAAACCTCTAGCAAATTAAACAATTTAAACTCGAACTTTTAAAAATCTCTATTGTATTTTGATTAAAAATAACCAAAAAACAAATCGTGAAAAAAATAATTTCGTCTATAAATTAAACTACACTTAAACACATATATTATATTATATATTTATTTATTAAATAAATTTATATTATATCGCATATTTATTTATTAAATAAACATCCTTAAATTACATACACATTTATAACATCAGAAGGAAGGAAGTAGCACATATAAAATAAACATTGAAAAGTGGATTGGACAGGATGGAGTTTGGGCGAGCGCCAATTCATGCATGACTCATGCCCTCTTTTCCAAACTATGGTCAAAGACGAAACATCGCATGGTTATGTCTCAATATTTTTATTTTTAATTGGAGTTGGAAATAGAATTTCACGAGCAAGTACCTATATTTTTTCTCAATGAGGTATACTTGTATTTATTTATATAATTGGTGTGAAACATGGATTTTTATGATTGAATTGTTTTTAAAAATTTGTGGGCATATCTGGATTTTTAGGATTAAATTGTTTTAACAATTTGATATGTAATTTTAAATTCAAATTAATTAATTTACACTTAATACATCTCTATTATATCAATTTCTTGAAAAAATAAAACCTCCTTTCCTTTCCTTTTCTTTTTAATTGCCTTGCGTGGAAAGTTGGGGATGGCTGGCAGGTTATCCTTGGTAAAATCCTTTTCTTGAAGGAGCCCACTGTTATAAATTATCTTCGAATCTGATCCACTTCTTAAACTCGAAAGGTTTTTTCACCCTAAGCAATTTCAAAAGAAAGGATAATCTCTCATCGATCTACTGGCTGTCTCCCGCCGATTTGGGTATCAAGGGATCTTTGGGAAGCGGATGGCTTTTTTTCACAAATGAGCTCTATATCAATGGTATCAGACTAAGCTCCTCTCTGGAACACTTCTTCTGGATGGGTGAGTGCAAAACTGCAATATGAAGCCATAGCCCTTTCTTCAGTGGATCCAGCTATTTGCTGGGCAATAACTATATTTGGAATTGTAACATCACAAATAAGTTGAAGTGTTTTTTTCTGGCTGGCTTTGCATTACAAATTATAAATCTTGGAAAAGCTAAAAATAAAAGGACTCTCTGGTCCAAACATTTGCTGCCTCTGTGAAAACCAGGAAGAATCAGCGAATCACATTTTTGTCTACTGTGAAAACCAGGAAGAATCAGTGAATCACATTTTTGTTTGCTGTAGGACTGGAAAGGAGATTTGGCTTTCGGTATTACAGGTCCTTAACATAAAAGACAATTGTGACCAGCCTACATTTGAGAAGTCCCTTCTTCACTGGTCAAAGAAGCCAAAATTTCTTAACCCTCTCCCTATATTTGTGTCTTGGGGAATCTGGCTGCTCAGAAATAGAATTGTTTAAAAAATAAATTCATCAACATTTCCCATCCCTCTTTCATGATTGTGCGCAGTCTGAAGCAAAACAAAAAACTTCAAAGAATTATCACTTTCCAATTTTATCTCAAAGCTGTCCAATTGGATTCTTCGATGGAGCTGCTCAGGAGGGCAGATGTGGTGGGGGCATAGTCAAGCGGTCTGGAACTTCCTTTATTCGATTCAAAATTGGCATACAGAAGGGAACTAATACCAAGGCAGAGCTAATAGCAGGCTGGGCACCGAAGTTTGTTGCTGACCTGAAAAATATCAGACGCGTGCAAATTTTAGGAGACTCAAAATGTCTTATAGATTGGCTGGCAGGAAAAGCTCAGTTAGAAGTTCTGAACCTATCCCATGGAAGAATAAAATTGTAAAGCTAAAATATCACTTTCTGCAAATCAACTTCATGCATATCCGCAGAGAGCTAAACTCAGCAGCAGACCTCTCAAAAAAGCTCTTGCCATGAGCCCTGGTGTCATTTACTTTGACTACTGGGTTGGAAACTCAGTTCAAAATTCACATACAATGGCTATCTGTTGATCAACATTACTTACTGGTCTTTCTTTTTTTTTCAAAATGCTTTTAAGACTCAAAATTGTATCCTACATTCATAATACTCTGCATATTTCTCAGGCTGAAGAATATCAGGAAAAAACATTCCACTCGGATCCAGTCTTACATTTCTTCAGGGAGGGATATCTGTTGTAAAACATACTTCTCTTACAGCCTCTGTTTTTTCTGTGTCAGCTGTATTAAATTATACAGATCTGCAGTGTCTTTTGCTGTTACATCTGCTGTCGCAGATGACTATGATATGCAAACTGATTTTTTCTTTATAGCTGATCTGCAGAGTTTTTATAAACCGTTATGGATTGTACTCTATGGAATAACAAATTTTTTTTTTGAGTTTTGGAAAAAACTGCTAGAAACAAACAATTTATTTTGTATGATTTATATTTATTATTATTATTTAATTTTAAGATTATTGCTAATCAGACATCAAATTGTTGTATGAAATCTTTTTGTTTATGGATAAAAGATCCACTTCCTTATAGCTATTTCATTACTAAATCTAAAAAGATATACATACTTTATCTCTATACTTTTGAACCTGTGACTCTTTCTGAAATTAAGTGTGGAAAAAAAGATTTTCACTAAAAAGTATTATTATCTTGGGCTTTAATTGGCAGGATAGATGGTTCTCGACGGCTAAATCGTTTTTCATGAGAAGATACTTTCATACATCTAATGTTTGACATGATTAAGATAACTTTTGCCAAATTCCAAAACTGAACTAAGATACCTTTTGCCAAATTCCGAAACTGACTGATGGTTTAGCTTCCATTGTTCAATCAACACACCACGCATAGAATGAAGGCTCAGCAACCAGTGCATTTTTTTAAATCTCTATTCTCAATAATTGTGGCATTGATTGTCTGTTATGCACAATTTAACTTTTCTAACAATCGCATTTTAATTTCATAAAGTTGTCCATAATAAATTATAAAGTGTAAACATATAAATTTTCTGTAACTTTTTACAATGCAATTTGGACATTTTTTAGGCCCAAATTGTATAATTGCCACACACTAGACCGCAAGATCCACTTCTTTGAGGAATGGTGATATTGAGCAAATACCAGATCAAATGAGGAGAGTTTTCTTAAGATCTGCGTTATGCTCGAATACAACACATTTGTTCTGAAAACATTGTATTGATTTAGACGTTCATCTCTGGCCTGGCTTCAAATGCCAGGCTCTTCAAATGCAAATGCTTGCGGTGTTGGTGTGCAGCAGGGCAGTTTGGTAGCCAGTCCCATCTGCCCTGAGTGACACTGTAGACAACCACCTGTAGACTCCCATAGGCTCTGAAACACAAATTGTTTCCCACTCCCACACACTCAAACCAGGTCGAGCACGAATCCCTCCGAAATTGCCGACAAACATATTCAGGCATCCTTCCAATCTCCTTCCATGAAAATCCATGATGATCAATGCCATCCTTGTGGAGAAGCTCCCACATGATCACTTCTGTCAACAGGTGGTTCTCTTCAATGCCTCCAACCAGCAGTATTGACGACTCACAGGCCACCAATCGAGGCCATATATTAGGGCTATTATAGGGTACATCAATTGTGAATGACATTCCTTCCCGGATGTGGTACCCCATGATGCCGTCCCGCACCGTCAAGCAGAACATGAAACCGTTGCGCACAAACATCTCGCCGTTCCGGATCACCAAACCCTGGGGCAAACTGCCTCTGATCTTCTCCCATGATTTTGTGGATGACTTATACACTTGTGCTATTACCGCATCATCCCTTGTTTTTCCCACCACGAGGACCTCATAGGTGCCCGGGTCGTCCCCGACCACAATTGCCTTGCCCATCACGCTGGTCACGCTGAGAATCTGGGGCAGAGCAAAGCATGTCTGGCTGAGAGGATTGCAAACACAGACCCGTGGAAACGAAGTTCTGTAGGTGTTTGGATAGATGGGAATGTCCAGCAGTAGTAGCCCTGCCGCCGATCCTCTGTAATTGACTCTGCAAATATCGGGCATAAATGACAGGGACAGCGTTTGCCAGGTCCCGCTGCAAAAGGAGTAGAGCAGAAAAGGCATCCGAGGGTTAGGCATGCACAGAATGAGGCACGGTTGCCCGCCGCCCAATTCAGCCCACAGACGACCAAATTGATTGCTGGACAACACATCATTCCAACACTTACAGACGCACCGGAAACGAAATATGCAAGCTAAGGGCAGCCGTGCCAGCAGATACTCTAACAAATGTTGAGGCAATTGAGACCAGATTGATCCATCTCCACCTGAATTTTCTGGATCTGCGGCCATTCTAATATCTATACTTTCAGTCACAGAACAGAGAGAACTTGGTAGGTTCAATCGCCGCTATGCCGATTGGCAAATGGTCATGGACATAAATGATGAAATTGCCCATGGCTTTAATGATGGAATTCGCCATTATTATAGAGTTATGATCCAAGGCTGCTAATCATGGCAACACCATGTCGTTATGAGCCACCCTAACCTTCGCGTGGATAACCGTTGACCATCCATTATGGTCGGGATCTGGTGATAATCCACATTTAACTTTTCTTATGATTGGGATCAATGATAATCCATAGTTTTTTTATCCTTTTCCCTTTCTTTTTCTCTTTCCGTTTTCACTATTTATTTAATTTTTTCATCTTATTTTTTAACTTTCTTATGATTTGGATCAATGATAATCCATAGTTTTTTATCCTTTTCCGTTTTCTTCTCTTTCCGTTTTCACTATTTATTTATTTTTTTCATCAATTATTTATTTATCTTATTTATCTTTTTGGGCTGAAAGAAGAAAATTATTTTTGGAGTTGTTTAACTGAGGTGGAGGAAAAGTGACTAGAATATTCAGCACTATCAAAAATTTCTAGAACATCTAAAATATTGAAGTTTGATAGCTATAATCTAGATTTACAAAAATCACTGCGAGATTTTCTTAAAATCTTACCGAAATTTCTAAGATTTTCAGGGCAAAAAAACAGTAGAGTACTGCTTAGGCTAAAACTAATGTATAAGACAAATTGCTTCTTCATCTTATTCTTGTATCTTCCAGCTTCTCCACAAATTTTTAGCTAAATAAATTATCCCAAAAATTAACTACCAGAATATCTGCATAATTTTTTCTGACAATCATTCTAAAATAAAATAAAATAAATTTCAGAAAGAAAAAAACGCTGATTATATTGATGAATATAAACAGTACATAGTCCAATAATCTCAGCTGAAGAGGGTCTCACAGCGAGAAAGCCACCATCAATTGAAATCTGCTCATTAACAAGTTGGAGCATTAATAATGATTGGGCATCCACATAACCAGGTCAAGATCCAACTCGTGTTCATAATATACAAAAAATCAAAAGGAGTAATATAGAGAAGATAGAATTCCTCCAATTACATCTTCATAAGCAGGTAATGATATCAAGTAGAAAGCAATCTCAAGAAACATCATAACAAATTTGGAGATAGATAAAGTTGATTCTCTTGAGTATGCAGATAGAGATGACCTATAGTCGGATATAGCAACCCTGTGTTGAAAAGATTTGAGCAGTAGGAACAAGTGTTCGACTGCATATAGAAAATGATTGCTCATAGGCTGCCACATAGATGATAATCCCGCTCGCTTGTTTTGCCACGCTCGCTCGCTTAATATAGTAACCTCAGATTTCTGTCAATCACGCTCGCTTGAAAAGAAACCAGACTCGCTTGTAAGCAGTTATCATGCTCGCCTGAAGAGTATAACATGCTCGCTTGATTTGTCTGATGTGTGTAATAAAAATCACGCTCGCTTGTTATATGAACCGGCTCGCTTGTAATATATGAGAGAATAAACACTCACTTGATCTATGTACCTGTATAAATACCATATAAAGCCGACTCCTAGAAAAAACATAAACAGGGTCGCTTGTGTTCAAAATAGGCACCATGTCCCGTGACGATGATACTAGTTGGTGGATCTGCTTGTGAAAAAATAAAGAACCTGCTGTCACCAAAACAATATGCTCTGTCATGGGAGCAATTCAAAAAAGAACACCAAAAACAAAGATAGAGAATTATGGCAGAGGAATGAGAGAAACGCCAATCTGTTCTCCATTAGAGAAACAGGTAATCATCATAGAACCAAACTCCGCCAAAAGTCCCTTCTTGGATAGCCTGTCAGCCCTCGTGTTGTTGTCGCGATAAATATGATTAATGGGAGGGTAATTCAGTCTTTTCCATAGTTTCTGGGTCCTATCGATCCATCCTTGTAATTGCGGAATATCCATATGAGTATTTTTGGAGATCCATCCGATGGCCAGCTTAGAATCCCCATAGATGTTTACCACCTGGATCTCAAGGTCATATGCCACAAGAAGCCCACCCCACAGCGCCATTATCTCCGCTTTGTTATTAGTACCGGGACCTTCGTTCCAGTGGATGTGATAACGATCATGCTCAGAAATCTTGATCCACGCCCCACAACCGGTGATGCCATCAGCAGATGCACCATCAAAGAACACGGCGGGAATGGAAATGTCGTGTGGTCTTATATGACGAGAGCCATCAACGACAACGACAGGTTGTGGGGGAATATCATCCATCCATGTTTTTATAGCCATATAAACCCGATGAATTTGGAAAGGAATCTGTTCGAAAATCATCTTGTTCCTTGCCAGCCAAACCTCCCATATAAAGTAAAATGGTAACGATCGGTACTTACTATGCAATTTGTCCCATACCTGTGCAGCAGAGATGAAGTCTGCAGGGAACTAGGTCGGATCCAATATGTAGGAACTGAACAGCTTCCAAAGATAGTTAACACTGGGACATAAAAAGAAAAGGTGTGAAATGGATTCTTCTGCTGAAAAACAAAAAACACACCGACCAGGGCCGTGATGACCCCTCTTTCTGAGATTATCCCATGTAAGCACTCTGCCTTTCCAAATTAACCAACCAAAAATAGTAATTTTCATAGGGATATTCCTCTTCCAGAAAGGAAGGAAAACGCTTGAAACTTGATCCTGCTGAGATGAGGCAATGTAATTCTGGTAAACGTCCTTCACAATTATGGAGTTATTTCTTAAAGGCCCACACCATACTATATTGTCACCCCCCGGAGCCTAGCTTAGGCCGGCCCCACGCAACGAATTCTGGAAGCAATTCCAATCCTCAGCATCAACACCATCTAATCCAAGTTGCTTCGCAGTTTTGAAAATGGGAGCAGAATGGGACCAACAGTAAATAATCTGAGAATAGAAAAAAATGCCACGAAAGGATAGAGCATGAATGAGACTCTGTGTAGGAGCAGACTGTGGCGTCAACGACAAGAGGGTGGACACGCCAATTGGAATGTTACTGTCGTCTCGGAAATTCCAGCGAAGACGAGGAGAAAAGAGGGGGAGGATCATCTTGAAACTGCGCCAAATGCATGAAATGAAACGAGGGAAAGAAAAACTATTACAGCTGATCTTTAGTAAAGCATCCCCCTGGATATACTTGGCTTTTATAATGTCGTTCCATAAGCCAGAACTATTGATAGCTCTCCAAAAGGACTTTGATAAAAGGGCGCAATTAAAAACCCGGGTATCAAGAATACCCCAACCATCCGACTTCTTGGGTCTACAAATAGCAGCAAGACTGCAAAGAGGATATTTCCTGTCCATATTGGCGCCCCCCCAAAGAAAATGAGATATGATGCTGTTGATCCTAGAAATAACACCAGCGGGAATAAATAGAAGATGAGCCCAGAAAACAATAATCTGTGATAGCACCGACTGGATCAAAATGAGCCTACCACCCATAGACAACCACTGATGAGTCCACCGCTGAATTCGGTCCCGAAATCTATCGAGAATCCAATTCCAGTCTCTGTTCTTGTATCCACATGGCTTGATAAAAAAGCCCAAGTATTTGAAACCATTAGACATGTGACGAGTGCTGATGCCCATGAAATCAGCAATGAAATTAATCTCCTGGATGTCACCATATTCATATAAAAGAAAAGACTTGCTGCAGTTAATGCCCAATCCAGTAGAAGATTTGAAGCGGATAAGCATAATGTGAATATAGAACCAATGGTTCCGTATCAAATATCCAAATAGCAGTAAATCATCCACAAATAAAGAGTGTGATGTGGAAACAGTGTTTGAGAAAGCAAAACCTTTGATGTATCCTTTCTGTTCAGCATAATGCATTAACCTGCTAAAACCATCCATCACAATAATAAAAATGAGAGGGGAAAGGGCGCACCCCTGCCTCAGACCCCGGCCAACCTTGAAAAAACGGGAAGGATATCCATTGACAATAACAGCATATCTAACATTAGATACGCAGGACATAATCCATCGAATAATCCGGATGGGAAGGCCGATCTTTAGCAACATAACTTGGATGAATGACCAGTCCACAGAGTCATATGCTTTAAACAAATCCACCTTCATGATTAAAGCTTCTTGTTTGTCAGAGTGCATGGAATGAGAAACCTCCTGGGCAATGGCAATCGCATCATGAATAGATCTACCATTAAGAAAACCATATTGCTCCATTGAAATGTTGGCAGATAAGACAGATTTAATGCGATTTGCAATAATTTTTGATGTGAACTTATATATTAAATTGCATAGAGCGATAGGTCTAAAATCCGCAAAGGACTGTGGATTCGAGACTTTCGAAATGAGGGCAATAAAAGAGGAGTTCAGATTAGCAGGCATGATACCCCTTTTCCGGAAGAGTTCCAACATGTCAATGAGCTCAGCCCCCATGAGATCAAAGAAGTGAATGAAGAATTCTGCAGGCCATCCATCAGGGCCCGGGCACTTGTCATGTGGAAAGGACTTTAGGACCGATAGAGCCTCATTCCCAGTGATACATTGATCTAAAACAGCAATAGCCTCCACCCCAAAGAATCTGGGAAACTGGTCGAGTACCCAAGATTGATTCTCAACATCAATAGACAGATCACATGAATAAAACTTAAAGAAGTGTGAAAAGGCTTCTTCTTGAATTTCTGTAGTAGAAAACACAAAATCGCCATCCTCCTTTTTGATACGCCAAATAGCATTCCGATTGCGCCTTGCATTAGCAGATTTGTGAAAATAATGAGTGTTGAGGTCGCCCTCCTTAAGCCAGAGCATTCTACTCTTCAACCGCCATGTAACCTCCTCGATTCGCAAAATATCCTGCCGTCTAGATCCAAGTTCCTGCAGAAGGCGCAATGCATCTTCATCTAGACTTGAAGACACAAAGGAAGCATATAAGTCCGCCATCATCAAAGAAATCTCCTTAAGCTCTTTTTTGAGAGCCGATTTTTTCCTAATCTCCCATTCCTTCGACGCTCTCTTGATTTTCTGGAGCTTAAAATGGAAGCGGTCCCATTCCTTGAGGCTTACATCATCAATCTCTTGTTGCCAAATCCTGTAAACCAATTTTGAATAATCCGCATCTTCAAGCCAGATCCTATTAAATTTAAAAGGTCTACCACTTGTGACAGAACAGGATTTACAAGAGAGCCGTATAGGCATGTGATCAGAAACATTTGATATAATAACATCAGAACGAAGCAGATTCCATCTATCAACGAGGTTAACATGCACCATAGCTCTATCCAGTCTCTTGCCAATAAATTGATCATTGGCACGCTTGTTTGTCCAAGTCGGCAACAGAGGAAGAGGTCGAATGTCAGTCAAATGAAAACCATATAATAAGTCGCATAAGAAAGATGAAAGAGGATCAAATCTGGCAAAGGAACCCCACACTTCATCAGGCCGCATCGTAGAATTGTAATCACCCATCAATATTAAATTGTGCAAAGCAAGTAAACCAGAGTCAGCCATTCGCTGCCAAAATGACAGTCTATTGCGAAAGGGCGCGTATATATTAATAACATAAACCTTCTCCTCATAACCTCTGAGATGACCAGCGAACAAAATACCTCCGAAGAACCTGTAGGCCTTAAATGATGCCATCTCCGGGTTCCAAATAGCAATTAACCCCCCTGAATGACCAACAGCATCAACCGCAGCAGCCTTCCAGCCATTTTTAAAACTGAGAAATAATTTGATAGCCCGCTCACGGGCACATAAAGTTTCTTGACCTAGAAAAATAATAGGGTCTTTAGAAAACAAAATCTCCCGAAGGCAATGTGCTTTGGAGGCATCGCCCAACCCTCATATATTCATGGAAATGATGTTATTCATCTCGACTTTGGTTCTGGGTGGCGTGCTTCAAGCGCCCGAAGATCATCCCATGTGCCTTCACTGATCGAGATTGGGATATCAGTGAGACTGTCATCTTTATCAGAAAAAAGAGATATGGCCTTAAATTTCCCTTTAGAAAGTCTATTAGCTACTTTTGATATACCCCTATTGGACGGGTTATCAGCCAAGTGGGATGAAAGCTTAGCATCGGAAGATAAAGGAGGTCTGTCAAAAACAGTAAGAGCTGCGAGGTCGATATTTGGGTTGGCCAATATGGATTCCAAGTCAGTATCCACAGTATTCCTGGGAGAATTCGGAAGATTAATGGGTTCAGTCGATTCGGGAGAGATATCAAAGGTCGTATGGGGACTATAGGAAGAGCTAGGCGGAGAAGCAGAGGATTCACCAATGTGGAAATTAGAAGAGGGATACAGTGGGGCATAATGAAAATAAAATATATCTATCTCAAAAAATATCAAAATTTCAAATGAAAAATGCATCTATTTCAAATGAAAAATGCATGTTGATTGAGGATTCAGATAATAAATGCAGCTTTTGGCATTCAGTAACCGCCGCCGGTGTTAAAGAGCACTGAAATTTTGATTTCAACGGGCGCCGCCAGCGTTGAAAACTACTGACTTCCGAGTAGTATACTGCTTTGAAATTCCACGGCCCGTGAATAACATACATCTTTGAGAATCTGAAATGGGGAAAAACCATATCGCGGGCAAACCCTCACAATATTCCACGCCAAATGCATTTTTCACTTGTAATTTATCTAATCTTTGGGTTCGTTTAGATTGAGTAGCGGAACCGTTTTTTCCTTCTAGAGAGGATTGAGTAGCTGCACCTATAACAACGAGGTAGGTGGGAAATATCTCTGTACTCATGATACTATATTTAAAAAGTGCAGATATTTTGGTTTTTTTATTTTTATTTTTTTTTTAAGATTTTATCAGAATTTTGATAAAGATGTGTTAGAATTGTATAATTCTTAAAATTTAAGTGTTTTGGGAGTTTTTCAATTAGTTAAAACTATTTATACATTAAAACATATTTTGAAATAATGAAAAATCACAATCTCATCTAAAATTGTATCACTAAATTTTAGGGGAAAAAAGCCATCAAATAATTAAAGTACACTCATTAAAATTGGTTTAAGTTAGTTATGCCATAAATTAAATTGTTATTCATTAGGATTTTGGAGGTCTTGCATAATATAATTTGATAGTCTCAATATTTGAACTTTCACTCCTATTTATTACTATGACAAAAAGAAATTAATAAATGAATAGTTGATCCAAGCAATTAATCTATGAAAGAAAGTCAAGCAAGAGCACCATAGGGTAGAGGAGGGCATAAGTTGGCTAACAAAGAATGTGGTTTCCATTGATATCCATTAAGATTTTATAGGTTTTGTGTTTTTAATCAAAATTTTAGTGAAGGGAAAGTCGACCCTATGGGCAAGAGGTAAGGTGCAACTACTAGGGAAGCCACCTATTCTCACCTCAATTTCCTTCTTCTATGTTGATAGGAAAAAGTCTTATACATAAGAAAGGGAAACCATAAATGAATGAACTATGTTAGAGATGCTTTAAATATGCAAAGGAAAACAAAACCTAGCTTAGACGAAGAGAACTCACTCAACCGCGGCGACAACGAAAAATATAAAAGGTGAATGACATAAAATCCTTAAAAGAGGGGTACCTACTAGTTTAACACACACACACACACACACACAATATCTGTGAAGCACAACCAAAACAATTAATATAGTTATATTATGACCACCATGGTTTGATCCATAACTATGTAAAGGATGTTTACACCCAAGTCACAAGAGTTATAAGAATATTTAAAGTAGCCCAAAGGAAAATATACACAATACAATGAAAAAAAAAACTTACACTTGATGATAACATTGTAATTTCAAAAATGGTATAATTATCAAACACACCTTTAGAAATTTATTTGCACTAAGATTGGGCTCAAAACATAGTTTGTTGAGATAGTTCTTATTCCCACATCTACTCCTTATGGAGACCCTTACTGTGAAATGAATAAAGACACAATTGACCGCAAGCCACCAATAAGAACCAAATGATGTTGATTTGGACATAACAATGGTAACTCGAGCATATGACCAAACTTTAGCAAATAAGAGAACACTCCAAGATCATACCAAGGTAAAAAGAAATAAAAATTCCCTCATCACATAGCACACATTGGATTCACATAGATTGACTAGTTATTAAAGCCAAAGTTTGTTTTGTGGTTTACATCAATGACTTGGCAAAGTGGGACATAATTTAATGACTATTTGGGCACAAGTTTGAAGGGATGTTGGGAGGAGGAAACAAGACCTAAATGATAACCAAGTTGGAGCCACAAGGAATGAGCCTTCCCTCCCTTTTTATATGCAATGTTCACATTTTAGGCAAGATAAATATGTATGTGGGGCAAGGAGATGAATGAAAGAATTTGTAGTAAACACATTAGGTGTTTGGTTGGCTAGATTAGGATTTCAAGTCATAACTACGCCCATACACTAGAAACGTCGAATGAATACAAGGGTTAATCAACACATATGCAAGGTGAGAGGCTGTGACATGAGGATATAGTAAAGGGAGATGTAGATGGAATACTCCAAGGCAGGTGACAAGGTTTGGACACAAAGGATAAGGAAGGTGAGTCTAGTTCTGGGGAAATGACCTAGTGAGCATGCCAAGACTCTCCTGAGCGATGACAAATGAGCCACAATTTTCTAGGTGAGTCGAGGATTTGAATAGAATTGTACTTGAGTTTCCTTCTAAAAATGAACATAGAGTTACTCTCTCAGAGCGCACATATTTATAATGAAATATACCATATTTACTAGTATGAAACATGTAGGAGATCTATTAGGTCCCTATATTACTAGTGTAGTCCCTTATTGTTATTATTGTGCCCCATAAAAGCTCATTGTTGTTATTGTTTTTACATTATTATTGTTAGGTCGGCTAGGATTATATTGTGACCCCATGGACTCCTATATATAGAAAGGAGGTTTTGGCATTTGTATCATCCAAATTTTTTTCATTTATGTTTAAAGAGACTGATTTATAAGGCATTGACCTATCTTTTCTTCTATTTTGTGAGCTGGTTTCATAACATTTGGTATCAGAGCTTTAGATTCTAGGGTTTTGCTGCTTCAAACAGGTCATTGTGGCATTTTCACTATAAATTATTTTCTACGAAGGTTCAGAAGAAAAACAAAAAACCCATTTGCGAAGAAATCCTAAGGAACTTCGTGTAAACATTTCCAATCTTGGTTCAAAATATTTTCAGAGATATGATCTCTGGAAGTTAGGGTTTTGTAGACTCCCAAATTTCATCTCAAAGAGGTGACCTTGGGAAAATCATCATAACTCTCTCTCTGAGCATCGGATTGGAATTTCATAAAAAATGGCCTAAAGTACACAGACTGCAGTTTCGTGTATATCCATTTCAGAACCGAAGGAGGAAAAAATGACACGTGGCATCTTGTACAAGTTCGCTCTACTGAACTAGTCCATAATTAGGTCATTGTGGGAGATTGGGCATAACTTTGACTTGAAGAATCCAAATCAGGTGAGACATGTGGCATTGGAAAGAAGATTCAGAGTGCTACTAAAGGACCAAAGATAAAATCTCGGGGATCTGAAATTATAGAGATACATTAGTTTCAATACTGATCTCTTCAAAAGCAAGAAAAATGTGTGTATTTTTTTCGTGAAATTGCATAAGTCTTGTTTGAAAAACCAGTTTGCAGTGATTCCAAGGGAATATTGAAGCATAGATATCAATATTGGGTTCTAAAATGACCCCTAAAAAGAATTCAACACCCATTAAACCCTCAGAAGGCTCTACTATGACTCATGAACAGGAAGAAGTGCAACATGCTATATCAAAATTACAAGACTAAGTGCACCAAATTTTTCTCTCGCAAAGAGTAACAAAAAATGAAATGGAAGTTTTGAAGAAAGGTGTGGAAGCTAAGATGAATGGTTTGAAGAATGGCATGGAAGCTAATATGGATGGCATGGAAGCTAATATGGATGACATGGAAGCTAAGATCGATGAAAAAATGAAAGACAATATGGAAGACATGAATAATGATCTAAAATTAGACATGGAAGGTTTGAAGGAAGGTTTAACAAAGTTGATACAAGAAATGATTTCTAATGGTGAAAAGGTAGTAGAGGAAACTCATGATGAGAACAAAATAAATGTTAAGCATGATTTCATAAACTCTAATGTTAGATTGAAGACCCACTGGCCACCATATTCTAAAGATCGATATGAGGAAGTTTGATGGCAATGATCCTGTAACATGGATACTACAGATGGAGCAATATTTTGATCTCCACAATGTGCAAAACACACAAAAGGTACACATTGCAACTTTATATTTAGAACAAAATACATCTATATGGTATCGATGGCTTTGTTCTCGTAAAAAAATTGTCACTTGGTCAATTTTTATGAAGGAAATGATAGCACATTATGAGAACATAAAGAGAAACACCTTCTTTAGCCAATTGATAAATCTCAAACAAAAGGGTTCAATGGTGAAGCACATTGAGGACTTCCAAAACTTGAATATAAGGGTAACTAATATTCCAGAGGAAAACATGATTGATGTCTTCATAGGGACTTTTGTTGAGATTCAACAAGAAGATCCTCGTGAAAATTAAGCACCTACAC
The DNA here is from genome assembly GCA_034641835.2 of Pinus albicaulis. Classification (NCBI taxonomy): domain Eukaryota; kingdom Viridiplantae; phylum Streptophyta; class Pinopsida; order Pinales; family Pinaceae; genus Pinus; species Pinus albicaulis. The sequence continues at coordinate 1,329,988,606 of CM076574.1, read as the reverse complement.
TAGGATGGAACCTCAGGTTATTTTTAGGTGTATGTCTATTTATATATGTATGTACAAATTCTATTTATAGAATGCATGTCTATTTATAGATGCATGTCTGCTATTATTATCCCTTAATATTAGTTGGACAATAAACTATATTCTATTCTCAATGAGCACTTGGAAATAGTTAACTGAAGTGGCAAATCAGTTAGCTAAAGGAATTTAGAGTTAAGTGGTTGGTTGATGGGACATGCAGGTTGACTTAGTTGTAACTGAATGATTCAAAGTTGTAACAGAGTTGGAAGTGCAGTTATGCAAGTTGTAAAGTTGTTTAACTCAGTTAAGTGAGTTAAACTCAGTTGTGCTAGTTGTAACTGAAGATACACTAGTGAGAGATAAAGTGAATTAATTATTAATTAATTCAAAATCATTGGTCTCACATGCAATTGAAGATTTACTATTATTAACTGCATGCATTTCAGATCCAGTGAAGACCCAAGTCAGTTCTAGGTGAAAGAGAAGTAAACTGCCAGTAGTGACATTATCTGCACACATGCAACCACACACAAATTGGATGTTCCCATGAGGATTACGCAGTCAAGGCAGGAAATATTGCATTCATTCAGGGATTTCTATCAGCGGGGATTGTGCAGTGGAGGCAGGTTGTCTGGAGACAATAAATAGGCTAAGGAACTTGCCAATTTTTGTATGACAGTGTGAGAAAATTAGCTTATGTACTGAGAGCTCTTGGATTGGATCTTTGTATGTAATTGTTTCATGATCCATGATATAATATACAATAGAAGATAGTGGGGTTTTTAGCTATAAGCTTTCCCCAGTAAATTATCTGTGCTGTGTGTGATTGATCTTTCTTCATGATATTGTAATTTGTGATTTTGTTTTAAATTTCAACAAATATAAGTAGAAGCGATTATGTATTTAATAGTAACATATTGTTAGATCAGGAGAATCCAGGACATACATGTATTTTGTATAATTTCTACATGGTATCGAAGCATAGGAAATTGTAGTAGTGAAGTAGGAGCTGAGTTTGCTGGTGGAAATAATTCGAATTTTCAAAAAGACTTTCTTGGTGCTACAACTGATTCAAGATCGAAATGAATTTCCATGGCTTGAGGTTAGAGTATGTACTCGAGGGAATCTTGAACTACATTTCTTGGAAGGACAGGATGGAGGCAGTACTCGAAGACAATGGCTTGAAGGAATTCATTGAAAATGATGTTCCTAAGCCTGCTTTGTCAGATGTTGCCAATCTTGATGCATGGAAAAAGAAAGTGGCAAAGGCGAGGAGGATCCTGTTGGAGGGAGTACGAGACCACATTGTCTTAAGCCTCCATGGGAAATCCACACCATATTCAATGTGTATGGGTTTGATAGATCTATTCCAAAGTAGCAACAACCATAGGAAATTTGCGCTCAAAGATAAACTCAAGAAGATCAAGATGGAAAAGGGCGACACCATCCCAAAGTATCTCACAAAGTTTGTCCAGTGTCGGGATGGACTGGGGAGTGTGGGAATAACTATTATTGATGATGATTTGGTGAGCTTGGCTCTCTTGGGACTTCTTAAGAGTTGGCACAGTTATGAAGATTCTGTCAATGGACGGGAAAAATTACCGGATTGGGAACGACTATGGTTGGATCTGGTGTAGGAGGAGTTCAGGCGGAACAACAGAGATGGCTCTTCATCAAAGCATGATGATGAAGAGAATTATTCTTTGGCTGTCAAGGTGAATAAGGGGAAGGGGAAGAAATTCCATTCTAAATCTGAGTCTAAAGGCAAGAAGCTGGATATGTCCAAGGTGAAGTGTTTTCACTATCATGAACATGGGCATCTTGCTACTAACTGTCCACAAAAGAAGAAGAACAAGAAGGATGTTGGAGCTGCAGCTGGCGAGTCCCTTTCCTCGCAATTTGAGCTTGACTTCTCCTTGATTACATGCATGGTGTCAAGTGCATTAGGATCAATGTGGTATTTGGATAGTGGCGCTTCCTTTCACATGACAGGAGATAAGGAACTTTTCAGTGACTTGGAGGAGAAAGATCTCCAGATGCATATAGAGATAGGAAACGACAAACGGTACAGTGCTACCGGGATTGGTACCATTACCTTTCAGAGGGATTCAGGTAAACCATTTCAATTAAAAGATGTTATGCGTGTTCCAGGTCTGAAGAATTTTTTTTGTCTCAGTCGCAATGTTGGAGGACATAGGCTATGACGTTGTTTTCAGCGATGGAAAAGCTTTCTTGCGACATAAAAAAAAGGGTAGGATAGGGATTCGAGTTAAGAATCTCTACAAGCTAGAGGTATATGGTTGCGCTGCCATGATGGGCAAGGCGGAAAAAGTGATGAGCCGGGATGAGGGCGAATTATGGCATAGGTGATTGGGCCATCTTCATCATGGAGCCTTGAAAGTCATGAAAAAAATATCTACTAGACTTCCAATGGGAACACTTGCTCAGTTAGATCAGTGCAAGGGTTGCACCATGGGGAAGTATGTAAATTCTACCTTTCATGAGAAGGAGAATCGTGCTTCAGGGATGCTTGAGAGAGTTCACACAGACATGTGTGGACCATTCTCGGTTGCTTCAACAACAAAACATAAGTACTATGTAATATTTTTGGATAACTTTTCTCATAAATGTTGTATCTTCTTCATGCAGAAGAAGGATCAAACATTCTCAAAGTTCTGTGAGTTTAAGGCATTGGTGGAGAAAGAGTCGGGGAAGCAAGTGAAGGCTCTTAGGAGTGATAATTGCAGAGAATACATCTCTAACGAATTCAAGAGCTTCTGCAGCAAACAAGGAATTCGAAGATAACTCATAACGCCTCATAACCCACAACAAAATGGGGCTGCGGAGAGGAAGAGCAGAACGATCGTGGGTGCAGCACGAGCGATGTTGCATGATTAGGGCCTACTAATGCATTTGTGGGAGGAAGCATGCAACATTGTGGTTTATGTGAAAAACCTTTGTCCTCATAGAGTACTTGGCATGAGTACACCTGAAGAAGCTTTCACTGGTAAGAAACCAGATGTTTCACACTTAAAGATTTTTGGCTCATCTGTTTATGTGCATGTGACCAAGGATGCCAAGAAGAAGCTGGAGCTGACTGCTGAAGTTGGAATTTTTGTGGGGTACACATAAACACCCCATAATTATCGTGTGTATTTTCCAAACAACAGAATGACTATTGTGTGACGGGATATAAAATTCGATGAGGGGAAAGCCATGCGGTTGTCGCTTGAGAGGGAGATGGACTTGCATGTGGAGGAGGAACTGTTGGTTCCCAAAGATGAGTCTCTAAATATGGATCAGCCACAGGAGGAGGTCCATGGAGTTGAGGAGTCAACTCATGCAGAGCCATCCATCAGAAGTGGTAGAAGGCATACCACAAAAGCTGATAAGTTGAGACTGATTGTTAATACCATAGCATCCCCCACCTATGAGCTGGCGAATTATGTTGCTAAGATCCTGAAACCACTTGTTGGGAATACTGACTCTTTCATAAATGACTCGAGCGATTTTGTCAAGATCATTAAGGATCATAAGGTTGAGGAAAACGACATCTTGGTTAGTTTTCATGTGGTATCATTATTCACTAAGATTCCTTTAGATGAGGCAATTCATGTCATTAAAGACGTCACTGATCCAGGAACAACCAAGCTTGCAGAGATTTGCCTATGCCCCACTTTCTTCAGCTTCCAAGGGGAATTCTATGAGCAAGTATCAGGTGTCGCAATGAGATCTCCGCTATCCCCTATTGTCGCCAACTTATACATGGAACACTTTGAGAAGAAGGCCCTTGCCTCATATCCCTTAAAAACAGATTGGTGGAAAATATTTGTAGACGACACCAACATAAAGTGGACCCATGGGAAGGAGAATCTTGAAGGGATTTTAATCACCTTAACTCCATTTCCACAGAAATTAAGTTTACTATGGAGGTTGAAGAAAATAGGAGCATTCCTTTTTTGGACGTTCTTGTCACTAGGAATGAGGATGGAAATTTAGGGCATCGAGTGTTTAGAAAGAGAACCCATACTGATAGCTATCTCCATGCCGAGTCCTACCATCATCCAACTTAAAAGTTTGGTGTCCTTAATACCCTTGCTGTCAGAGCCATGAGGATTTCTGATGCTGAACACCTGAGCGAAGAAATTAGTCACTTGTCATCTATATTTAGGGATTTAGGTTATAAAGAAAGAGATATCAAAAAAGCCTTAAAAAGAGCTAAGGGTTCGATCTTACCTCAGAATCGCCACGGACCTCAAGAAAACGGGGGTAGGGTTTTTCTACCATACATTAAGGGTGTTACTGATAAAATCGCCAACGTTCTGAGAAGGAACGATATTTTCGCGCAATTTTCAACAACAGGGACTATTAGGCAAAGGATGCGATCAATTAAAGATGGCATAAGCCCTGAACAACTCAAAGGAGTGTACAAAATTGACTGTTCGTGCAGGAAAAGTTATATTGTTGAGACTGGGCGTTCGCTTCAGAAATGACTTAAAGAGCATGGAGCTGATATTAGATATGAACGATCACGCACCTCAGCCCTTGCAGAACACTCTTCGATAACCAAACATCAAGTGCGTCTTGAAGATGCAAGGATCATTGTGAGAGAGGAGCACTATCAAAGAAGAAAAATAAGAGAGGCCCTTGAGATTATAAAACATCTAGATAATCTTAATAGGGATGGGGGAGTTGAAATCAATGACACTTGGAGACCTCTTCTTAGACAAATCTGTTCCTCAAAGGCGCCATCCTCCCAGGTCTAGTTTTTCAGGTATAAATCTCAGGTATGTTTCTCCTCTTTTGAATTCTAATATGGTTTTAATAATTAAAGTTCTTTCTTCTAATAATTATCCTCATTAATTAAATTTTGTTTTGTCTAAAAATAAAAATAAATAAATTAATCAATAATTATTAGTAGTATCTACTATATCCCTTAAATTTTCCCTAACATAAATATTAATTAGTAAAATAAAATAGACATAATTAATTAAATATTCATAATTAAAAATAAAAATAAAAATAAATAAATAATTACTTTATTAATATGTATATATTTTTATGCATCTTTTTAACCTTAGTAAAAATCCTAAATTAAATTATAATAAATTAAATATATATTTTTAAATAAAATTAACAAAATTAGTAAAGTTATATAATAAAATAAATAATTATCAACTTAATTAATATTTATTTAGTAAATAAATATTATTATTAATATATTAGTTAGTTTATTTTATTATATATTAATTAATTTTGATTTTATCAATTATTTTCTAAAAGCCTGTAATAATTTTAGTATTTTACCCATATAATTTTATAATTAGTAGTTATTGTTATTGATCTAAAAATAAAATAAAATTTATTAAATTAGAAATTAAATTATTAAAATTAATAAAAATAAAAATAAAAATTATTAAAACTTTGGTCGGTTCTTTTCATAAAATTCGTCACTATTAATGGTCTAAAACCCTTCTCTCAATTATTCATTCAAATGTCCTGATGATGGATCCCCATTGGGATTCGAAATGTTAATAAATGTTCCTTAATACTATGGATAATCCGGGAAGCTCAAGAAAGTTGAGACTTGATGCTGCACAGAATGTAGGAGCCCCTACTTCACAGTGCAGACAAAGACAGTCTCCTGATCGATTTACTGGATACATGGCTTTCATGAGCAAATTTATTGTGACTGAACCATCTTCCTTTTAGGAAGCAGTGTAGGAGCCCACATGGGTAGATGCAATGATGGAGGAGTATGACTCCATTGTCAAAAAAAATGCTTGGGAAATTGTTCCAAGGTCGGTTGATAAATCAGTGGTAGGTTTGAGATGGATCTACAAGGTAAAGCAATCTGTTGATGGGAGTGTGGAGAAATACAAGGCCATATTTGTGGCCCGGGGCTTCTCACAGATAGAGGGGATAGATTATGAAGAGACCTTTGCACCTATCACAAGATACTCTTCCATAACATCCATCCTTGCTCTCTCAACGCAGATGGGTTGGCGCATTCATTAAATGAATGTGAAAACTGCATTCTCAATGGGATCATTGAGGAAGAGGTGTACATAGAGTAGCTTGAAGGTTTCGAGATCTTCAACAACTAGTCGCATCTGTGCCGACTCAAAAGAGAGATGTATGGGCTGAAGCAAGTACCCTGTGCTTGGCACACTCAGATAGACAACTACTTCACCGGACTGGGCTTCACCAAAAGTGAAGCAGATGCAAACCTATACCAAATTGTGGTGGAGGGTAATATTTTAATCATTTTTCTTTATGTTTATGATTTAAGATTGACTGGTGATGAGCATCTGATACACTCATGTAAGGAGGATCTTGCAAGGGAGTTCTAAATGAAGGATATGGGCCTCCTTCATTATTTCCTTGGATTGGAAATATGGCAGCGAGATGGTGAAATTTTTGTGTCTCAAGGAAAGTATGTAAGGGAGATACTGGGTAAGTTTCACATGGAGGGTTGCAAACCCATGGATACTCTTCCAGGAAACTGGAGGAAAGAGGATGCTACTTCTAGAGAGGTAGTGGATGTTACTATCTATCGAAAGTTAGTGGGTTCACTATTGTATCTAGTGAACACGAGATCAGACATTTTCTATGCAGTTAACCAACTGAGCCAAGCTATGATTAAGCCTACCAAGCTCTTTTGGAAGGCAAGGAAGCATGTCCTGAGATACCTGAGGGGCACATCAGAGTATGGTCTATGGTACAGATAGACAGATGGAGTGAAGTTGCATGGCTTCACGGATGCAGATTGGGAGGGAAGTCCATCAGATAGAAAGAGCACATCAAGGGGGATATTTAGTATCGGATCTACAATTGTTTCTTGGTACAGCAGGAATAAGAGATCTGTGGCACTCAGTTCAGCGAAAGTGGAATACATGGTAGCGATTAAAGCTGCATGTGACGCTATCTGCATGAGAAAGATCTTAGTTGGTTTGTTTGGTTCTCATATGGATTCGACAGTGATTCATTGTGATAATCAAACTTTCATTAAACTCTCGATTACTCTTGTGTTTCATGATAGATCTAAGCATATAGATATCCGGTAGCATTGTCTCAGAGATTGTGTGTAGAGGAGAATCATGTTGCTTCAGTACATTCCCACAGAAGATCAAGATGCAGATATTTTGACGAAGGTGCTCACTAGGAGAAAATTCGAATACCATAGAGGCAGGATTGGGGTGAAGGATAATCCATTTCTTGCTGAGAGGGAGTGTTGAGATTCAACAGGAAAATCCTAGTGAAAATTAAGCACCTACATTAGGATGGAGCCTCATGCTATTTTTAGGTGTATGTCTATTTATAGATGTATGTGAAAATTCTATTTATAGAATGCATGTATATTTATAGATGCATGTCTGCTATTATTATCCCTTAATATTAGTTGGACAATAAAATATATTATATTCTCAATGAGAACTTGGAAATAGTTAACTAAAGTGGCAAATCAATTATCTAAAGAAATTTTGAGTTAATTGGTTAGTTGGTGGGACATGCAGGTTGGCTTAGTTGTAACTGAGTGATTCGAAGTTGTAATAGAGTTGGAAGTGCAGTTATGCAAGTTGTAAAGTTGTTTAACTCAGTTGTGCTAGTTGTAACTGAAGATACACTAGTGAGAGATCAAGTGAATTAATTATTAATTAATTCACAATCAATGGTCTCACATGCAACTGAAGATTTACTATTATTAATTGCATGGATGTCAGATCCAGTGAAGACCCAGTTGATTTCTAGGTGAAAGGGAAGTAAACTATCAGTTGTGACATTATCCGGTTGCTCACATGCAATCACACAGACATTAGATGTGCCCATTAGGATGGTGTAGTCAAGGCATGCAAGATTGCATTCATTCAAGGATTGTTATCTGTAAGGTCCCACCTTACCCACCATCAGTAAGATAGAGAAGTAGATTTCACATAATCACTAATACTCATTTTCACAAAATCCTAAAGAATTAGTCACTGTAAAATTGTTTCCAACAATAAGCCTTTTTTTTTTTTGAAAGCTTTAGATAATACAAGAAACAACTGTCTTATTCACACTTCAGCAAATTATTAAATTCATTTTCACATTCATACCAAAAACTTGTAGACATAGGAAGCTACACCCATTAAACAGTTTATTTAAAATTTATAGTAACATAAAAACAACAGTAACTAAGAATTTTACACTAACAATTTATATGCACAAAAGCTACAGCCATTTAAGATTTTTGACAAACACTTTGCATACATGCACCCTACACTCATTGAGCCCTTATGACAAATACTTTGCAAGCATGCAATTAAAATTCATTGAGGCATTTTGTCAAACACTTAGCAATAATGAATTTAAGATTATTCTTCAACATATTTATCTCATAAAATTTAGAATTGAAACTTTAAATGTTTCCATCTTAAAACAGGGACTAATTAATGTTAGTCTTTCATCAAAGACTCAACAACAGGTGCACATAACTCACAGCAGCAATCTGCCAAATCGCCCAGATTTCCGATCTGGGTTCTGAAAAGTATTTTTTTTTGGAATGAAATCAGGGGTTACATGACCTTTGGGCACGGATACCCCTTGATGTTGGGCTGAATCGAATTAAAAACGCCCAGGAATGCAATTCTTGAAAACAACAAAATTTATAGCTTAAATGTTTCATTTATGACTTTTGTCAAACATATGGAATGAAAACTTACAACTATACCTCTACATGAGGAAAAACAACCCAGAGTTATGCTACTAAGATATGCTCATTGAAATCACACATTTCTAAATCCATGATATGAGTTCTTGAAACATTTTACCACCCACAAGCTAATTCATTAGACATGATTGACAAGCTTTTTGCACCAATTGCTACAATTTAACAAACATATGGCAGCCCTGAATGCTACAGCCATTAAGGCTTTCTGTCAAAATTCTGATAGTACTATTACAACAACTTGAATAACAAAACATTGAATTATTGATAAGAATATGAAACCTAAGCCATAACTGAAATTTATCTCCAACTTACCTCAAGCATTTGATCTTCCAAACCATATTTTAGTTGCCATTATTTTTGCATTTTATTTTAAGGGTCGATTCTGTAATTCCTCCAGGTATGTTTTGGGTACATGTCCATTTTCTTACTTCTGATATAAGCTGCAAGTTAGCACTTATTCATGCATAAATAACATTACTCATTCACGAACTTTTTCAAACACTTTTCAAACTATCCTAAAACCATTTCTAAAACATGCATCTAATTACTTGAAACAAAACCATAAATCGTGAAATACTTGCCCAAGTCCTTTGGAATTTATTTATTGCAATTACCTTCAATAATATTTGGCTTTCCTTTCTCAAATGCTACAATACCAAGATTAGTACCATAAACTACACCAATAATAACTCCAGTATTGAGATCTAAACATCCATACATATAGATTAATCTAGTCTTCATTTTTAACTAATCAATAATATTCTAGATAACATAAGCCTAAACCAAAATTAGATGCTTACAACAATTTAAATGTCTACTTTTTATTTTATGCTAAAGTTATACTATAATTTTAGGGCAATGGAAATTATACCTGAAGAGATATTCAGCTCCAATCGTTGAGAATATATCCACCTTCGATCCCTTAACCAACTCATTTGAACCATCCGGTTTTCCATCCAACCATATCCAAGGAGAACTCCTCCCCCTGGAACCCCCGAGCTGTAAAAGCTCACAAACAGTACCAAAATACAACAATAGAGAGAGAGATGCAAGGAAAACTAAGGAAGATAGTTTTCACTTCCTCTGAATACCACTCATCTTCAACCTCAATAGATACTTAGTAGATTAGTAAGAAATTCAAATTTGTTTTGGAAGTAATTGGATACTCTCCATATCTCTCCCTCTCACAATATTCCTCAAGTCTCTTCCACTCTTGGCATTACCCCCTCTCCCCCCAAATGAGAATACATGAGACTCATATATAGGAGGAGCAACAAATTCTTGTCATAAAGGAGGAGTAATATGCATGCATTGTATTCCTTTTAGAGGAGTGCAACTTATGCCATTAAGGAGAGGTATGCATGCCTTATTTAAGGAGAGTGTAACATATGCATTAAAGTGAGTGTAAGAGGAATATTTTATGACATATATTTAATGAGTTTAAGGGGAATATTCCATTCCTTGATGAGTGCATAAACGAGAGTGTAATGTAATATTTAAAATAGGGAGAGTCACATAGAGCCATGAGAGTCATGAAGGAGAGAGGTGTGAAGTGATTGAGGAGATATAATTCTCTTTTAATAATAATATCATAGTCTCATAAAAGATAATAATAATATTAATAATATTGAGGATTAAGTCAAGATTGAACTATTACGATTGATTAATCATAAGTTAAGTGATTTTCCTTCAAGTATACTTGTTTACCCATTGATTGGAGGTGATTTACTATTTTTGGAAAGTCATACCTGAAATAGTAGACATGACTTTCTATTTTTAGAAAGTCACTCCAAAATTGTTAGGAATGAGATTTTATTAAGGAAATTCATATGTGAGCTGCCCATGAGTGGTATTTTTCTTCCGGATAATAGGGATTCCGCACCCCTATTGTATGCATATTTGTGCCTTAGTAGATTGAGGACTCCGGGCCCTGATCTACTCTAAAGATCTAAGATTCCACACCTTGATATTTTTAAATATTCAGGACTCCGCGCCCCAAACATTTCATTATAGATTCAAGACTCCGCGTATTTATATTTCATGGATTTAGGACTCCGCGTCCTAATCCTTTTATCATATATCCAAGACTCCACGTCTTTATATTTCATGGATTTAGGACTCCGTGCCCTAATTTCCATGGCTTCTCATCTATTCTACTTTGAAACTCTGCGTTTCACCTTAAGGTACTGATTGTGAGCTCATACCCATCTGATGGTTCATTGGTAAGGTCTTCTTCCAAGACCTGCACACATCACAATCTCATTGATCAAATAAATCAAATGAATTTCATAATTAACTTATTCAAATTTTACCAAATATTGGGCATGACTTCCACAGTCATTTTGGTTTTGGAGAAATGACTTCCACAGTCATTTATAACTTAAGCATCCCTGTTGGCAATGACCAAGTCCCCTGCCACATCATGCTTAGTACGATATTACGCACATATAATCATACAAATCATGTATCATCCATAAATCATAATTAACCATATGTTCCACCTAACCATGATCATCCATGGACCCGTGTCTCAATTCTGAATCAACATTCATGTCATACACCTATGTCCAAAATAGGATACCAAAAGATAAAACATTGCTAATATGCTCCTAACCAAAATTAATTCTTGTGCATGCAAACATAGATATTATTATAAGCACACGACAACCAAGTGACCCAAACCAGGTCATAGCATATAAGCATGTACATAAGTCTTTCATACATAATATTATATCATTATATCAAACTCACCATCTCTAAGTGTCATCGAAGCTATCTCACTAAGAAGGGACACTACATTATCAGCAGGGATTGTGCAGTGGAGGCAGGTTGTCTAGAGACAGTAAATTGGCTAAGGAACTTGCCAATTTTTATATGACAGTGTGAGAAATTAGCTCATGTACTGAGAGCTCTGGGATTGGAGCTTTGTATGTAATTGTTTCATGATCCATGATATAATATACAATGAAGATAGTGGGGTTTTTAGCTATAAGCTTCCCCGGTAAATTATCTGTGTTGTGTGTGATTGATATTTCTTCATCATATTGTAATCGACGATTGTGTTTTAAATTTATGCAAAGATAAGTAGAAGTTATTTTGTATTTAACAGTAACATATTGTTAGATCAGGAGAATCCAAGACATACATGTATTTGTATAGTTTCTACAACTTTAAAGGATAACATCCAACATGAGGTTCGCCTTTCGGAACCTGATTCATTGGAGAAGGCATTCAGGTTGGCAAGAAAAATTGAAAGTAAAATTATGGTGACAACGAAGCCTACCACTCACATCTATAAATATGGAAGTTTTTCTACTCCTAGACTTCCACAACCTACAAGGTTGACACCACAACAATTGGAAGAAAAAGGAGCAAAATGGCTTTGCTACAGTTGTGATAGAAAATACACTAAAGGTAATAAGTGTGTTGAGAATAAATTATTTTACATAGATTGTGAAGAGGAGGAATAAAATGAACAAGATACTTCAAAAGAAGAGGATATACACCAGGAACCAACCCTAGAGAAAGAAGAAATGAGTCCGACCATATCCTGTAATGCATTGGCATGAATTACGACTCCTCAAACTCTCAAGATAGAAGGACATATTAAGAAGAAAAATGTAATAGTGTTGATTGATTCGGGTAGTACCCATAATTTTTTTCATTGTAAGGTAGCCAAGGAATTGAATTGCTTCCTATACCTAGGACCAGAGTGTCAAGTGATGGTTGCAAATGGAGGAACTATAAATTGCTCTAGAAAATGCCATAATATCAAGCTAGCCATGGGGGAATATGTATTGAATATTCCAATGCTTTCCGTTCCAATGGGAGGTGTTGATGTTGTATTAGTAGTACAATGGTTAAAATCTTTGGGACGTGGCTTTTAATTTTCAAGAAATTTTCTTGAAATTTTTTCAGAGGGAAAGGAAGTTGAATTACGGGGTATCACAGGGAAGCTGGGAAAGATAATAAGCTCTAATTTCATGAAAAATATTTTGAAGAAAGAAAAACGAGGAGTAATTGCACAATTATGCTCACTAGAAGTTCCAACATCAAAATCATCTATTTCTCGAGATATCCAAAAAGTCTTGGAAAATCATTCCAAGGTGTTTGAATCTCCCAAAGGACTCCCACCTATTCGTGATCACGATCATGCTATTCATTTGATTCCAGGAAGTGTTCATCCAAACATGAGGCCTTACATATATCCTTATGTCTAAAAGAGAGAAATTGAATATATATATATGATTGCATAAATTTTAGAGGCTGGTATAATTCAACCTAGTCAAAGTTCTTTCTTTGCTCCAGTAGTATTGGTGCACAAGAAGGATTGATCATTGTGCATGTGTCCTGATTATAGGGATCTCAATAAGCTCACTATTAAATATAAATTTCCCATTCCTGTGATTGATGAATTATTGGATGAATTACATGGAGCAATTTATTTTACCAAGATAGATCTTCGTTCAGGATATCATCAAATTAGAATGAAGACTGAAGATATTCCGAAAACAACATTTCAAACTCATGAGGGTAATTATAAATTTTTGGTCATGCCTTTTGGCCTTACCAATGCACCTTCTACATTTCAAGGGTTGATGAATTCCATTTTCAAACCTTCCTTAGAAAAAATGTGTTAGTATTTTTTGATGATATACTAATCTACAAAAGGTCTTGGAAGGATCATGTTCAACAATTTGACAGGGTGCTCAAACTATTAGAGAAGAAACAATTATATACAAAAACCTCCAAATTTTTCTTTGGAGTACAAGAGGTGGAATATCTGGGTCATATTGTATTTCAAGAGGGTGTTAAGGTAGACCTTAACAAAATTAAAGCCATTAAGGAATGGAAAGTCCCCACAACCATAAAGCAAACAAGTAGGATTTCTGTCACCATGGTATTATCACAAGTTTGTTAAGAATTATGGGAGAATAGCAACACCTCTAACAACATTATTGAAGAAAGATGCATTTTCATGGACTCCTAAAGCAACTAAGGCATTTGAACATCTTAAAGAGGCAATGTGCTTAGCACTAGTCTTAGCTATGCCAGACTTCACAAAAACCTTTATTGTGGAATTTGATGCCACAATAAATTAAATTGGTGTTGTTTTAATGCAATAAGTAAGACACATTGATTTTGAAAGTCGTCCAATCAAAGGAAAGTATTTACATAAAGCTATTTATGAGAAGGAAATGTTTGCAATACTACATGCACTAAAGAAATGGCGACCTTACCTAATGGGAAGACACTTCAAGGTAAAAATTGATCATGATAGTCTTAAATAATTTTTGGAACAAATACTATCTTCAGAAGAGTATAAAAAATGGATCACAAAGATGTTGGGTTATGACTTTGAAACCATCTACAAAAAAGGGAAGTTAGATGTTGTTGTAGACGCACTCTCAAGGAAGGATGAGGAGTTGGAAGCATTGCTTTGTGCCATTTCTATTATCCAACTAGATTGGATAACCGAAGCAAGGGAGGAATGGAAGAATGGCGAAGAAGTGTGGACAATCATTCAAAAGTTTCAGCAAGATCCCAGTACATCTGATACATTTAGTTTGAAAAATGATTCCTTATGGCACAAAGATTGCTTATATATTTGTAATAATTCCCAACTAAAACAAGAGATTCTTTTGGAATTGCACACCTCTCCCTTAGGAGGACACTCAGGATTTTTAAAAACTTACCACGGGGTGAAGAACTAATTTTTTGGGGTGAAGAAAGAATTCAAAAGTTTGTGGCAGAGTGTTTGGTTTGCCAGGAAAAAAATTTGAGACAATTACGACCCCAGGTCTGCTACAACCTTTATCCATTCCAAGTCAACGTTGGGAGGAGGTTTCAATGGATTTCATCACAGGTTTACCTAATTACAAAGGAAAGAGTGTCATCATGGTGGTAGTTGATAGACTTACCAAGTATGCACAATTTTGTGCATTATCTCATCCATTTAAAGCAAGTGCAGTTGCTACTACATTTATGGAAACAATTCAAAAGTTACATGGAAAACCAAAGATTATTGTAAGCGACAGAGATCCCATTTTCACTGGAAATTTTTGGACGGAATTATTTTCTTTTTTAGGTACTCAACTAGCTCATAACTCATCTTATAATCCTCAATCCGATGGGAAAAATGAGATAGTGAACTAATGTTTGGAAGGATATCTTCGTTGTTTTGTATCAGATAAAAAAACACAATGGATCAAGTGGTTACATATGGCTGAATGGTGGTATAACACTTCTTTCCATACTGTAGCAAAAATGACCCCATTTACGACACTTTATGGATATCATCCACCATCCATCACATCATCTTTAAGGGAAAATTCTAAGGTTCAAGAAGTGGAAGATCACATCAATCATCAACAACAAGTTCTCCAAATCTTAAAGGATAACCTAAATTTGGCACAAAATCGAATGAAACAATAGGTAGATCAACATTGCAGGGAGAGACGTTTTGATGTAGGAGACTGGGTATTTTTACGGCTACAACCATACAAATAAATGTCTCTCAAGCAAGCTAAGAAGGATAATAAATTATCTCCAAAGTACTATGTTCCTTACAAGGTGTTGCAAAATATTGGTACTATGGCATACAAATTGGAGCTTCCTACTTTTTCTCGAGTGTGCCCAATTTTCCATTTTTCATGCTTAAAGAAGGTTATAGGTGACAAACTTCCAGTTCAAACAATATTGCTAGAACTTGATGAGGAAGGAAAAATCATATTGGAACCTGAAGTAGTCACGGAAACAAGAACTTGACAGCTACGAAATCGATCAATTTCAGAGTATCTCATCAAGTGGAAGAACTTAACCACTAAATATTCCACATGGGAGGATGAGAATTTTATACAACAACATCTAGAGCTACTCAAGCGTTGAGTACAACACTTTTTTGAAGGAGAGGTGCATGTTAGGTCCCTATATTACTAGTGTAGTCCCTTATTGTTGCTAGTGTAGCCCCCTTATTGTTATTTTTGTACCCCTATAGTCCCCATATTGTTAGTAGTGTGCCCCATAAAAGCCCACTATTGTTATTATTGTGCCCTTACATTATTATTGTTAGGGCGTATAGCATTATATTGTGACCCCATGGACTCCTATTTATAGAAAGGAGGTTTTGTCATTTGCATCATCCAAGAATTGTTCATTTATGTCATGTAAAGGAGGTTGACCCCTTGAATAGGCTTATTTCTAAGGCGTTGATCTATCTTTTCTTCTATTTTCTGCATTGGTTTCATAACAAGGTCTCATGGAAAGAATTGCAAAATAACAAGAATTAGGTTTATGTTTTTCTATATAAGCATGACTCAAGTAAATAGTGTAGTGATGAAAGATTAAAACCATACCATGATAAACAAATAAACCATATATGCAACATAACTTTGTAGAAACAGAACAATGCTCTACAAGTGTTGGTTTGAACTGATGCAAACACAAAAATTATAAATATAGGGTTATTCCTATGAATAATCATAAAATAATCGGCAATGAAACTTGTGATGAACTAGCCATGAAAGAATGAATCTAGGAATTACTCAAGCTAGTTTGGAAGTAGATCTAAATCCAAAGTGATCATATCCATGAATTATATGAGAAAAAATCTAGTGATATAGATCATTTATTCAAGGGAATGAAATTAAATTAGATCACAAAAAATAAAGGAATAAGGGAATTTTTTTTTTTAAAAGGAGAGATCATTTTTTATATATTTTTTTAATGATTGGTTGAATAAATGGTAGACCAGTTCCTTTGAGGGTATTGGGATTGTGTATTTCAAAATGATGCCAGGATTAAAGATAATGTGAAGTTAACGGGTGCTTGGAGGACTACCTATCAAGTGCTAGCCAAGGATGATTAGGGTTCCCAAGATTTGGCTAGGGATTGGTATTATTTGGGATCACACACAAGTCAAACAGGGCAATATCAAAGGATAAGGATGGAAAGAGGGTAGACTCATTCACACTGATTTCAATGTAAAACTTGGTTACCTATAATGATCAAAGGAGACCTAGATGGATATCTCACTCTAGAATTTCCATCCAGTCGAGAATGCCTGATCTAGATAGGATCATTATTTAGTTTTTCATCCATATTGATGCTTTTAGAGTGCAAAAATTAGAGGAATCAACCTACAAGATTAGTTTTATTGAAGGGGCACAATTTGGTGCATTAGTATTTGTAACATTTTGTGGCCATCTTGAGGTGTCATATGACATTTTTTGGGGGTAAAAGTTTCTTTCTTAAGTGAAAAACCCTATAATGTTATTATACACTCAAAAACCTTTCCAATAGTGTAAGGAAGACATCAATACAAGTCCATATGGAAAATTTATGCCTCTTAGAAGTTGACCTATCTTGATTGAACACCATAATTTGAGAGGATGTCACAACAACCCCCATGAATCATTGAAAAAGGGCTAGCCACATGATAACTATGAAGAGAATTTAGCAAGCTAAAAATTGTAAGTCTAGTTGAGAGTTGAAGGAGTTAAACTTTACCCATAGTTGGATATCAGTATATGTTATAACTCGACAACATAAATAAGAAACATGGAACGGGAGTGAGAGAGCATAAAAAATGGGGTTTAGTGTCTATAGTAGCCACTCAAACCTCAATCTTAGATAACTGCATATAGAGTTCCTTCTCCTTTGTACTTTGTATTTCCATTCCATACAAAATAGAGAAGAGTAACTTCATCTTCTAGTTGGTATTTCTCTTGTAATTTTGGAATCCATTAGTTTATTCACTTCCTTTTCTATTTTTGACAGTAGAATGCGATTTATTTTCCTAAGCTTCTACTTGAAGGGCTTGGAACCAGGCTTCGAAGGAATATTATGTTGAATGATAGATGTATCATAGGTTTTTAGTACTGCGCCACGCCCAATTATATATATATATATATATATATATATATATATATATATAAACCTGTATACCTTTCCTTTACATCTTGTGATAGCAACTTTGCAATTTTAATAAACTCAAGATCTTCTATTGTTCCAATATTATGATCTTCTATCTCTTTTGTCTGTAGCTTTACAAGTGCATTTATGGGAATATCATTATGATAAAAAAGGATTTCTAGTGGTACTAATCCCTTAGGAATTTTTTTTTTAATTGAACAATTTTATGATCGACAACAATATCATGCCAATATGATTTGTGAATTGGGTGCATGGAAATATTCCTCCTCATTAAATTCTTGATCAATATGGGTGATAGAGAACTCATATATGACCTCCATAAATCTCTTGATTTGTTGATCGTCTTAATTTTTTTTCCAATATTTGACATTATTAGGAATAGATGGACAATGCATGACCTCCACTTTATGATATAATTAAGGAGTAGTAGGTGTTATGAAGGTATTGGATGATACAACCAAAAATTTACTAGGTGATTTCCCTCTCTTAGAATAGTAATTTTTTTTTTCTAAGTTAGACTATATCTATTATATCATACAAAGCAAAAAGTTATAGTTCTCTTCATCCGGACTTGGCACGCCAATTCTGGAGGGAAGTATTAAGTGTTTGAGATCAGAAATTGGACTGCCCCAGCTGGGGAAACCAGTCCACCAATAGCAAATAGAAAATGTTGCTCAGAAAGAGAAACCAACATACACAGTAGCAAAAATTAAATTGTATCTAGAGAGCAGAGTCTTCCAAAACATGGTAAAACTAGATAACACTACTAAAAAACTAGAATGACAGAAGATCACCCTGCAAAAGAAACTAGAGAGAACCTTCATTCTTCTTGATGGAGTTGGGGCCTTCTTCCTCGATCCTGCAAAAATAGAACTCGTCTTCCTCCTCTTTTTTTGGCACGTGGCTTGTGGCTTGAAGTCATGGTGATGTAGGAGTGTCAAGCTTCTTGGAGGAGGTAGCTGGCTGGCTGGTGTTCTCAGTCTTGTCTTCTGCTTCACTATTTGAGCTGCGGTCATCGTTGGAGCCTGTGTTGCTGCTGGTGCAGTGGCTACTGCTGGAGGCGCTCTGCACAGGGAGAGCCTTCATTTTGCGAGGGATGAAGGCCGACTCTGGTGTAATTTTCAATTTGCGTGGACGCTTCTCGGTGCAGACGCTAGAAGACGCCAGAGGGGGAACAAGGAGATGCAAGGTGTTGTGGATGATTTAGTCACCCTCCTAGAGACAGCCTAGAGTTTCCATAGACCACTGCCTAGGACATCTTAATATAGCAAGGAGTCCTTTATAGTTTGGGTTGTCAGTCCAAGGGACTCACCTACTATCTCTTGTTCTAAACAAGGAAATTGAATTAGATTTAATTGGTCCAAATTCTCTCTCAGAGGCTGATACAAGGATAGGAGTAAAGTAAAGACATCATGTAAAACTTCAGCATGAAAGTATCAGACAGTTAAGAGACCGCTTTACTGTAAAGAGGGCCGATTCATATAATATACCACAGAAATCAAATATCAAGAAATGCAGGCAGTGAGGAAACATAAGAAGATATTACTGGCAGAAGGGCGCATCAATTTACGAATCCTTAAGCCACTAATATAGCAGAAATTATGAAAAGAGTGAACATGGAACAGCATATCACTTCTAGGCCTATTTAAAGCGCTTGACTAATTCCAAAAAGGGCACCACTTAAGATGAATCCTCACTGCAAACTAGTGAGCCACTCGCATTCTAGAACATGATACAAGAAGAAATTTTGCATGAAAAAGGATGATATATTAACACATAAGAAAAGTTACATACTGTACTATACCAAAGACCAGAATCCTCAATACAGTCATAACCCCTCCTCACTGAGACCCTACGGGCTCTGAAACTTCATACAGAAATATCACAAGATGAATACGGTAGTCTTCTCGCTGCTCAGCTTGCTTACCGAAATATGGAACCCTAACAATGTCTTCTTCTTTGGTATTTATAGAGAAGACTGGAACTTCTAGAGGAGGGGGGAGGGAAAAGGAGCAATTAATGACTCCATTTCAATCCAATGGCGGAAAACACTCGTGCCTTTTTATGAATGACAAGTTATAAATAAATACCTAACTACCTGTATACAGAAATTAATGCTGGGAGGTAAAAATCTCCTTATGTACAAGACAGAAATAATAAAATATATACATCGGTGTGCTTCTGGCTGAAGGAAAATCTGCTACCATGAGAGTTCTGAGAAAATCTTCCATTCAGTACTGTACGCCTGGCCTTTGATTTTGAATTAGAGTCCCGGACCTTAAATGCGAGGTGAACTTCTCTGGAGGGTTCCGAGAATTTACATCTGTATTTTTTTTAATGGCGGTCATTTCATGCATCTGCCCTCAGTCTCTTCCATTAAATTTCGTCTGCAGGAAATCACCTTCTGATATATTCTTGATTCTCTGGAATGGAGGCGGTGGATTTAGACGCCTCTTCTACCATTTAGAACCTGCAAAACCCCGAAACTGTTAGAAAAACTGACTCAGACGAAGGCAGAGGTGACGGAAGTGTGAATGGAGGAGACGATGGGGACATAGACCAAAAATGGTGGCATACAGGGTGCTGGGAGTGAACAATGGAGGTTTTTCGCAAAAAGAACAAAAAGTCACACAGAGGGGTTGGGAAGAAAAACTGGTGGCGAATGTGAATAAAACACATAAAAATATGTATATATATATATTGGCACGGAGGGATGTACGGGGGAAGACACATAGGCGAACAGGGGGCAAATGGGAGGCGACGTGGCGGGTGAATTAATGGGCGGAGGCGTGTAACAGTGACACGGTGGCAGGCTGTGGGACGTGGCGGGTACGTATCAATGGGCGGACGATTTTGTTGCATCTCCTCCGTCGGATGGAGATCTGGAGATCCGACGGTCTTTATGAATCCCGCTGCCCAGCCGTCGGTTGAAGTTTAACGCGCGGGGGATGGGCGGTTTCTCGCTCGTACCAAAAACACGTGGCATGAGATTTATGGCATCGCTGCCTCCGCGGGGAATACCACTGCTCTGACGAGGGTGGTGCGGGGCAATACCGCCTGTTTAGGGCGTGTGGTGTACAGATGGGGGGGCCTGCCAATAAGTTAACTGCCGCGCCGTTGATTTAGTTGAATCGGACGGTTGCGACGACGCCCGGGACTTAAACTATAAGCCCCCTTTTCTTCTGGCCTGTGGTCCTGGAGCTCGGGACACATGAAAATTAAGGCGGGAGGGGCTAAGATCTAGGGGGCTTCGGTCCGATATATAAAATATGAATTTTGAACGCTCGAACAGAGTATTTTTTAGAGCGGCATGGGGGGTTTTTTAGCCATAAAATATAATGGAAACAGGTTTGAAAGGGATCGACGGTTAAATCTGAATGGAGGGGAAAAATGTACAACATCGGCTCCATCTGGGGACGGCATGCTTGACTTCGGGCATGTTGAGAACACGCAGACCATTCAAAATTTCCATTTTGCAGCTCAATTTCTTCTGCGCTTCTCCTTCCGGTAACTATCAGCATTCTTTTTCCTTTGCAAAAACTAGAATGAAAGCAATTTATATACAGTATATACAGTCTGGTATTCTTCACTTGGATCAGAATTGAAAATATGGCTTGAGGAATTGGCCATTCACGGGCGCATCCAACAAATCACCCTGTATATTCTCCAACATAAAAGTATTATTTCCTCCTTTACTCACGATTCTGAATGGACCAAACCATAATGGATCAAACTTAGCGTGCTTGCCCTTTTCTTCTCTGCGAACATCCCATCTAAGAACCAGGTCTCCAACTTGAAAATTCATGTCTTTTGCGTGCTGATCAAAGACCTTCTTCATTTTCTCCTGGTATTCCATTAATCTCTGGTCTACCTGATTCCTTGTTTCTTCCAATTCTACCAGCTGATTAATTCTCCGAATCGTCTCATCTGGTTCATCTTGGTTTTCCTGCAAAAACCGTGCCACTGGCAATGCCAATTGCGCAGGAAACACTGCAGCCCGCCCATACACCAGCTCATATGGAGACCTGCCTGTTGCTCTTTTGCTGGTTATCTTGTTGGCCCACAGAGCAAACTTCAATTGAGAGTCCCAGTTTCTCTGATTCTCAGCTATTGTTTTCTTGAGGGTCCTCACCAGGGTTTTATTAGATGATTCTGCTAAACCATTCCCCTGGGGGTAATATGCCGTGGAATGAGTTAATACAATATTATATCTTTGGCAGAAATTTACAAATCTGGCAGACTTAAAAGCTTGAGCATTATCAGTTACAATCCTTGCAGGACAGCCAAACCTAGATATGATATTATCTTCTATAAAGTTCATGATTACAGCATCTGTAGCTCTTCTTGTAGGTATGGCCTCCACCCATTTCGTGAAATAGTCTGTGGCTGTCAGTATCCATTTATGTTGGCCACTTGATGGGGGGTGTATTTCTCCTATAAAATCTAACCCCCATTTCTGGAAGGGTTCATTTACATGAATGGGAATCAAGGGCAAAGATGCTAACTTCTGTCTTTCTGCAAACCTTTGGCACTTGTCACATGCTCTGACCCAAGCAAAGGTATCTGAATACAATCTTGGCCAGTAAAAACCAGCCTTCAAGATTTTATTGGTTGTAGCCCTCCAGCTGTAGTGTCCTCCACATATTCCATCATGGAATTCTGTCATTATATTCTGCACTTCATTTTCTGTGAGGCATAACAGCAATATACCCAGAGGGTCTCTCCAATAGAGCTGTCCATTGGCAATGACATACTTCTGAGACCTCATCCTTACCACTCTGTACTTTTCTTTGTCACATCCAGGAGGACAGCTAAGTGTCAACAGATATTCGACTATTTGCTTATACCAAGGACTAGTCAGATATTTTACATGTACCTTTTGTGTGGCCATTTCTAGTCCATGTTGCTCCTCTTCTTTTTCTGATTCTTCATTTGCCATTATGGATAAATTAATGCCCAGAGCCTGATGATTAGATTCAGATAACATCTTGGCAAGTCCCTGTCCCTTGATCAATTTAGTAGGCTTTATGTCTAAATCATACTCCTGAATTTTTGCAATCCATCTTCCCCTTCTGCCCTCACTGTCTCCCTAAACTAGAATATCTTTTACAGCTGCTGTAGGAACATAAGCAGTAATATGGGATTGCAAAATATAAACTCTAAAGGCTTTAAGGGACTTTACCAGGGCATATGCCTGCTTCTCCAGTATATTATATTTCAGTTCAGCATCATACAATACCTGACTGAAGAACGCTATGGGTTGTTCATATCCTTCTTCATTTTTCTGCAGTAATACTCCAGCGATTGTGTGAGGTGAAGCAAATGAAAATACCATAAATGGCTTACTGTAATCTGGTCCTGCTAGCACGGGAGCTTCAGAAAATGCTTGTTTAATTCTTTTAAATGCATCCCTAGACTCCTGGGACCACTTAAATTCACTGTCCTTTCTTAACATATTGGTTATGTGCCTAACTATCTCTGCATAGTTAGGAATGAATCTCCTTAAAAAGTTTATTCGGCCCAAAAACACCTGTACTTCTTTCTTATTTCTTGGCAGAGAAATGTTATTTATTACTTCAACTCTCTTAGGATCAATTTTTACACCATCCTTAGTCACGATATGTCCTAAGAGTTTTCCTTCGTCTAATGCAAACAAAGATTTTTGGGGATTCAGAGAAAGGCCATACCTTCTGCATTTTTCGAAAGTTCTTCTCAAATGTACAATATGCTCATCATCATTTTTTGAGAATACCGTGATGTCATCAAGATATACCACCAGGAACTTGTCCTGCTCTCCAATAAAGGCTATGTCCATTGCCCTTTGAAAAGTAGCACCTGCATTAATCAGTCCAAATGGCATCCTTGCATACATAAAGGTTCCCCATGGCGTGGTGAACGCAGTCTTCTTCTGATCTTCTGGGAAAACAACTACCTGATTGTAGCCTGAAAATCCATCCATCATTGACATTCTGGATGCTCCCACCACTTTCTGCAGGATGTGATCCATTTTAGGCAGTGGATAGTTGTCCTTGAGAGATGCTCTATTCAAATTTCTAAAATCCACACACAGCCTGATTTCTCCATTCTTCTTTCTGACAGGAAAAAGATTTGTTATCCATTCTGAGTACCTCAAGGGCACAATTATTTTGGCCTTCAACAATTTTCTAATTTCTTTCTCAATTGAGGGAAGAAGCAGGGGATTAATCTTCCTGA
This sequence comes from Pinus albicaulis, assembly GCA_034641835.2. NCBI lineage: Eukaryota > Viridiplantae > Streptophyta > Pinopsida > Pinales > Pinaceae > Pinus > Pinus albicaulis. The sequence continues at coordinate 1,329,964,731 of CM076574.1, read as the reverse complement.
GCTTCTGTTTGTATGGCTTTGCATCTTCCCTGAGTGGAATCTTGTGCTGTATAACATTTACATCAAAGGTTTTTAGGTCCTCATAGGACCAGGCAAAAACATCTTTATAAGACTGAAATAACTTCAAATACTTTTCCTTATATTCCTCTGAGATTCTCTTAGATAATTTAACAATTTTGGGATCAGTAGCAGTACCCAGATTCAAATCTCTCATTTGGTCTTCTTCTACTGCTTTGTTTGGCTGTATGGGAACATCATTCTTATTGAATAATCTTTCTAGAGGCACTAGAACTCTAGGGATAACATTTCCTTTCAACTGCAGCACTTTATTTCCTGCTATACTCTCTTCCCATTTACCTTCAGCAATGTTTTCAGCTTCTTCCTCCTCATCATCATCAATTTCCATGCCTGTGAATTCTCCCACTGTCTCCATGAATCTCTTCATCTGTTCGTCATCTTCAAAGACCTGCCAATGCTTTATATTATCTGGGATAGATGGTCTGTAACGTACCTCCACTTCATATCTTAACAATGGGTTCTGAGGAGGCCGGAACGTACTGGCAGCCACAGCAAGAGAGTCTACTATCCTGTTATGTTCCCGGGGCATAAACTGTATATTAAATGCTAAGAAGAAATTTTCTATCATGTCCCATACTTCGTTTCTATATGCTCTGAGCCGAGGATGTTTAGCTTGACATTCATTCCTAATTTTCCTCACTATTAGCTCGGAGTCTCCCAATACTTTCAGACATTGGATGCCCATGTTTCTAGCTGTCTGTAGACCCAATAACAATGCTTCATACTCAGCTACATTGTTTGTAGCTTCATACTCCAATTTGAAAGATAGAGGTACCCATTTTCCTGTGGGGGAGATTAACAATACCCCAGCCCCACTACCTTCCTTGGAATTTGCTCCATCAAAATGCAAAGTCCATATTTCTGATTCCTGATCTTCCTTGGACTGCTCGGCTTGGATTTGACCAAAGAGAGGCTCGTGTGCACAATTTTGATTCTCTTCTAACACAAAACATGAGAAATCACCCTCTTTATTATAAACTGGAGAATTGTCTGAACAATCAGCAGTGGTCACCATTTTAACAAATCTGGTCTCCCTATAAAGCCTCCTCTCCTGACCACCAAAGACTGGGACAATAGCATATGTTAAATCCAATTTAATTGATCCCCCAATATTAGTACCCCAGGACCTTGACAACAGCATGCCAAAGCGAGCTGGGATATCAGCGACCACAATGTCCATGACCACACTTTTTACTGGGATTTGAGCTAAATTGACTACTAAATATTTTATCATTCCCAAGCATTTAACCCTTTTAGAATCAAATGAATATATATCTTTGTATGGTCTTGTAATTTGCAGCCCTAGTTGCTCCATGACAGACAGAGGCATAAGATTATGGGAGGCTCCAGAATCTAGCATACAATTGTGAAGCAGCAGGTCATGAATGACTAGGGACACATAAAAGGGAGGAGTAGAAGGGTCTATCTCCTCAACGTGTGGGCCAAAGACCACCATGGGTCTTTCTTCTTGAAGATTTAGACTATCAGGTGCAATTTGTGGTTCAGGAAGAGGCACGAAAGAGGTGACCTGAGACTGATATACAGGCTGTTTTAACAATTCAGTCAGAGGAACAGGAATCTTAATCTTTTCAAGCTCTCTTTGCAAATTAAAAGCAGATGTGGACTTTTCTATCATTACTTCTTTTGACTCCTTATTCTCAACTGAGGACTTGACTTCTTTTGACACTGGCTCAGCATTAGAAGGACTGGCTATTTTAGAGGAAGAAGGAAACTGATCAGTTGACTGCAAGGGGATATTCAGAAGATTCTTACCTTTTTCCATGCATTTCTTTGTTGCCGATTCCTTTTGAGCAGACGCTTCTTTCTGAAGTGGATCTTCTTCTTGCTCCTGAGTTCGGATCCTCTTCCTCGAGGATCTGAGATCATATTTGACATTGAATTGGGCTTCCATGAAATCAGCAAATTGCTTGCAATAATGGTCAATGTCTGCTTCTTCATCTTCTTCTTGCAGGGGACAGTCCATATCATCATTGTTTGAAAAAGACAGGTTGGAATCTTCTAATCCATAGGCTGCCTCTCTAGTGGAGTCGTCTGCTGGTCCTTCCAGGTACAAGGGATGAGGTACCTGATCTTGCTGCTCCCTTGTCTCTCTCAGCAATATTTGGAGAGGTGGCCTCTTATACTGGGGATTGTACCCTCTGTTCGGAGCGTTGTAATAGTTCTTGGGAGCTGCGTTTTTAGCTTCTAGTTCCATCTTGACCATCTTCTTTATCATTTTACCTATTTCATCCATTTTATCTGAATCTTTATCCTGGTTAGAGGTAGAAACCTCTTCTTTACCTTTCCTCCTGGCATCTGGTTCAACTCTCCCTTTTAACTTTCCTGTGGAGGCAAAGTTCGCTTCTAGTTCCAGAGCATCCGATTGTGCATCATCTAGTGTGGCAGGTTTCCTTTCTCTCAAGGAGAATCCGAAGTCAAAGTCGAAGGCTGCTATGAAGATTATCTTGGCAGCAGCTTCATTTGGCTTCATTTCCGGAGGCAAACTTAGATATAACTTGTTGAACCTTTTGATAAATTCTGATACTCCTTCATTCTGTTTCTTCTTGATAGTATTAAACTCAGTAAGGCACATTCCATAATCCTTCTTTTCTCCCCACTTCCTGAGAAAGACGTTTTCCATCTGATCCCAGGTTGTCACAGAACGATTTCCCAATGTCTTAAACCATTTTCCGGCTTCTCCTTCCAAAGACTGCACAAATAATCTCAAAACCACATCCAGGTGTTCAATATTCAAATTTTCTGCAAAAGAGCAGAAGGTCTCGAGATGTTTCTGAGCGTCAATATCATTTTCACCATTGAACCTTGGCAGAATCTTCAGATAATCCTGTGGCATATCATTCAACACTTGGGGTAAGGCCAGAGGAGCATATTTGTTCAGGAGAAAAGCAGGAACATTGGCCATTGGAGGCGGTGGGGGTTGCACAACAATCTGAGAAACAAAAGAAGGGAGAGGGGTAGGGGGAAGCGGAGTGTGAATAACAATGGGAATATATTGCACCGAGGTCTGAGGTGTGGATGGGAATAATTCTCGGTTAACAGGAGCTACCTCAGTGACCTCTTTAATCTCTTCAGCCTCGAAAGCAGGATAAGATTCTTCTCCAATTGAGGCACTTCCCCTACGTGGGGTTTCTAAACAAAACTCGGGATTTTCTGTTCTAACTTCTTGAGAAGAAGAGGGCGGATAATCTTCAACAGAACACTCTGAATTTTCAGCACGGGCTGACTTCCTCTCCTTCCAAACTCTTTTATGAATAATTTTCTCTGGGTCAGACACGTAGGGTGTTTTCAGTTGAGCTGTATCTGACCTCAAATGCGGCCTACGAGGAGCCAGGACTACCGATAAGATTTATCAAATAAAGACCAGTGGAGTCGCCAAGGTGAGAAATCTGCAACTCTTCACCTCTCTGTGCTCACCTGATTAGAGAGTGAAATAAGATGTCGAAAACCCAGGGAAACCGATATTCTTGAATTCGTTCCCCGGCAACGGCGCCAGAAAGATGTTGTGGATGATTTTGTCACCCTCCTAGAGACAGCCTAGAGTTGCCATAGACCAGTGCCTAGGACATCTTAATATAGCAAGGAGCCCTTTATAGTTTGGGTTGTCAATCCAAGGGACTCACCTACTATCTCTTGTTCTAAACAAGGAAATGAAATTAGATTTAATGGGTCCAAATTCTCTCTCAGAAACTGATACAAAGATAGGAGTAAAGTAAAGACACCATGTAAAACTTCAGCATGAGAATATCAGACAGTTAAGAGACCGCTTTACTGTAACGAGGGCCGGTTCATATAATATACCACAGAAATCAGATATCAAGAGGTGCAGGCAGTGAGGAAACATAAGAAGATATTACTGACAAAAGGGCGCATCAATTTACGAATCCTTAAGCCACTAATATAGCAGAAACTAAGAAAAGAGTGAATCATGGAACAGCATATCACTTCTAGGCCTATTTAAAGCGCTTGACTAATTCCAGAAAGGGCACCACTCAAGATGAATCCTTCCTGCAAACTAGTGAGCCACTCGCATTCTAGAACATGATACAAGAAGGAAGTTTGTATGAAAAAGGATGATATATTAACACATGAGAAAAGTTACATACTGTAATATACCAAAGACCAGAATCCTCAATACAGTCATAACCCCTCCTCACTGAGACCCTACGGGCTCTGGAACTTCATACAGAAATATCACAAGATGAATACGGTAGTCTCCTCGCTTCTCAGCTTGCTTACAGAAATCTGGAACCCCAACAATGTCTTCTTTTTTGGTATTTATAGAGAAGACTGAAACTTCTAGAGGAGGGGGGAGGGAAAGGAGCAATTAATGACTATATTTCAATCCAATGGCGGAAAACACTCGCGCCTTTTTATGAATGACAAGTTATAAATAAATACCTAACTACCTGTATACAGAAATTAATGCTGGGAGGTAAAAATCTCCTTAGGTACAAGACAGAAATAATAAAATATATATACATCGGGGTGCTTTTGGCTGAAGGCAAATCTGCTACCATGAGAGTTCTGAGAAAATCTTCCATTCAGTACTGTATGCTTGGCCTTTGATTTTGAATTAGAGTCCCGGACCTTAAATGCGAGGTGAACTTCTCTGGAGGGTTCCGAGAATTTACATCTGTATTTTCTTTAATGGCAGTCATTTCATGCATCTGCTCTCAGTCTCTTCCATTAAATTTCGCCTGCAGGAAATCACTTTCTGATATATTCTTGATTCTCTGGAATGGAGGCGGTGGATTTAGACACCTCTTCTACCATTTAGAACCTGCAAAACCCCGAAACTGTTAGAAAAACTGACTCAGACGCAGGCAGAGGTGACGGAAGTGTGAATGGAGGAGACGATGGGGACATAGACCAAAAATGGTGGCATACGGGGTGCTGGGAGCGAACAATGGAGGTTTTTCTTTAAAAAAGAACAAAAAGTCGTCACGTAGGGTTTCCGGAAGAAAAACTGGCGTGCTATCGTAACAAAACACATAAAAATATGTATATATATATATCAGCATGGGAGGGATGTACTTCTGGGAAGACATACGAACAAAGGGGCACGGGGGAGGCCACGGGCGGGTAATTAATGGGCGGAGGCGTGTAACAGTGACACGGTGGCGGGCTGTGGGACGTGGCGGGTACGTATCAATGGGCGGACGATTTTGTTGCATCTCCGCCGTTGGATGGAGATCTGGAGATCCGACGGTCTCAGTGAATCCCGCTGCCCAGCCATCGGTTGAAGTTTAGCGCGCGGGGGATGGGCGGTTTCTCGCTCGTACCAAAAACACGTGGCATGAGATTTATGGCGTCGCTGCCTCCGCGGGGAATACCACTGCTCTGACGAGGGTGGTGCGGGGCAATACCGCCTGTTTCGGGCGTGTGGTGTACAGATGGGGGGCCCTGCCAATAAGTTAACTGCCGCGCCGTTGATTTAATTGAATCGGACGGTTGCGACGACGCCCGGGACTTAAATGATAAGCCCCCCTTTTCTTCTAGCCTGTGGTCCTGGAGTCGGGTCATATGGCAACGTCAATAAGAGGGGCTGAAGACTTTAGGGGCTTCGGCCCGACATATATAAAATATGAATTTTGGACATTCGAACAGAGTATTTTTTAGAGCGGCATGGGGGGTTTTTTAGCCATAAAATATAATGGAAACAGGTTCAAGAAAAGGGACCAAAGGAAATTAAATCTGGATGAAAGGAGAAATGTACAACACAAAGGAAAGTTGGGTCGAAGATTAATAGGGTCAAACAGGCTCGGCTCCTCCCAGCGCATAGAAATATTCAATTCTCTGCCCAAGGCTTGCGTCAGAGGAGGTCCGGATGGGAGGCCACGGTCTCCCGCTCTTCTGCATCTCATATGGTAACGATAGAGGAGCCTCCACCAGAGCACGTAGAGGGAAACCTGAGACCGGGTGGGCCAGAGCCAGAAACCAGAGACTGATGAGAAGAAATAAAGGCATGCTCTAAAATCAGGAGGGAAAGCCAAATGGCGATCAAATGAGCGTGGGTAGCCGACTTAATAGCCATGGTGATGGATTCAAGAGCTGTAAATGCTTTGCAACCAGAGGACGTCAGAGTGAAGGTGGCGGAGGACGGAATTAATACATCCTCGCTCAGGCAATAAAATCTGGACTGGAAACCATGTACGCACATGTGGGATGGCCAAGTGTCCCGCCACGTGGCTCCCTCGAGGCTCCTCATCTTACTGGAGAGCACCCGCATCTGGGTCTCTCTTGGAATAGTATTAATATCAAAAGCATAGAAAAAAAATTCTATGATACTTGGATGCTTGGTTTGACAAAGGTTTCTCACTTTTTTTATTACCAACTCTGAATCACCAAAGATTACAAGGGTGAATATTAAGCTTTCTACAAACCTTAGGCCCAAATATGCATTATAGGAAAATTTAGCCTAAAAATGGCCTCCTAAGGAAAAATAATAAAATAAGAGTTACGAATTTTGGAGGGAAATGAAGAAAACTAGTTTTTATTTTTTTGGGATGATCTCCTTATAGGTTTACTCAAATTTCAAGTGTATATACTCGTTGGATGAGGAATTAAATTCCACATCCAACGAGTAACCATTATGCATGATTTTTAGAAGACCCACATTGATACAAATTGAAGATACATTAACAAAGTGCATTGAACATGATTTTTTAATGTATCTTCATTTTTTATCAATGCGGGCCTTCTGAAACGTATGCAAAGTGTGTACTCGTTGGATGTGGAATTTAGTTCCGCATCCAATGTGTGTATACATTTGAAATTTGAGTAAAACTATGAAGAGGTAAGCCAAAAATACAATTAAAAAAATAGTTTTCTTCTTTTCCCTCCAAAATATTTACATGTATCTCTTTTTAAATTGAAAGGATTTCAATTGGTTTACATATTATGTACATGAATTTTTTATGGGCACTTTTAGGCTGAAATTTCCACTAATGAGGTTCTCGTACTTTACTACCTTGTTGGTTACTTCCAACTCTAACTTGTAGGCTAGAGAGATGACTTCTTTAGAAGGTGAAACTAATAAAAATCTAGCTCTCAACCCTTCCTTTAAAGAAGCCCCATCGAAATATAATTTCCACACCTTGTCTTCTAAAAACTATGTAGTATTAACAAATTTATTTACAACAACTAAAGAATCAAACATAATATTTAACAACCAAAATGATCTTGGTTGAAATAATATACAAGTAAGTTGTTAGGATGTTTAGCATCAATAAAATTAAAGGTAAACCTAGCTTCTCTCTATAATGTCATACTCTCTCCACCAAATATTGGAACGGTTGCATAGGTCATGTTTAGTTTAAGGCAACCACCCAATTTGACACCCCATGACCTAGAAAGAAGCATCCCAAACTAAGTTGGAATGTTTGCTACTACTACACACATGGCCATAAATTTAGCAGGAATTTGTGTCAAAGACACTACCATATATTTGATTAAGCCAGTACACTTAACCTATCCCAAATCAAATAAATATAAGTCATGATACAAACTTGTTATTTGCAACACCAACTTTTCCATTATATTCATATGCATCAAGTAATGTTATTTCCTTGAGTCGAGCATAAAATTATGAAGGAGAAACTCATGAATATTTAAGGTAGTAAAGAATGGAGCAATTGCTTCATTCCTTTCCTCAACATAAGGACCAAATTACATAAAATAATTTTCATCATGTAGATTCAAAGTATCTTGATGAGCTAGATTATAAGGAGATTGAATTACTTTAACTACTTTCTTTTGATAAATAGGATTTTTGGCCAATTAAATCAATGGAACAAGAATTTTAACCTTATCAAGCTCCTTCCCTAGACTAAAATGAGTGGATGTATTCTCTACCTTTTGTTTCTATTCATTGTCTTTGGGTTGTTGTTGAGGAGCTTGTAAAGCAGAAGGTTTGTGTTCCCTCCCTTTAGATTGATTAGTAGTAACCTTCTTATTTTGATTAGAATATTTGGATGTGGTTACTTTAGGCCTTAAATCAATTTTTTTGTTGAAGCTCAACTTGTTGAGAATATGAAAATAACTTATATTGAAAAAGAAGGATCTATACCTTTAAATGTTCCAGGTTCATGCTAATGAGAACCTTCATGTGAATCACTAGGAAAAAAAACATCAAAATAAATTAAATTGTTATCATTAGGATTTTGGAGGTGTTGCATAATAAAATTTGATAGTTTCAACATTTTTAACTACGTTTATTACTAGGAAAAAAATAAATTGATACAAAAATAATTGATCCAAACAATAAATAAGTGAAAGGAAGTCAGGAAAGAGAACAATAGGGCAGAGGAGAGAAAAAGTTGGCTAACAAAGAATGTGATTTTCATTGATATCCATTAATATTTTATAGATTTTGTGTTGCTAATAAAAATTTCGGTCAGGGAAAGTAGACCCTACGGGAAAGAGCCAAGGAGAAGCTACTAGGGAAGCCACCCACTCTCACCTCATTTTCCTTCTTCTAGGTTGAAAGAAAATGTCTTAGACGTAACACCAGAATCCATAAATGATTAAGGTAGGTTAGGGATGCTTTAAATATGCAAAGGAAAACAAAACCTAGCTTAGACAAAGACAATTAACCCAACCCCAATGACAAAGGCACAAATAAAAGGTGAATGAGATAAAATCCTCAAAAGAGAGGGTACTTACCAATTTAACGCACACACAACCAATAACTATGGAGCACAACCAAATAAATTAATATTGTTATAATATGAGCAGGTCTATGCATGGATTTGGGTTACACTTTTTGGCAAGCAAGGGCACATTGTGGGTGAAAAAAAGTAGCTCGATCGAGCCTTTTTAATTCCTCAATCGAGCCTTTTTAAGCCCTCAATTGAGAAATCCTTAATCCTCCGATCAAGCTATTTGAGGGCTTAAATATTGCTCGATTGAGAATTAAAACAAATGCTTGACTGAGCTCTTGTGTAACTGGAGGTTAAGGGCTTAATCGAGCAATGGGCTCGATTGAGGCATATTTTTGAAATTTCCCGCCAATACATCTTGGACATGAAAATAAAAAGGTGGCTTAAGGGCTTGATCGAGGGTTTCTGAAACCCTCAATCGAGCTATTTGATTTTTTACCTTAAACACTCGATTGAGCATTTTAAGTGCTCAATCAAGCTGTTAAGAGCCTAAAAAATTAGAGTTTTAGCTCCCATTCTACAGATTTCTCTGCAACACCATTTTGTAGACTAACGGACTTAGGGAAAATTTTTTCCTTATGTGGCAGAGTTGATCATGTTGGATTCATGAAAGAATCCTCTATCCAATGGCATATGAATTTGACACTTTCGATTCAAATGATATTTTTCATGTATTTTCTTTCAAATATAATGCTTGAATTTTTTTTGGACAATTTTGAAGGGGTTGAATAAAAAATCAATCATGAAATATACACAGCAAAAAAAATTTCAAAAAATACCACTACCTTTGTTTAATACCAACTTCTGAGTATTTTACTTCTTTGAATTTCCACAACCCCTGAATGATATACAACTTTGAGAATCTCAAATTCGGAAAAACCGTATCTCGAGCAAACCCTCACAATATTCCACCCCAAATGCATTTTTCACTTGTAATTATCTCATCTTTAGTTTCATTTAGATTGAGTAGTTGCACCTCTTTTTACTTCCAGAGAGGATTCAATAGCTACACCTATAACAACTAGCCAATGGGAAATATCTCTTTATACTCATGATACTACATTTAAAAAGTGCAGTTATTTTGGCCTCTTTTTTTCTTTCTTTTTCTATATTTTATAGAATTTTGATAAAGATTTGTTAGAATTGTATAATTTGAAAAATTTAAGTGTTTTGGGAGTTTTTCAAGCAGTTGAATCTTTTATACGTTCAAAAACACATTTGAAATAATGAAAAATCACAATCTTATCCAAAATTGTATCACCAAATTTTAGGCAAAAATATACATCAAATAATTAAAGTGCGCCCATTAAAATTGATTTAAGTTAGGTATGCCATAATTTATTTTTTTATTAATTAGGATTTTGGAGGTCTTGCATAATAAAATTTGATAGTGTCAACATTTTGAACTTTCAGTCATGTTTACAAAAATAAATTAATAAAGGAATAGTTGATCCAAACAATAAATAAGTGAAAGGAAGTCAAGAAAGAGCATCATAGGGTAGAGGAGAGCATAAGTTAGCTAAAAAAGGATGTGGTTTTCATTGATATCCATTAATATTTCATAGGTACCATGTTGCTAATCAAAATTCTAGTGAAGGGAAATTCAACCCTATGGGCAAGGGCCAATGAGCAGCTACTAGGAAAGCCACCCACTCTTACCTCAATTGCCTACTTCTAGGTTGATAGGAAAAAGTCTTAAACCTAAGAGGGGAATACCTAACTCAATGAACTAGGTTGGAGATGTTTTAAATATGCAAAGGAAAATAAAACTTGGCTTAGACAAAGAGAACTTACCCAACTCCAGTGGCAAAGGTTCAAATAAAAGGTGAATGAGATAAAATCCTTAAAATAAGGGGCACCTACCAATTTAACGCGCACATAAATATACCTTTAGAGAAAAACCAATGTAACTAATTTATTTTTATTATTAACGGGTCTATGCATGGAGCCATGTTACACTTTTTGGCATGCGAGGGTGCGTTGTGGGTAAAAAAAACAGCTCAATCGAGCTTTTTTAAGCCCCCGATAGAGCAATATTTAAGCCCCCGATCAAGTTATTTGAGGGCTTAAATATTGCTCAATCAAGCATGATTCGTAAACTTCCATGGATATTCCACTGGACAATTCATCGCAACGAATCTGATAATATTATAGTAAAAATTTGAGATTCTACACTATTACAATTTTATTTAATTTCTAGATTTGTATATTTTACTGTAATTTGTGCATGCATGCAAATGGATTTTTTTCATAAAAGTAGAGAATGAAAAAATAATCTCACACACACATAAGACACAAGATATTCTCTCTGGGAAACCCTTTCCAGAGAAAACCGGGCTGGAAGGTGAGGTCGCTTCGCTCTCTTTCTATTGTCTGGAAATATGGTTGCAGGTATAAAGAAGTAATGCTTGTGGCCTATGGGCTGCTATAGTGGAAATATCCTCTCTGTTTTATCTACCTCCTATCTCTCTTGGCTATATTTTCTCAAATATGGAACAAAATGTTCTCAAAACAATGGAATGCCTCTTTCTCCTAGTGGCCCATTTATAACACAATCTGATAGCCTACTAGTGGCTAGTTTTGACTACATGAAATCTTAACTAGAGTTACAAGAAAGAATATTCTAGAGTATTTTACATAAAAAACACATGGCTATCCATTTTTACATGAATAATGGGGGTTGAAGTGGAATCCTCCCGAACTACAGGTGTGAAAATAGGAAGGTCAACTTTTGAGTGGCATAAATTTTGCGTACATTCTCTGATTGATGCGCTTCTTGCACCGTTGGAAACATATTTGTGTGTAGAATATCGTGAAAGGTGTTGCGCTAAAGTATCAAAGTTTTACTCAAAAAACATTAAACATTTTATTCCTCAAAATGATCCAGGAATTGTTTATACACCATTTCACCAAACTAGGTCCCGCCGGTAAAAACGGTCCCGTGAGCAGATTCCTCCACTTTTTCCACTCTGAATGCATCGAGATGGATGAAAAACAATATAATGATCCAATTCGGATCATATCATTAAAATAAATTGATGCATGTTCATGTAACCTGGGTTAATCATTTACTAAAGGAGTTAGTTTGTAAAGTGAGGGTTTAATTATTTAATGGATTTTCTATAATTTGAGAGAATGATAATTCTTGTAAATAGGAAAATGTTTGAGAGGATTGTGGAAGGATTGAGAGGATTATGGATAGTTAGCTCTTATCTAGGGATAAGGTATGAGAAATTTTAGAGATTAGATGAGAGATATTTTGGGAGTTAGCTTAGGATCTAGCACCTTCTTGGATTATAATCCAATTGTATAATGTAGAAGAGTGTGTAAAGTGTAGTGTGAGGATTGATGGCCAAGCATTGGGCCAATATATTTATCATGTAATTATTTTATTCATTAATTCATCATGAGTTTATGTGCATAAGTATGATGTGGTTTTTTGTTTTGTGTTGTGTAAATTAAATATTAGAGTGTATGGTTTTCTCTTGGGGTGTGAATGAGCGTAAGAAGAAAGGATTGATTGATGGATGACTGAAGTCCAGAATTATTGCCACTTGAAAGTGCAGATCGATTTCCATATCTCTGCTTCGATTCAGGAAGTCGGATTGTGATATTTGTCTTTCCAGATTAACAAAAGGTCTAGACTTCGATGTATGGACAATCTCAGAACCGCAGCCGAAGGTCTTGAAGCATGCATCTATGACTTGGCCATTTTCTACGTCCACTTTGATCTACAATCTTATGACATCACCATAAGCCAAAGCTCTCACCAACTAGCGTTACCAATGTTTGGGTCATTCTTGTGAAAATATCTCGTGAGCGATCTGTCATAAGAGCAAAAAATTGTGGGGAATCCAACCTAGAAATGAGCAGCAGGTTACAGCCTCGTTACCGAGCACGTGCTGCAGAATTAAATGCTATGTTGACGCCTGTAATTGTGTGAAAAGCCGACGACGAATAGGAATAAATAATGTGAATGCTCCTGAAAACTCCCATGACGCAATGAAATATTGCAATAGGGATTTCGACCTGGCAACCTATCTATCATGATTGAAGGTATGGGACGAAATACTATTAAATTTGAATCTTTGTCCGTAGACTTTGTCATTGTTTCAGCTGAGTGTATCCAAAATGATGTATTCCCTTAAGAACGAGCGCAAGCGGATGAGGAGATTGGAGGAAACAGCATCTGGACATGATTGACAGGGTCTCAGATCCGTAAACAGGGAAGAAAGGAGGTTTGAGTTTGGGCAGAATGACCACTAATCTATCGAATACGAAAACAACAACGGTCTTTTCATCGATCACCGCTTTCTCTTCGGTCTTTGCAGCGTTGTTGAATTATATTAAAATAAATATTGAGAATTTGTGGCGTAGGAGGTAAGGGTTTGTGGAATCTGCGCACAAACATTTATGTAGCATATCCTCCTTTAGAGAATTAAAATGGAGTGATCCTTCTAAACAAGCGGAAGGAGTAAGCCCAAGTCGTTAGAAGAAAAAGGCCATAATTCATTTAATATTCAAAGTAATGTGGTGACATTCTCTAAACAAAGGCATAGTCTCCATTTAATACGAATTAATGAGAGCTTTAATTCTAATTTAAAATTAAAACATTATTATATTGATACAAGCGAAAGTTGAGTGTTTTCAACTAAAGAAAAAGTGAATTTGTGGTGATATTTAGAAATTTTGTGGAGCTCCTTTTATTTAGAGTGGGAGCATGGGTTTAACTAGAATTATTACATTGTAAAACATCCATATCAAAACATTGAGTAAAGGGACTACACATTATTTAGGAGAGAGAATGACTAGAGTGTTTATATGAGAGATTTAGTGGGAATATTTATAGGATAATTTTTAAAAGAATTATGAGAAGGAGGATTCATATGAGAATTCTTAAAGTGTGAAAGGAGTTTATGTTACTTTTTGGATTTTTTTTTTATGTAAAGACTAATATCATAATATTGTCATGAGTTTTGAGGTCAGAGTTATAATTGTAAAATCTAAAGGAGGTTATGAGTGCTCAAATGAACAAAAGTTTTCACTGAAGTTGAGTTGAAGTGAGAGAGTCTTTCAATGTAAAAATTCAAATCAAGGTCAAATAAAGATATTTGTAAATTGTATAGCTTGAGTCAAGAGTCAAGTGCACCAAGGTCCATATATGTAAAAGTTTGGAGTCAAGGAGTCAAAGGTGAATTCAAAAGTTTGATTGTAATGGGTGCATGATCGGCGGAGCCCGACACCTAAAGTTTGGTCAAATTATTGTAAAGACAATTTGAATAAATACTGCAGTTGTTGTTTGCAGCAAAGAGAATCAAGGAGTACTCAAGGATAAGGTTCAAGTGAAGTGAACCATTGGTTGAGTTCATAAAAGACAACTTGGTAAAGTGATTCAGTTGTAGGTTATAGTGAACAAGGTGAAGTTCACGATAGAAGATGAAGAAGGATTGAGAGAAAAGTCACAACAATGATGCCATAAAAATTGGCACTGGTGATGACGAGAAGGAGATTGATGAATTAAAGGCACAACTTGAAATATTAATGGAGCTACTATCAAATCAAAGACATAGATGAGTCATAAAGAAAACAATTAAATGGCCAATTAAAAAATTGATGGAAAGAAGGTTGAAGCGCAAACTGAAATTTTTAGAGAAACTCCAGACAAAGGGATATATTTGTGAACCAGAACAAGGATCATTTCCTGATGACAATGATCATGTGGATGTGGGTTCGGTTCCCACAAATGACACCATAAATTATTCTAAAGAAAAATCATTGAAGACTATTGTGCAGATTGAAAAGAGGTCAGAACAACCTGAGGATGATGAACGAATGGGACACCGATATGAAAATTGAAAAATATGAGGAAGAGTTAGTGGGCAGCTTGAAGGACTGTATGCTACATAAGGAAGGTATGTAGGAAGCCATAAGCGAGACTTCCGACTCTCATAATTTTTAAACTAATACTTGTTTTGTGCTTGCAGGTAGTGGAGAATCGAAAAAAGACAAGTTGAACATGGAAATTGAAGAGATTAGAAGATTGACGGTGAGTGTCCCAATAGAAACATATTGCAGGAAGGAAAGAAGATGGAATAATCTGGTTGATGACAACAGAACAAGCATAATCAGCAAGGAGAAGGGACAACTACAAAATAAAGTTTAGAATCCTGGAAAACAAAAAAGGACAACCGTAGAAAATCAACAACATGACAGAGAAACCGATTTACTGCAAATGAAAGTTTGGGATCCAAGATGATTCTTATCATCTTAAAGACTGATGGTTGGGAGACCATGATTTCTTTTACCTGGGGAGTCTCATGCAGGTGCATCTAACCTGGGTTAATAATTTTCTAGAAGAGTTAGTTTTTAAAGTGAGGGTTTAATTATTTAATGGATTTTCTATAGTTTTTTAGGAGAGAATGATAATTATTGTAAATAGGAGGAGATTCGAGAGGATTGTGGAAGGATTGAGAGGATTATGGATAGTCAGCTCTTGTCTAGGGATAAGGGATTGAATGAGAGATTTTAGAGACTAGATGAGAGATATTAGGGATTAGGAGAGATATTTTGGGAGTTAACTTAGGCTATAGAACATCCTTGTGTTCTAATCCAATTGTATAGATAGAGGTGAGCTTATGAGGCATGAGGATTATGAAGAGTGTGTAAGGTGTAGTGTGCGGATTGATGGCCAATATCTTTCTCCTGTAATTATTTTATTCATTAATTCATCATGAGTTTATGTTCATACATATGGTGTGGTTTCTTGTTTTGTGTTGTGTAAATTAAATAAGTGCAGACCCCATGGCCCGCACTATCACAAATGCTCGATCGAGCTCCTATGTAACCCGAGGTTAGGGGCTCGATCATGCCACTTTTTTTAAATTTACCACCAATGCATCTTGGGCATGAAAATAAAAAAAGTGGCTCGATCCATACATTTTTTAACCATGTTAAGGGCTCGATCAAGAGTTTTTTAAACCCTTGATTGAGCTATTTGAATTTTTACCTTAAACGCTAGATCGGGCACTTTAAGTGCTTGATCGAGTTGCTACAAAAAATAGATTTTTAGCTCCCCTTCTGCAGATTTCTCTGCAACACCATTTTATAGGCTAGCGGACTTAGGGAAGAATTTGTCCTTAAGTGGCAAAGTTGATCATGTTGGATTCATGAAAGAATCCTCTATCTAATGGCATGTGAATTTGAAACTTTTGAATTTATATGATATTTTTCATCTAATTTCTTTCAAACATAACGCTTGAAATTTTTTTGACAATTTTTAAGGTGTTGAATAAAAAATAAATAATATAAAATACGTACATAATGAATTTTTTTCAAAAAATACCACTATCTTCGTTTATGAGTCCTCTTCAAAAGGGCACTCTTATTTTTCCAATCTAATTTAAATTTGTAGAACATATTATGCAAATACATGTGTATGCAAAATGCAATTGAAATATTACTTCATCAAATTCGAAAAATAGTAAAAAATATAATTTTGCATAGAAAAATAATTTTTTAATATGAAAAACTTATCTCTCTCTGTATAGATTGTTATCACCCTATAATTTCCGAAGGCTGAAGACAAAACTACAGGGGTAAAATCAAACCACTTTGGAATTTAGGACCTAGCCTTCCTAGACTCAGAGAGCGCTCTCTCTATTAGATGTAGCTTTGTTGATGGGGGCATTTTAGGCTAGCTATTAGTGCATAGGGGTTTTTTTGAGATTTATGGGTGAGGCAGCAGAAGAGGGCCATTGGGCTATGGATTCAAATAGGTATAAACAGATTCACGAATAACTGAGGTTAGGTGAAACTAGGCAAGCTAGCCATGTCAATGGATCTTAACAACTTGTGAAGTGGAAAGGAGGAGGAGATTAAGGTTCAACGTAAATGCAGAGTAGAGAAACTCCAAACAAAGGGATATATTTGTGAACCAGAACAAGGATCATTTCTTCATGGCGATGATCATGTGGATGTGGGGTCTATTCCCACAAATGGCATCATAAATTATTCTGAAGAAAAATCATTGAAGACTATTTGCAGATTGAAAAGAGGTCAGAACAACCTGGGGATGATGAACGCATGATATGGACACCGATAAGCAAATTGAAAAATATGAGGAAGAGTCAGTGGGAAGCTTGAAGGACTTTATGCTACATAAGGAAGGTATGTAGGAAGCCATAAGCGAGACCTCCGAGTCTCATAATTTTTAAACTAATACTTGTTTTGTACTTGCAGGTAGTGGAGAATCGCAAGAAGACAAGTTGGACATGAAAATTGAAGAGTTTAGAAGATTGATGGTGAGTGTCCCAAAAGAAACATATTGCAGGAAGGAAAGAAGATAGAATAATCTATTTGATGACAACATAACAAGAATAATCAACAAGGAGAAGGGACAACTACAAAATAAAGTTTAGAAGCCTGGAAAAAAAAAAAGGACAACCGTAGAAAATCAACAGCATGACAGAGAAAATAATTTACTGCAAATGAAAGTTTGGGATCCAGGAGGATTCTTATCATCTTAAATACTGATGGTCGGGAGACCATGATTTCTTTTACCTGGGCAGTTTGATGTAGGTGCATCTAACATGGGTTAATCATTTACTAGACGAGTTAGTTTTTAAAGTGAGGGTTTAATTATTTAATGGATTTTCTATAGTTTTTTAGGAGAGAATGATAATTATTGTAAATAGGAGAAGATTCCAGAGGATTGTGGAAGGATTGAGAGGATTATGGATTGTTAGCTCTTATCTAGGGATAAGGGATTGAATGAGATATTTTAGAGACTAGATGAGAGATATTAGGGATTAGGCTTGAGATATTTTGGTAGTTAGCTTAGGCTATAGAACATCCTTGTGTTCTAATCTAATTGTATAGA
The DNA here is from genome assembly GCA_034641835.2 of Pinus albicaulis. Taxonomy (NCBI): domain Eukaryota; kingdom Viridiplantae; phylum Streptophyta; class Pinopsida; order Pinales; family Pinaceae; genus Pinus; species Pinus albicaulis. The sequence continues at coordinate 1,329,947,094 of CM076574.1, read as the reverse complement.
TAGAGGTGAGCTTATGAGGCATGAGGATTTAGAAGAGTGTGTAAGGTGTAGTGTGAGGATTGATGGCCAATATCTTTCTCCTGTAATTATTTTATTCATTAATTCATCATGAGTTTATGTTCATACGCATAGTGTGGTTTCTTGTTTTGTGTTGTGTAAATTAAATAAGTGCAGACCCCATGAACCACACTATCAAAAATGATCGATTGAGCTCCTGTGTAACTCGAGTTTAGGGGCTTGATCATGCCACTTTTTTTAAATTTACCATCAATGCATCTTCGACATGAAAATAAAAAAAAGTGGCTCAATTGATACATTGTTTAACCATGTTAAGGGATCGATCAATGTTTTTTTAAACCCTCGATTATGCTATTTTAATTTTTACCTTAAACACTCGATCAAGCATTTTAAGTGCTTGATCGAGTTGCTACAAAAAATAGTTTTTTAGCTCCCCTTCTGTAGATTTCTTTGCAACACCATTTTATAGCCTAGCGGACTCAGGGAAGAATTTGTCCTTAAGTGGAAAATTTGATCATGTTGGACTCATGAAAGAATCCTCTATCTAATGGCATGTAAATTTGAAACTTTCGAATTTAAATGATATTTTTCATCTAATTTATTTCAAATATAATGCTTGAATTTTTTTTGGACAATTTTGAAGGGGTTGAATAAAAAATAAATAATATAAAATATGTACACAATGGATTTTTTTCAAAAAATACCACTATCTTCATTTACGAGTCCTCTTCAAAAGGGCACTCTTATTTTTCCAATCTATTTAAAAGTTGTAAAACATAATATGCAAATACACATGTCTACAAAATGCAATTGAAATATTACTTCATCAACTTCAAAAAATAGTAAAAAACATAATTTTGCATAGAAAAATAAATTTTTAATATGAAAAACTTATCTCTCTCTGTGTAGATTATTATCACCCCATAATTTCTGAAGGATGAAGACAAAAATACAGGGGTAACATCAAACTAGTTTGGAATCTAGGACCTAGCCTTCCTTGGCTTAGAGAGGGCTCTTTCTATTAGATGTAGCTTTGTTGATGGGGGAATTTTAGGGTACCTATTAGTGCATAGGGGTTTGTTTGAGATTTATGGGTGAGGAAACAGAAGAGAACCATTGGGCTATGGATTCAAACATGTATAAATAGATTCATGAATAACTGAGGTCAGGTGAAACCAGGAAAGCTAGCCATGTCAATGGATCTTAAAATCCTGTGAAGTGGAAAGGAGGAGCAAATTAATGTTCAACGTAAATGCAGAGTAGACCATCTCTGAATTCTGCATTTAGGTTTCAGAGGAAAACATAAAAGACTATTTCAATACTGAGCAGGGTACCCCATGGTAAATCCTACACAAAAATTTCTATCCACAGTAACAAAAGAAAACAAGATGCGAAAAAAGGAGAATGAAAAATTACATGTGAAGCACTTCACCACAGATCATAACACAAGAATCTGGAAAACAACATCATCTTTCATTCATCCGAAGAAAGTGTTTGCAATTAGCTGAGTCTATTGCAATGGTTTTTTTCCCTCCCGGGCCTCTTTGATACTGATAATGCATGCAGTATTTATATAAAAACTTAAGTCGATTACCCTGTCTGTTTCAATGATTGTCATTTATTATATTCAAGAAGAAATTTGGACAAGTGGAAACATGCAGGCGATGATAGGATAAGACTGAAAATCGGTGGTTGTATTTACTATGATAGTCTGATAATGATTGTGAAATGATCAGAATTTGGCTTCTCTTATGTCGAAGAGGCAATGACGACTCTGAAATCTTACCTCTATCTCTTCAAAGGCTCTGACATCTTGTCTCTACCTTGGTGCAAAACGGTTGCTGAACAGAGTGTGTTGGCTGTAATGATGGCTATCCTGTCTCTAACCGCACTTGTCTCTTGCTATGTTGGTGACTGTTGTAGGGAGTTTAACGAAAAACCCACTATCCATTTATAACTGATGCAAAACCCTATTTAAGTTACCAGGCATAAGAATGTAGTGCCGTTGTGGGATCTACTTGGCCTGGTAAGATGATGTGGAGTGGTGGTGACAAGGGTCTGTAAGTGGACGTGGAGCAGCGATGGCGCGTGGGGCAGCGGTCGGTTGGGACGAAAAGAAACGAGGACCATCGGATTTGAGGTGAAGAGTGAAGATGGCGAATAAGGTGGAGGTAATTTAACGTGGAGAGGATGGGCGATGTGGTGGCAGGGGGAAAGGGTGACGTGGTAAGGGGGTGGGGTGGACGCATATCGCAAATCGCGGGTTGGCAGATTTATGTTATGAGCGGTGGAGGCGAATGTTAAAACCTGTGATGTGCGATGGCGGAAAAGGTGACGTGGCATGGTGGAGATGGGGCCCATTAATACCGCACATCACAATATAACTCATCTCACATCGCAACATTTAGAATTTATCGCACATCACAAAATTTAGAATTTACCGCACATCGCAACGTTTAAAATTTATCGCACATCGCAAATTGGAGGTTTTGGTTATGAGCAATGAAGGTAAACATTGAAACTTTCAACATGTGATTTGTGATGAGCGAGTGGTGACATGGCATGGAGGTGGGGCCGCCTGCAAATCGAAATCAGGGGGTTTTTGTGGTGGGGAAGTGGAGGGTAAGTGTTAAAACTTACGATGTACGATTTGCGATGAGAAGGTAAATGGTCAAAAATGGTTAAGTGCAGAAAATGATGAAGAGTGCGAAGTGTTGATGCGAAAAGGTAAGGACGGGGTAAGGTTTCTTTGCGGTTTATAGGATATATAGGTATGTATCAAGCGGTCTAAAGTGGGGGGTGGAGCTGCGAATGAGGTAAGTTAAAACGGGAAAATGATATGGCTGTTAGTGGGTGGGCGGAGCTGTTTCTTCAACTATAAAAATCGAATTTTAACAGTTAAAGAAGGGGTTTGAAAGAAATGAAGCGTAGGACTTTTAGAAAATGGAAAAATGAAGGAAAAAAGAGGGTAAATTAAATGAAACGAGGGTAGAAATGAAGTTTTCCCACCATCACACCTTATCAACAACACTTTCTTCTTTCAACTGAAATGAAAAGGCAAATTGTTTCCTTTGAAGCTTTAGGATTTCCCTTCCTTCTTTCTGGAAATAAATGACAGCCATGCAATCTTATTTTCAAAATGAGAGATCTGAGAAATAATCAGTCACCTTGTGATACTGTGCAATACAAGAGTCTAATAGTGGCTCCAACTGGGGATGGAAACTCCTTCAGGAGGTGTCAAGAACATCGTAGACTAGTGGCCTGATCCAATGGTTTGATCCAAAATCTGCAACTTAATCTGCTATAAAACCTCCATGGCTGACAATATTCAAGCTGAAATGAACACTCTCTGCAATTTGTAGTCTGGGACATACTTGATCTGAAAATTGAAAAGCAATATGAAACTAAAAATTGAAAATATGCTCAGAATGTTGAGTTTATTTGCACACCTACCTACCCTAATCTAATGATAATATTACTGAATCAAGCAATACAAAAATGCCAATGGAGCCAGTCAAGTAGTTGCAGTAACAAATGGACAACTTGGCTGCTTTTCAGGAAAATCAGAAGTATAACTTGATTATGTGTCCACATAATCAAAGTTGTAATAAATAATGGAAAATGCTGATGTATTTGATCCTTATAGAGAATACATGTTTGAAAAATTGAGCTAAAAAGAACCTCCATATAATCTGCTGTAGGATAAAAAAAAGCATGATGTATAATATTTGCTTCTAGGCCTTCAATGACTAGTTGATCAGTTGTATCCTCAGTATTAAACCTTGAAACCAAATCTTCATTTTGGTACTTGAAAGCACAATCATCCTCAATACGTACGTCAAGAGGTAGTACAATTTCCTCTTGCTTAGGAGAAGGAATATTTCCCAAGAATTATTTAGGGTCTCGGAAATTTATGATTGAATTTGAGAATTCAAAATTTCAATGCCATTTTCGCATCGTTCAAAAACTACCTGCAAAAAACATGTTTTAGCTTCAGGACTAAATTTGCTTGATTTCAAAATGAGAAAACAACCTCTAGAAAATCTCCATCAAGCTGAAATTTTGATAATTGATTCTTGAATGCATTTAAAACTTCACGAGATAAAAGATCTCCCACAAACCTTGTCATCTTGTTCAATAAGAAATCTTGTCAGCATGTTGTGGAGTTGCCATGAATGTTCAAAATCTGGGTTCTTTGAATCATGGAGTCACTAGGTGAATAATGCAGCCTTCTTGTGTCTGGTCACTGTCCACCATCAGTAATCAGATTTTAACTTTGGTGTACTTTCTGAGGAAGATAAATTTCGTCCCCAGAGTGGTCGCTAGTATGTTATCACCCCATAATTTCCGAAGGCTGAAGACAAAACTATAGGGGCAACATCAAACCCCTTTGGAATCTAGGACCTAGCCTTCCTAGAATCAGAGAGGGCTTTCTCTGTTAGATGTAGCTTTGTTTATGGGGGAATTTTAGGCTAGTTATTAGTGCATAGGGGTTTGTTTGAGATTTATGGGTGAGGCAGTAGAAGAGGGCCATTGGGATATGGAGTCAAACAAGTATAAACATGTTCAAATGGATGAATAACTGAGGTCAAGTGCAACCAGGAAAGATAGCCATGTCAATGGATCTTAACAACTTGTGAAGTGGAAAGGAGGAGGAGATTAGGGTTCAACGTAAATGCAGAGTAGATCGTCTTCGAATTCTGCATTCAGGTTTCAGAGGAAAACATAAAGTATTGTTTCAAGGCTGAGCAGGGTACCCCATGATAAATCCTACACAAAAATTTCTATCCATAGTAACGAAAGAAAACAATATGCAAAAACAAGAGAATGGAAAATTACATGGGAAGCACTTAGTCACAGATCATAAAACAAGAATTTGGAAAACAACATCATCTTTCATTCATTTGAAGAGATTATTTACAACTAGATGAGTATCTTACAATGGTTTTTTCCCCTTCCAGGCCTCTTTGATACTGCTAATGCATGTAGTATTTATACAAAAACTTAAGTCGATTACTCTGTCTCTTTCAGTGATTGTCATTTATTACATTCAAGCATAAATTTGGAAAAGTGGAAACATAGAGGTGGTGATAGGATAAGACTGACAAGTGGTAGTTGTATTTACTCTGATAGTCTGATATTGATTGTGAAATGATCATAATTCTGCTTGTCTAATGTTGAAGAGGCAATCACAACTCTGACATCTTGGCTCTATCTGTTCAAAGGCTCTGACATCTTGGCTTTACGTTGGTGCGAAACGATTGCTGAGTATAGTGTGTTGGCTGTAATGATGGATATCCTGTCTCTAACTGCCTTTGTCTCTTACTACGTTGGTGACTACTGTAGGGAGTTTAACAGAAAACCCACTATCCATTTATAAATGACGCAAAAACCTTATTTAAGTTACCAAGCATCAGAATGCAGTGTCGTCATGGGATCTGGTTGGCCTAGTAAGCCGATGTGGAACGGTGGTGATAGGGGTCTGTAGGTGGATGTGGAGCAACGATGGCGCTGTTTGGTCAATTTAGTGTGTCCTAAATTGCTACATTAATTTATCAATCCGGGATTCATAAGCTGATGAAGTGCGGCGCACTATATGTGCAAGATAACCTATTTCTTAACTTTTTGTCGTTTTTGGTTTTCTAATGTGAGATGGAAATGCTAAAATAAAAACAATTATGGTTATGATTGTTCAAGGAAATGATATCCTCTATAATGATTTACCAACTTGAAACTTAAAAAGGAATTTGAAACATACAATGACAAAACTTGAAAGGAAATGAAAATGTGCTGCTGAAATGAAAATGTGCTGCTAGTCTAATAAATCAAACAGTGAACTATTGAGCATGAAAACCAAACTATCCTTGCTGCTGTCTAAACACAAAAGAAACTATGTTGAAAGAAATCCAAAAGTTGCAACAAAGTAAATCTAAATCAAATTACATCAACTTATCTTCTGATCCCTCATCATTAGTCCAGCTATGATTTTCGGAGGTAACCATGGCAGAGTAACTTTGAGATCTAACTTGCGAGAAAGTAAACTAATATCAAACTACACATTCATAATTCAATCCCCTCACCATCGGTCAGGAGGCTGGCTTTTGAAGATGTGAAGATGTCATGAGCTGGTTAATACCAACACGGAAAGTCTACTAATATCAAACTACACATTCATAATTCAATCCCTCACCATCAGTCCAGCTGTGGCTTTCGGAGGTAACTGAAGATGTCATGAGCAATTTAATATATCTAAATCTAACTACTGAAACAAATGTGCAAGACTGAAATAAACAAAGCAGTACTGAAATTAAACTGAAACTAAGAAAAGTAAATTAGTAGCAGAACAATATTAATTCCATGTCATTAGTCATATATACCATGAAATATGCAATGTATAAACACATGAATGAATTATGGCACAATGAGCTTAAAGAAATAAAACAAGAACTATACAATAATGCACAAAACCTCGGCATGTGCAGGGGCCCTCTACACCAGCCTTGGCAACAATCTTCAAGTACGAACTACGCTTGGAAACAGAGTCTTCTTATATATTAAAATGCAGTCATAACAGAAAGGTGATATTACGGCACAGTGGCAACGTAATTACATTACAGAGCTATCTGAAAGCTAATGGAGACTAATAAAAACTAACTCTTATGCGTATGCAAACGCGTGATTTATACTGAAGGTGATATAACTAATTTCCTAAAGTTTATGCTGATGGAGAACACGTAAACCATTACGTCCAGAGATCTAGGATCATGGCCGCGTTGAGGAGTAAATCTATGAAGAGTGGATGTTTGAATTTGGCTTATGGAGCCATGTACAGGTGTTGATTTGTCTCCCGCAATTCAGAAACGGCCATATAAATCTCCACGTGACGAGAAACAGAGTCCTGTCACCGTGGGACTCTACGGTTGACTTCCACTTGGCCACCTTTGACTGTAGCCTCCTTAGGTGAATTTTCTCGAGCCAATAGGACACGATCCATGTCCACATCATTTCTGACTTGCCCATGTGGCTTGTTTTACCTGAAGACACCTATAACATAGAGTTTCACAAAATGGCTGCGGAAAGTTGCAGCAGCTGCGGAAAGTGGCAAGATTCCGCAGCTAAATGAGCAAAATCTAAATCAAACAGCAGACACAAAAATATAGTTAAAAACCATTTTAGATGCTCTTTTGCAATTAATATACAATGATATTGACAACTTGGGAGGTTTAGGTGAATGAAAAAGGTATAGAAAGGTGTATGGAAAAGATGCAGATTTGAGACTCAACATACCCCCACTGTGAAGGTGTTGCATGTCCTCATGCAACCAAAATTTTGATAATCCTTCTTTAGTTCATATACCTTGACACTTCAGCCAGTACATCCAATCCTCTCCTCTTCTTCCTTGGTGCTGCTAACATCCTAGGTTTCTTCATTAGGCATCTAAATTTGATATTAACCAGTGCTCTGCTTAACTTCTGGCATTTCCTTTTCAATTTCTTGTTCTTCTTCTACCATATTCCCAGATGTAGCATGGTATTATCATGAATGATTTTGTCTAATTTGCCTTGTTCCTTCAATGCCTCATTTTCATTTTTAATGTGTTTATTTAAAAGCTCTAGCTCAAAGACTTCTTGTTTTAGTGATTGGACTAGATCATCTTGTACTGTATGAGGCTGGATGGACGAAGTACTGGGACCTGTAGCTGCTTTTTCCAAAGATTCTATATAATCATATACTTCTTGCTGCTTGGGGTCTATATCAGGTGTCATTTTTATTGGGTTGTGCCCAAAATGCCGTGAAGGAGAGTTATCTTCAAAATCTGGCTGAGAAGGGCTCACATCAACATCTTGCTGAGAATGGGATGGACTATGTTCAATGTCTGACTGAGAATGAAATGAACCAGGTTCACTAACTGATTGAGAGTGAGATGGACTATGGTTAGCTGGGGATTGTTCAGATGTTTCTTCTCCCAAATCAATGAAATGGGGTCCTTTCATTTGCGTTTTCCTCAATTTCCCCTTAAGTCTGGAACTTCTTCTCACACGCTATGGACCACTATCCTTTTGCTTTTGTTTTCCTTTCTCTTTCTTCTTGGCTATAGATAACTGTTCTTGAAAATGAACCAATCTTTCAGATAACACTTGATGATCTTCTTCTTCGGAAGAAGGGGTTTGATGTATAGCCTCAATACTTTTTCTCTCTTTTGATGTTATTGGATTTTTACCCTTAGTTTCTTTCTTCTTCCTCTTTGACAGTCTCTCTTCCCTATCAGTTCTTTCAATTGTAGTAGTAGGAGTATTTTGAATTTCATCATTTGTTCTCTTTCTCCTACTCCTTCTTGATGTGTTACCTTTAGGAATTTCTTGAGTAGGAGTACTTTGAGTTTCATCATTTATTCTTTTTCTCCTACTCCTTCTTGTTGTGCTACCTTCAGGAATTTCCTGAGGTTCCTCAAAGAAATTTCTAATCAAAAATTGTTCCCATGTGTATTTCTTCTCCTTTAACTCTTTTTCAATCAAAATTTTTACAAGACCATGGTGATATAGATGTGGCTCTACATCTCCCAAATGCTTCTGAACAGTCACAGACATTTTCTTCAAACTATTTAATAGAAAATATGGGAGATTGAGAGTTTGATTATCTAGAAAATTCATCAGCAACCTGGTATGGTACATATACATGGACCCAAAACGGCCTTCACAGGTAATGAATTTTTGAACAACTAGCAACAAAGTAGCCCATTCCTCTTTCAATGCATGAACAAGAATTCCTCTTTTAAAAATAGTTATGTCCATACCTTGGTTTCGTAAGATTATTCTCCAAGCTTCATCACTAATGCTTTTATTCTTAAACCAACGCTCACCCTCTTGAGGAAGTTCCATGGCAGTTGCTATAGATGCCTCGTTCACTGCAAACTTAAGGTCTCCAATTTCTACTTCTAGGCCATTGAACGACCTTGCAAATGCTTTTGTCACTTCTTTATGATAACCTCTGAACTTTTGGATAAACCACAGCCACTTTGCTTTCTTCAATATATCCCTTACTTGCGGATATCCTTCCATGAATTTAAGTCCTTCTGGTTCTGCTCTTAGCAATTTACCCATCCTTCTTTCTACTCTTCAAAAATTTGCCTGCGTGAGGGTTCAATGGAAATAGAACGGCTGAATGCACGGAGATGAGCACAATGACTGTAGGTAGATATCAAAGAGTGGATATACAGGCTGTAGCGTAACAGAGAATGAAATGGAGTGAGACAGAACAGAGAGGGGTTTCGTGAGCATGGCAGAGATACGGCTGTGAGATTAACAGAACAATAGGAGGAGTATAACACATCCGGCAGTGTTTTGAAATTTGGTGGCTGCAAAATAAATGTGAGCACGTTTAAACAATGGCTATGGATTTATGCGGCTGTAAGAAGCCGTAGTCAAATCAACTACGTCTCATTGTCACCGGTGGAATATCGGAGTATGAGTGAAGATCGGGGGTTTAATTATGGGACCGTTTGAGAATGAATGCGAGAAGATCATATGGAGATCGTGAAAGGGTTACGGAGTTTGTCAATATAATCATTGCACATAATGGATGGAGCTTATGGTTTAGAACTATATAAAAATGTGTTTTCAATGCTATTTGAAATGAATTTTTACTCATACCTTGGAATATTTTCCTTTTTCCTTGGTCTTCAATTAGTTGCTCTTCATTGGTATCTTGAATGCCCCATGTCTTCATAATTGGTCCTCTCACCTGCATTTAATTTCATGATTATGGAAATAACATCTGGCTGTACATTCTTTTGAAAACAGAGTGGTAGCTGCGGAATCTGCTTCTGGCTGCGGAAACTGGTGTCAGCTGCGGAAACTGACACAGCTATTATTTGGATGAATGAACATGAACGGATGACAAATGACTAGATGGAAATGGTCATGAAAAATAATTTTATTGATGAAATGGAATGAAACAGATAAAATGAAGTGGAATGGAGTGAAATGAAGTGAAATGAAATGGAATGAAGTGGAATGGAATGGAGTGGGTGGTCACAAAACTTGTGAAATGAAAGAGATTTTTTTTTTTTTGGAAAATATAGAGTGTCAGGTGTTCCTGATTTTCACCCTATATTTTCTGTATAAGACTGCCAATCAGTGATTGGTTTTCAGGCTTATACACAATTTTTTCTTCTTCTTTTTTTTTCAATTTTTTTTTTTTTTTTTTTTTCAATTGAAAGAACAAAAGCTAGGCTGGTGGAGAAGAAGAATTCTTCTGTACCAGCCTGATTGCAGAATTTTCTTGAAACATTTTGAAAAAATCCTCTTTTGAGAGTGGCTTATGATAAAATTTCAATCTGTGGCCATTCACAATAAGAGGAGTTTGAAACTCATCAATGGTCTTGATTCTTACCGCTCCATTGCTAAAGATCTTTTCAATCTCATATGGCCCAAGCCAATGAGTCTGAAATTTTCCTTGAAAATCTTTAAACTTGGAATCAAATAACAATGCCCAATCTCCTTCTTGAAACTTCTTCTCTTTGATGTACTTGTCATGCCATTTAGCTCTTTTATATTGAACTAGATCAGTTCTTAAAATTGCTTCTTGTATGATCTCATCTAGCTCATTTAATTGCTCCATTCTATGCTTTTGGGCTTCTGATAAGTCCATCCCCAACTGAATTGCTATCTTGAAGGTCTTGACTTGGAACTCAATGGGGAGCAAGACTTCTTTCCCATAAACAAGTTCATAGGGAGAATGTCCTGTTGTATTCCTCCATGTAGTTCTGTAGGCCCACAAGGCTTCTGGAAGCCTTTCTGCCCAATCTCTTCTATGTAGATGAACGGTTTTGGTGATGATACTTTCAAGAACTTTGTTTGTGGACTCCACTTGACCATTTGCTTGTGGATGGTAAGGAGTAGATCTTCTGTGCTTGATTTTGTATTCTTCCATCAACTTCTCCACGAAATTGGATGTGAATTGGCTCCCCTGATCTGTCACAATTTCTCTTGGAACACCAAAGCGAGTAAAAATATCCTCATAAAGAAAATGAACAACTGAATTTTCAGTAGCAGATACTAATGCTTTGGCTTCTACCCATTTAGTAACATAATTAGTACAAACCAATATATACTTCTTTTGTTTAGATGGTGGATTAATAGGTCCAATGAAATCTAAAGCCCATTTTTCAAAGGGTTCAATGAGTACCTGTGTTTGCAATGGCATTTCATTTGAGAGGGTAGGTTTCCCTACTCTTTGGCAGCTGTCACACCTTTTGACATATTGTTTTGCATCTTTGAAGAGGGAAGGCCAATAATATCCTAAAGAGAGGATTTTATAGGTCGTCCTTTTGTCTGCAAAGTGTCCGCCGCATGGATCATCATGACATGCCTTAAGAATATCAGGAATTTCATCTTCCATGACACATCTTCTGATCACAAGATCTGGCCCTGTTTTAAACAATTCGTTAGAAATCCATGAATATTTTGAACTCTCCTGAATAATTTTTCGTTTTTCACTTGGAAATAAATGTGAAGGTAGTTTCCCTGTAACCAAATAGTTAGCAATATTTGCATACCAAGGGGTCTTAATAGTTACTGCAAACAAGTATTCATCAGGAAACTTATCCTCTACAGGAGAATCTTCTTTAGTATTCTGAATCCTAGACAAGAAATCAGTTACTGTATTTTGTTTTCCTGGTCTATCCAACACAGTAATATTGAATTATTGCAAAAGTAAGAGCCATCTTGTCACTCTGCCATTAGTAACAGGTTTGTTCATTAAATATCTAATTGCAGAATGGTCAGTATGAATAAAAGTTTCATAGCATGTTATGTAATGTCTAAACTTATTAATTGCATGAACAACAGCTAAAAACTCTTTTTCAGTCACAGTATAGTTCAACTCTGTGGAAGTCAAATTTTTACTGGTGTAATAAATGGCATAAGGAACTAAATCTTTTTGACTCAACACAGCTCCTAGAGCTGTATCTGAAGCATCCGTAGAAATATGGAAAGGGAGTTTCCAATTTGGTCCTCTTAAGATAGGTGCTTCAGATATTCTTGTTTTCAAAGTTTCAAAAGCTGATTGACAATCAGGATCCCATTTAAATTCACGGTCTTTTGTAAGCAATTTGAAGAGTGGAGATGCTATTTTAGTGAAGTTTTCTATAAATCTTCTATAGTAACCGGTAAATCCTAGAAAAATTCTAACATCTCTTTGACAATTTGGAATAGGCAACTTGGAGATGACTTCAACTTTTGATCTATCAACCTTAATCCCATCTCCTAAAATATGATGCCCCAAAACAATACCTTCAGTAAACATCATAAAGCATTTTTCATGGCTTAATGAAAGGTTTGTTTCTTTACATCTTATAAGGACTTTTTCCAAATTTTCTAATGCCTCTTCAAATGAATTACCATAAGCTGTAAAATCATCCATATAAACCTCTACACAATCATGGATTAGATCAGAAAAAATTCCTAGTACTGCTCTTTGGAATGTTGCTGGTGCATTACATAACCCAAAAGGAAGCACTCGGTAGGCAAAATTTCCCCATGGACAAGTAAATGTGGTCTTATATTGATCTTCAGGTGCTACCTGAATTTGATTATAGCCACTAAAACCATCCAAAAATGAAAAGTACTTTTTACCTGCTAATGTATCTAATACTTGATCGATAAAAGGCAAAAGGAAAGTGATCCTTCAAAGTTGCTTTGTTCAATTCCCTGTAATCAATGCATACCCTCCATTTACCATTCTTTTTAGGTACTATAACCAAAGGAGAAACCCATCGGCTATCTGAAATTGGATAAATGAAGTTTACATTGAGTAGTTTTGGAGCTCTTCTTTCACTATCTCCCTAAGATTTGGATTCATCCTTCTTTGAGGTTGTCTGATTGGTCTACTGTTTTCCTCAATATAGATCTGATGGATGCAAGTCTTAGGATCAATACCTTTCATGTCAGTATACTCCCATGCAAATGCGGTAGAATGTTTTTGCAAGATTTTGGTTAGTTCTTCTTGTTGTGACTTTTCCAAATGTTTGTTGATATTCAATGTTTTTCCTGGAAAAATCTCAATAGTAGAACTACCAAACTCTTCCATAGAGTAAAGAGACATTTGTCTTGACGATAAATATTCTATGTCAGATTCCAACTGAAATTGTGTGGGGTCATATTCTGAAGATGTCTCAAAATTTTCTAATGTGTTCAGAATTTGACTATCCTCACTGATTTCAGAAATGGTAAAGATGGGTTGTATAGTGTCCTCATCATCAACCCATTCATTGTCTCCTACTTCTGTGATTGCTTTTGCTGGAGGATACAAATTGAATTTCTTTGTCGAATTACCATTAGAAATGTACATATCCCCGGATCTACAACTAATGAAAGCATCAGCTGTGGCTAGCCAAGGTCTTCCTAAGATAAGTGGGTGCCCTCCTAGATTACTCTTGGGAGTCAAAATCATAAAATCTACTGGATATTCCCAAGAATCTAAGGAGACTGAAATATCTTCTAATACACCATCTGGTTTAATAATTGATCGATCTGCAAGTTGCATTAAAGTAGGTGTAAAAAGAAGGTTAGGAAGTTTTAGCTGGTCCATAGTCTGTCTACTCATAATGTTGATAGCAGCCCCTAAGTCAATCAATGTGTTTGGAATTTCTATCCCATTTATATGTGTCTTGACAATTGGACTTCCTGGATCTACATACTTCTGCATGGTAATTTTTTCCATCATAATATCTGCAATTTTTCCTACCAGGTGGATTCTTCTTGTGTCTTTTAGTTTCCTTCCTGGTCTTTTGAAACTCAACTCCTTTATTGTTTTTGCTAGAATAGGAATCTTTCGAATGGCTTGTAGCAAGGGAATCTTGATACAAACATTCTTCAATTCATCTAGAAAATCATAGTTAGGCAACAAGATTTTTTTTTCCACCCCCTTGTCAATTTGTAGTCTTTCAGGAAAAGGAGGTGTAGATGAAGATGCAGGTTGCTCAACTATAGGAGTTGTGGGTGTTAAATTTTCTTTTTCTTTTTGAATGTTTGAATTTTGAAGAGATACTTCCTTAGAACCCTCATTGATTTTAAGAGAATCCTCCTCAGAGGTATCTTGTTCTTGAATATCTATAGAAGGTTTTTCTAAAACTCTACCAGATCTGAGTTGTACATCATTGAGAGGAACAATCATATAGGTAGGAAATTGTTGTCCTTCTATCATGTAAGTATTCTGAGGATTTTTATTGTTAGGATTTGGCAATGGCTGAGTTGGAAGTTGATTTGTCTTTTGTTGGTATGGAAGCATGAGTTGAGGATTTGGATTCTGCTGAGAAGGTTGTTGTTGTGGAAATGGCAATGAAAGTTGTGGATTTGGGTTTTGAAGTTGTGGAGCTTGTTGATTTTGAAAAGATGGAGGATATTGATAAAATTGAGCAAATATCCCATAAGGATTTTGCATCCCTTGTACCCATGGCTGATATGGATTTTGATGTTGGGGCCAAGGTTGTTGCCAAGGATTCCAATTTGGTGGGATTTGAAGATTCATAGGGTTGTTAAACCCTTGAGTTTGTTGTCCTTGCCAAGGTCTTCTTGCAACAAAATAGAGAGATTCTACTGAATTTGGATCTTCTTGAAAAACAGCTTTGAGTCCAGGAATTGAAGGACAATCCTTGATCTCATGATTCTCTGAGCAAATCATACATGTTTCTACAACTTTTGCATCAAAGGGACATTCCCTTAAAGCATGTTTCTTCCTACATTTCAGACAAAAGATAGCTAAAGCATCTGTTTCTGCTTTCTGCTTGTTTTGGATTTTAAGGGTGTCTAGTTGTTCACTAAGGCTCCCTAAGATATCAGTTTTGAATTCATCAAGCATGTTACCAATCTCTTCCCTACTTACTGATCCAGTTGCAGATTTGTTAACCCTAATAAGAGAAGGATCCCTAGGCCCTTTTCCTGTTTTAGATTTTCCTCTTGAGAGATGGACACATAGTTCTGTTATGTCACAAAGTGGAAGTTGAGAAATGTCTCCTTTCCCCATCATGTTTAAAATATCTATCCATTCATCTCTAATGGCTTTTAATATGAGGGCTTTCAAGGTTTCATCATCTAAGTTTCTCATCTTTGCTCTTTTTAAGTTGTATTGAAATATTTCAAGTAAATCTTCCAAGTTTTCATCTTCTTTTTACATCATTTTGAATACCTCATCCTTGTGATTGGTGGGCATACAATAGTCCAAGTATCTATCCAAAAATGTTTGTTTCATATCATTCCAAGTCCTAATAGATTGAGTGGCTAATCCCATGAACCATTTCAAAGCAGATCCCTTCAAAGTTGAAGGAAACAGTTTGAGTTTTTGAGAGTCTTCCATATAGTCATAGGTTTGGCACACAACTTCAAACTCAAACAGAAATGTTTCAGGATCCTCACTTCGCAATCCATAAAAGTTAGGGAGGACAGATGGTGAGATATTTTTCATTGTTGTATGAGTTTCCTCATCAACTATAGGGAATCCAAACAAGTTATCTCCTTCCCTATTTCTTCCATTATTATCTTCACCATTATTGTCTCCATTGTTTCCTCCTCCTCTACCTCTACCTCTAAATCCATCTATTATTTCCTCTGCCATGATAGTTTCTTTAGAGTCCTTAAAGTCCTCTAGTTCTTCTATCAAGGGAGGATGAGAGGGAGTCTCTTCCTTTTCTAAATGAGATTTAGTAGGTGGTATAGGAGAATCCTCTAATTCAGCTGCTCCTTGAATTCCAAAAATCTTAAGGCTAGAGGTAGATGGTGGTGATTCTTGTCTATGCCTTGAAGAAGATGGAGTTGTGAAAATCGAACTCTTGGCTTTAGCTATAAACCTTCCCCTAGAATCTCTTGCTCTATGCATGTCATTTTTTTATTTTTATTTTTTAAAAAGTTGGGCTAATAATTCTCTTTCTGATCTTCCAAGTCACACTAGGTGCAAGAAGAGAGCATACTTAAGAAATTACTAAACCAATAACTCTCTTTTCTGATCCTCCAGATCACACTAGGTGCAAGAGGAGAGCATACTTCAAGAAGTTATCAAGTTTTCCCTTCTTTTATTATTATTTTTTTTTTTTTTTTAAGAAATTGGCTACCTAGTTACACTTCCCTGGCAACGGCGCCAAAATTTTTGGTCAATTTAGTGTGTCCTAAATTGCTACATTAATTTATCAATCCGGGATTCGTAAGCTGATGAAGTGTAGTGCACTATATGTGTAAGATAACCTATTTCTTAACTTTTTGTCGTTTTTGGTTTTCTAATGTGAGATGGAAATTCTAAAATAAAAACAAGTATGGTTATCATTGTTCAAGGAAATGATATCCTCTATAATGATTTACCAAATTGAAACTTAAAAATGAATTTGAAACATACAATGACAAAACTTGAAAGGAAATGAAAATGTGCTGCTAGTCTAATAAATCAAAACAATGAACTATTGAGCATGAAAACCAAACTATCCTTACTGCTATCTAAACACAAAAGAAACTATGCTGAAAGAAATCCAAAAGTTGCAACAAAGTAAATCTAAATCAAATTACATCAACTTATCTTCTGATCCCTCATCATTAGTCCAGCTATGATTTTCGGAGGTAACCATAAACAACTTGAGTAACCCGATATCTAACTTGCAGAAAATAAACTATTATCAAACTACACATTCATAATTCAATCCCTCACCATCAGTCCAGTTGTGGCTTTCGGAGGTAACTGAAGATGTCATGAGCAATTTAATATTTCTAACTTGCAGAAAGTAAACTAATATCAAACTACACATTCACAATTCAATCCCTCACCATCAGTCCAGCTGTGGCTTTCGGAGGTAACTGAAGATGTCATGAGCAATTTAATATATCTAAATCTAACTACCGAAACAAATGTGCAAGACTGAAATAAACAAAGCAGTAATGAAATTAAACAGAAACTAAGAAAAGTAAATTAGCAGCAGAACAATATTAATTCCATGTCATTAGTCAAAAAGTTATGCAAATGCCCGGGCTGCCTATTTATAACCTGAAACAAGAACACTGATCAGTTAACAATAACATAAAACATGAAAGACAGAAGTAAAATTTAAAGCATGAAAGATTATAAACAGAAATGAAGCATATATACCATGAAAGATGCAATGTATAAACACATGAATGAACTATGGCACAATGAGCTTAAAGAAATAAAACAAGAACTATACAATAATGCACAAAACCTCAGCGTGTGCAGGGGCTCTCTACACCAGCCTTGGCAACAATCCTCAAGTACAAATTACGCTTGGAAACAGAGTCTTCTTATATATTAAAATGCAGTCATAACAGAAAGGTAATATTACGGCACAGTGGCAACGTAATTACATTACAGAGCTATCTAGCAGCTAATGGAGACTAATAAAAACTAACTCTTATGCGTATGCAAACGCGTTATTTATAACTGAAGGTGATATAATTAATTTCCTAAAGTTTATGCTGATGGAGAACACGTAAACCATTATGTCCAAAGATCTAGGATCATGGCCGCGTTGAGGAGTAAATCTATGAAGAGTGGATGTTTGAATTTGGCTTATGGAGCCATGTACAGGTGTTGATTTGTCTCCCACAGTTCAGAAACGGCCATATAAATCTCCACGTGACGAGAAACAGAGTCCTATCACCGTGGAACTCTACGGTTGACTTCCACTTGGCCACCTTTGACCGCAGCCTCCCTAGATGAATTTTCCCGAGCCAATAGGACACGATCCATGTCCACATCATTCCTGACTTGCCCATGTGGCTCGTTTTACCTGAAGACACCTGTAACATAGAGTTTCACAAAATGGCTGCGGAAAGTTGCAGCAGCTGCGGAAAGTGGCAAGATTCCGCAGCTAAATGAGCAAAATCTAAATCAAACAACAGACACAAAAATATAGTTAAAAACCATTTTAGATGCTCTTTTGTAATTAATATACAATGATATTGACAACTTGGGAGGTTCAGGTGAATGAAAAAGGTATAGAAAGGTGTATGGAAAAGATGCAGATTTGAGACTCAACACCTATGCCTTCCTTGCAGAACACACACCCTAAGTAATATACCTCTATCTAAAAGAGACTGCATTTACTAAGCTTGGCATACAACTGATGTTCTCTTAGAAATATCAACATTGCTACTAAATGCTCGACAAGTTCTTCCTCATTCTTAGAATATATCAATATGTCATCAATGAATACAATAACAAACTTGTTCAGATATGGACACAACACACTATTCATCAAGCACATGGTATTTTGAGCATTAGTCAAACCAAATGGAACTACAAAAAACCAATAATTCACATACCTGGTCTGAAAATATATCTTGTATATTTCCTCTTCTTTAATGCGTACCTGATGATATTCAAATCTCAAATCTATACTTGAGAACACTACTGCTTCCTTTAGTTGATCGAACAAGTCATCAATCCTCAACAACAGATACCTGTTCTTGATGTTAACCTTTTTCAATTTCTTGTAATAAATTCATAAACTAAGAGTACCATCCTTCTTCTTCACAAACAATATCGGTGCACCCCATGGTGACACACTTAGTTTAATGTGTCATTTTTCAAGCATTTCCTTCAACTGTAAGTTTAGCTCTACTAACTCTGGAGTGCTCATCCTGTATGATGCCTTTGATGTTGGTGCTGCCCCTAGTACCAACTCAATGGAGAAGTCCACTTCTCTGTGAGGTGGAAAACCTGAGATATCTGTTGGAAACACATCTTGAAACTGTTGTAATATTTGATACCTGATCAATATCTCCACATCCTCATCCTCCTTACCTTTATCACTAGAAATATGTACTACAAATAACACACACCCTTTTATGCAACTGTGCTTTTCCTACATAGTTTTCACCATCCTAACTGATGTTTCTTTCTTCTTGCCCTGTAAGATTATATGTTCCCCATTGTCATCCAAACACTCAATGGATTTTTCATAACAATCTACCTTAGTCTTGTGAAGATATAGCTAGTCCATACCCAAAATTATACTATATGATCCCAATGGTAATACATTCAAATGTGTTGAAGTAGGCATACCATTCAAATTGAATGTACAAGCTATTACCCAATGATGAAATATCTTCTTTGTAACTGTATCCAACTACCTACACTAACCAAGATTCTACATGCACTTCTTTATTCAAACCACACTTATCCACCAAGTCAAGGTTAACATAACTATAATTAGATCCAGGGTCAATCAAAATAGAAACAACTTGATCACAAAGCTTACCTTCCATCTCAATGATAGATTCCTGATGACTTGCCTGCCTATTATATAACGCTCCATATATATGAGGAATGCTCTTCCCAACATCCTCAACAGTTTGTGCCTTCTGTGCACTACATATCAGATGCCTACCACCCCGATTCTGCGAATAATCTATTTTAAGACACTCCTTACCACATGTCCAACAATCCAACTGTCCTGTACCATCACCTCTATTTTGTTGTTGTGACCCATGTCTGTGTCAAGCTACATTGAACTTCTTATGTAGTGCAACATTCTCTTTCTCTTATGTATTCTAAGGTCTTGTTATTTTTGGCTTCCATTTACCTTTACCTTTATCTTTCCCTTTCCAGTCTTGTTGAGATTCAATATTACACTTTGACTGCTCATAACAGTGCTTCAGTTTCCCAATAAATTCCTCAAGTGACTGAGGCTTGTCATATTCAATGCGATCTCTAAATTCTAATGGAAATTCACTGACAAATCTCTAAACTTTATCCTTTTAATATTTAAGATATGGTACATGCCTCAATATATCTAAGAAATTTGTTGTATAGTCCTCATCTATCATTGATCCCATTTTAAGCTCTTAGAATTCCTTGTATTTGCTATCGTAGAACCTCTCCGACAAGTACTTTTTTTTTAAGAGTCTCTTGAATTCATGCCAACTCAAATCTTGTGTCCCAATGTCTTTGATCTGTTTCACATCTTCCCACTAGATGTATGCTTTACCTTTCAAGCTGAAGATAGCTATTTTGGCCTTCATATTCTCTGTGTACTCATGCAATTCAAAGAAATTATTCATGCCAAGTAACCAAGCCTCTGCATCCTTAGGATTATTCAACTCTACATCAAAATTAGGTGGCTTAAATTTCTTAAACTCATCTGGAAATTAACCCCTATCACTCCTTTTGTAAGGGTGATAATGATGACGATCATAGTGATTTTCAGAACCAAAACTAGAATAGTACCTGTGTTCATCACCTCTCATATTCAGAGTATTAAAAAATTTACCATCCCTGATCATGTCATCTCTATATGACCTGTGACCACCATGAGACCTACTACCATATTCCCCATTAGTCCCATCCTCCTTTCTAGAGCTGATCCAAAGTGGTCTATGTCTCTAGAATTTTGAAATTTTTTGAAGAATTATTGCATTTAATTCTGCATTTTTTTCCTGTGCCTGCATGATTATGTCATTAACTGATTTGCAACTCCTTATTTCTTCCTTCATACTTAGAAAATTATATATTATGGAGCAATGCAACACATAAAATATGCGGAAAATAAAAGCACACAAAACACATAAAACTAGAGAGACACAGACATACGTGGTTCACCCAGTTTGGGCTACGTCCACCCCGAACAGCCAGTCCTTCCTTTCTATTATCCAGCAAAAATGAAGAGACAAAAACTACAGCAGATCCGCTGTAATATCCTCTGTTCTCTCTCACAGTCTCCCTCTCTGTTTCTCGCTCCGAGAATACACACATAATACACAGCCGTAATACAATGCCCCCATATATACAAGGGGGTTGCCTTCTAGGGCAAAAAACCCTAATCTAAACATAACTTCTACCGTCAGATCATTTGCCTAATGAACGTCCCAGATTGACTAGAAATTACTATACTTTTACAAGGCAATTTTACATCTGTTTTTGCTTGAGGCACCGCCCCGACTCCTCGCCAAAGGGGGTTCGAAAGCACCGCCACCCCCTCCGGACCCCCATGGCACAATCACATTTAAGGCGTTGTCAGCTTCTTTTTTATGTACAGGTTCAATGTCAGATACAAAGTAAACAAGTATAACCTGCCCACACCCAAACACATATTAACACATGTCCTATAAGTCAGAAGAGAGCCCAACACCACTCTTCTCATTTTATTCATAGGGATAATCTCTGTAGTCTACCATCTTGCTAGTCATCTTGATCTCTTCCTGCAAGGCATACTATGTCAACTAAAAAAAATCATAAACAAACCAATGTACCTCAGTATAATTTGGGGAGGATTTATTGTCTAAAAGACTGACCATATTAGCACAATACATATATAAACATAATCAGGTCAACATATAATCATCATTTCCACCATTATCCAGTTACCATGCATGATTCCAAAACCATAACAACAACTAGACATAATGCATGCATATCAACTTATGTATGACATACACGCATACACATTACATACAAAAATTGACATGCATAACCAGTTCATAACCAACATACATTCACAACAATTACATTAAAAAATGACACCATCAACTTTCACATGGCGACACGACTAAAACCATAACCAACACCATGCTTACACGACTAGTACATAGACCACAAGCATAAGAACACATATACAACTAGCATGAATACATGACCAACACACCACCCATATAGTCTAAGGGGTGAACCATGCTCTGATACCACTATGTAATACCCTCCTCGCACATTTATTGAAGTTAACTAGCCCGCTAGGGTAAACATGTGACGAGAGTATACTATGATCTGATTCAAATACCAATGTACATTTAAGGAAGTGTAACTGACAAAAAAAAACCAATTTCACCTTTTACACATCCTATAGAATCTCTAGGAGCTAACCCACCCTTCCAGGTGACTAACCCCTTAGGGAAGTGTTGTAGCGGCTACAACTGCCCTCCAAAATTTTCCCCATGCTTAGATTTTGGAGCCTAACCTTCTACTCATAGGAGCTTATCTTGTACTGCTATCAAGTATCCATGCTTTGATTGAGACTTATCCTTTTATATGTTTTTTTTTTTCACTTGTTTTCACACTTAGATAATCTGTCTAAGTCACAAGCTAACCTCCTGACTTATAGCAGTTCTGGGCTTGCCTCCATAAACTGTGCAATCCTTGAGGGAAATTTTCCTTGATGATTGGAATTGAATAGTTTATACTGACAGTCAGCCTTGAGATCAGAAACTACGTAGTCATGGATGTCAGCCCAACATCGAGCCTAGAAACTATGAAATTCCTCACTGAGCTCAAAAAATTCGCAGTGCACTAAGCGAGAAAATTACCTAGTTCCCCATAATTGCACAATATTTCATGACAATGTCACATGGCAAGTTTTTATGGAAAAGAAAAAAAAAACTAAAAAAAAGCTAAAAAATGAAAAAGAATCCCTAAAAAATAGGGATTTTTTTTTAGTATCCCGAAGGAGGCACATTTGCTATTTTTAAAAACATTTTCCAAGTGTCGCTTTTTCCTTGATTTTAGGCATGCATGTCATAAACCCTAATTTTCTCAAATATATTTAATTTACGCCCCTAGAGCTCATTTAAACATTTGATCTTGGAGCTATAACATTCCCGAGGAGATCAAGGAACCTTCGATGCAGTCATGGTTTCTTTTTAGGGTGAGTTTCACTTTTATCGCCTTTTTGTCACTTTTTCTATCGCTTTTTGTTGTTTTCTTATGTGAATGTTTTTTTTCTTATTTATCTTCATGCATGCTAGTGTTTTAACTTGTTTTAGATTCTAGAAGTGTTGTTTCAAGTTGTTGTTTTCCTTTCACAAGTGTCGCATCGATTTATTTGTTTTTTCACCGATGCTCACCATTGTGGTGATTCTCCTCACTGATTTGATTTTCTTCCTGTTTATTCAGTTTCTGCACCTGATCTACACTAATTCATTCATAATTACTCATATATGCACTTAATCTCACACCATCACTTACATCTGCTTGTTTTCACACTTCCATTGTGGAAATTTTCAATTTCCTTGGTCGGTTTTCACTTTGCCCAGCTGGGCACTGCGTAATCCTAAGGGTCAATCTGATAGCTTGGCCTATGGAACTGTGCAGTCCACAAAATAGGTTGGCCCAACTGCACATTGTATAGTTCTAGGGCTCAAATTTCTTCATTGGAAATTGAGACTCCACAATGCGCAGTCTCTCCAAGTCTACTGCCTAGGATGAATTGTGCATTGCGCAGTCTCAAGCCTCAGGCTTCATTCTTGGCTGCTAGGATTGCACACTGTGCAATTCCCACAACAAGACAATCCCTCTTGTTGTTAAAAGTTTCATAATACTTCTCTCTAGTTTGTCAGTTTGATGTTTGATCATGCCTTGAAATTATATTTTCTAAATACTAATGTTTTTTTGCCATGAGTGTCTTTTTTTTCCTACAGGTAACACAATTGTTGAGCACTTCTCTCCAGTATTAATTGTTACCATGGCACCAAAGAGATTTTCTTCAAAAGAGATGATTGAAATTAGTACTAGGGAAGAAGTTGAGAAAATGCCATTGAACTTGCCAACATATGCGGACACTAAACTATTTATAGAAAAGGAGTCAACACTAACATGGCAGATGGTTAAAGATTTTTTTTCAAAGGACTCCGAGGCAGATCTAGAAGACCGATAGGTATATATCAGTGTTCAACGGTCAATATTATATAGGTTTGCATGAAAATATCCAACCTTCGCATGTGTATATGTCATCAGATGGAATTTTTCACACATTGATGAGAAGACTATGAATTTGAGCAATGTGAGTGGACATAAGCTTGCTACCTTTCTGGTAGAATATTATCAGCTCATGTATCATCTTATTGAGCCAATAAAGCTCATGGACTCATATTTCTATGCCACCCACAACTATGTGAGAAAAAAATATATTGTCAAAGGTCGGGTGAAAGAGCCAGCGAAGTTTCAACAGACACCCACGCATTCATACAAGACAAAGTCACTCATGAAGGACTATCAACTCTTGGTTATCTTGGCTTGTAGAATCTACAGTAAATAGAGCTCAAAGACCTTTCCTGAAGGGTAGGAAATATTCTTAAACCAGGTGGTGAATTAGGGGAAGACATTAAACTAGTCATATTTGTTGGCTCATTAGTTGAAAGCCCATGTAGCACAAGCCTGTTATCCTCCCAAGGGCAAGCAAGAATGGTTTTATATGTCTGCACACTTAGTATATGAAATATGTGCAAAAAATTAGTTTCTTGGTATGAACTGGACATGGAAAACACAAGAAACTATCATGCATATCTATTGTAAGCTAATTTTGGATTGCAGACATAGAGGAGTTATGGAAAAACTAATTGATCAGTTCATCATTCCACTATACAAACTTATCTTTGAGGAGGACCCACCTTGCATGTCACGAGGAGAAATGGAGGAAATGTCAGAGATCACATATTGGTTTTCCTTACTAGATGGCACACTTATTAGAGTGTTCGATAGACAGAAGCCGCTACATCTCTTTCCAAGGTATGCCATCGACAAGCTTGTCATGCAAGAAGTGTCATATCATCTCGCCACAGGATTTTTAGCAGCACTGCATAGGAAGAAGAAAGCACCATGGCCCACTATTCCTTTGAAAATTGGATTAGACAAGATTAAGAATATCAAAGTTGCAGATACTAAATAAAAATCTATAGGAAAGTTTGATTTCGGTACAAAATACTTCAATTTGTATGATCCAAGGGGAATTTTCAATGACCATTATGCGATGATCTACTGCAATTGCGTTAGCGGGGCATCTTTTAGGTCCCTATATTACTAATGTAGTACCTTATTGTTGTTAGTGTAGCCCCCTTATTTTTATTGTTGTACCCCTGTAGTTCCCATATTGTTATTATTGTGCCCAATAAAATCCCACTATTATTATTTTTATGCCCTTAAATTATTATTGTTAGGTCAGCTAGGATTATATTGTGACCATAGGGACTCCTATATATGGAAAGGAGGTTTTTTCATTTGTATCATCCAAGAATTGTTCATTTATGTAATGTAAAGGAGGTTTCCCCCTCAAAGAGGCTTATTTCGAAGTTATTTATCTATCTCTTCTTTTGTGAGCTGGTTTCATAACATTTGGTATCAGAGCTTTGGATTCTAGGGTTTCGCTACTTCAAACAGGTCATCGTGGAATTTTCACTATAATTTTTTTTCTACAAAGGTTCAAACACTGAAAAAAAAACCCATTTGCGAAGATATCCTAAGGAAATTCATGTAAAAATTTCAGATCTTGGTTCACATTATTTTCAGAGATATCATCTGTGGAAGTTAGGGTTTTTGCAGGCTCCCGAATTTCATCACAAAGAGGTGACCTTGGGAAAATCGTCATAACTCTCTCTCTGAGCATCAGATTGGAATTATGTAAAAACTGGAAAAAATAAAATGGACTGTAGTGTCCTTTGTATCAATTTTAGAGCTGAAGGAGGAAAAAATGACAGCGTGGCACACTGTACAAGTTTGCTCTACTGAACGAGTCCATAATTAGGTCATTATGGGAGATTGGGCATAACTTTATCTTTAAGAATCCAAATCAGGTTTGACCTGTGGCATTGGAAATAAAACTCAGAGGGCTACTACAAGACCTAAGATAAAATATTGGGGATCATAAATTACAGAGATACATTAGTTTCAATATCAATCTCCTCTAAAGTGAGAAAAAAGTGTGTATTTTGTTTAAACAATTGCATAAGTCTTGTTTGAAAAATAAATTTTAAGTGATTCCAAGGGCATATTGAATCATAGATATCGATACTGAATTCTAAAATTCCCCCTAAAAATAAATCAACACCCATTAAGCCCTTAGAAGGCACTACTATGACTCATGAAGGGGAAGAAGTGCAACCTGATATATCAAAATTACAAGACCAAGGGCATCAAATTTCACTCTCATAAAGAGTAACAAAAAATGAAATGGATGGTTTGAAGAACTACATGGAAGATAAGATGGATGGTTTGAAAAAGGCGTGGAAACTAAGATGGATGTTTTTAAGAATGGCATGGAAGCTAAGATGGATGGCGTGGAAGCTAAGATGGATGGCATGGAAGCTAATTTGGATGGCGTGGAAACTAAGATGGATGGAATGGAAGCTAAGATCAATGTTATAGAAGGCAACATGGAAGATTTTAAGAAAGACATGGAAGGTTTGAAAGAAGGTTTGGAAAATTTGCTACAAGAAAAACTTCCTAATGGCGAAAATGTAGTAGAGAAAAATAATGATGAGAACAAAAGAAATGTTAATCACGATTTCATAGACTCTAATGTTGGATTTAAGACCCACCATATTCCAAAAATTGATATGAGAAAGTTTGATGGCAAGGAACCCATAACATGGATACTACAAATGGAGCAACATTTTGATCTCCATAATGTGCAAAACACACAAAAGGTACGTGTTGAGTCTCAAAATTGTCTTCCATATTCATCCATATTTCCATCATTTCATAACCATTTAGCCCTAATTTAATAAATATCTAGCCTAAAACCCTACATCAAGTAACCATATTCATGATCATATGGGTTAGGATCCTTGTTTTCCAAAGTTATTTATTTTATGTATTTTTAAGTGAATTTATGTTTAAAAACTAGGAAATTAACATAGTTTCATTTATATATATGTGTGTTATGAGTTTTGAGACATGTGTAGGCTTATTTGGAGGTTCTAGAAGGGTATTACTTGGCCTCCCAATCAAAAATTCGAATTTAAACTCAAGATGTGGACCATATTCCAAGGAGAAAGATCATGGAGATCTTGATGTGTCATGGGATTTGTATCTAGTATTTAGGGATAAGTTGAGACAAGTATGGATCTAGTATATATTGAAGGGATTTACATTTATTGAGAAGATATCCCTTATTCATGTATAAATAAGAGGAGCATCCTTCAAAGGAAGCTAAAAAGTTGTCAATTATTCATTAGCATCAGATTTATGATCGTTCATTCAACATGAGTAATATCATTTTCTCAAAATCATGAGTTATGAGTGTTGTTTGACTCTTAAGATGTGACAGTTGTTCATGTGTGCTCATTGAGGAATGGACGGATCCCCATCAACCACAATTCTCATACATCCATAACATAGTTTGATTTCTTTTATTTCGTTGCATGCAAGTGTGCTTTATTTTCTGCAAGTGTGCTTTATTTTCTACAAGTGTGATTTACTTTCTGCAAGTGTGATTTACTTTCCGCAAGTGTGATTTCATTTCCTAGATTTGATTTGATTGTCATTAAAATAGTTGCATACTAGCTATCTTAGTTTTATTACTTGACAACTAAATCACTAGTTGCTATTTACTGCTTTCTATATTATCATAGTTTGCTTCTAATAGATTTTCACTTTAGTTATCATTAAATTTCTTGCTTACTAGTTCTCATAGTTTGTTTGCTTGATAACTAAATCAACAGTTGTTATAGGTTTACCGATTTCTAGATTATCATAGTTTTTTTCTGATAGTTTTTCAAAGATTAGTTTATAAGTTTTTAGAAAGGCCATGGCATTCATTTCTTCCACCCTTATAATCTAATTCAGTTTTCTTACATGTGATTTATTTTGTAGTTTTCTTTAGTTATACTTGTAATATGAATTTCCTCTCTTTCTTTCCATCCTAAAAAAACCTTCTATAACAGTTTCAGCCGAGGTCCCATATAGTTTGGGTTGCTTCTAAGTTTACGAAACCCCCGGGTTGACATATTAAAATGACAGGGATTTAACATACAATTAAATCACCCTACATTCTTGGCGCCGTTTCCGGGGAAGCAAACTTAGATGTAACTAAGTTAGGAGGATTATTTAGGAAGCATTTTTCATTTAGGGTCATTTTAATTTAAGGTTAATTGCATTTACGATTTTTTATTAAGTTTAATTTTCATTTGCATATAGAAAACATAGAAATAAAACAAAACATCGACAAATCAAAAACCCCCATTCACTAAAAAATAAAAAAAATAAAACACAATAAAAATCCAATTGCAACAAAAAGATCTGAAGAGCTTTGTTCTATGACAGTTGAAGAAGATAAAAAACCTAAGGATCACATTCAAATTTGGTTTCAACAAGTCATTAGGCTACAATTTTTAACATCAAATCTTCATGATCATGCCCAAGAATTCACTAGGGTTTATTTTTCAAACTTGGATATGAGTTTACTCACGATCTCGTTACGCAAATAGATGCATTGGAAATTCTCTTATACTTAAGAGAATGTTTCATTTCTTTTTCAATATAATAGGACTATAAAATAAAAACGAGTTTTTGTGATTTTTAGGATAAAATTTCAATTTTGTGGTGCAGTAAGAGCCACCCATTTATTAACCATTGGCAGGAAAATTTGCAATAAAATAAACGATGGTGAACAAGGAGCACAAGAAAATATTAAAGAGCAATAATTTTAGGTGTGAGATCGATTCTTTTCATTTTATTTTCTGAATTCAAACTTAAAAAAAATTGATTAATGACATTTTTTAGTATGCTCTCCTCTTGTGCTTTGTGTGATTTGGAGGATCAGAAAAATAATTTTTATGTTAGTATAAAAATAAATAAATAAATTGGATAAAATTTGTAATTAACTACAAAATTCATGCAATTCTGCAGCTAACTTCTGTTTTCATCATTTGATTTGATTTGATTTTTTTTTCATCATTTAAAATAAATTGTTTCTATTTAAGATATATATATATATATATATATATATATATATATATATATATATAATGGAACAAAACAAAACAAATTTGTTTATTTAAACAAATTTGAAATTAAAAAAAAAAATCAAATTTAATTTAATTTTGATTTTATTAAAAAAAACCGCAATGCTTAGATAGTTTTGAAATATATAATGGCCGTTGAATATCACCTAGAAAACTATATCACTTCTTGTTAGTATGAATCTTAATTGCAAGTGTACGAAAAAAACCACTTTAGATGTGCATAAAAAACAACCCTAACAGCAAAGATGGTTGCCAATATATTTAGATCTGCAATTAGTTGACCAAGATAAATGCTGTAAAAATATAGATCTATGCATCAAAAGACATTAAGGAGTAAATAAAAATGAGATTTACTCCATGCATCCAATAGACAAGACAAGAATATGTTGAATGAATTTTATATTAAGGGCACCTGGGAGGAAAACATAGAAGGATGTTACCAGTTCTCCTCAATGGGATGGGTTCTTGTAAGTCCTCGGCACTTCAGATATAAAATTCCTCTCTCTCGATGGTGTAGAAAACCCAGACAAAAAAGGAACTCAAAGGGAGCTCACAAGCAAAAAGGATGGAAAAATATGACAATGATGGTGGATCAAAGTTAGAACAAAAGTATAGATCGAGAGTGATCTTAGGCAACAAAAGGTGATGAATGAATGGAAAAGCCCCTCTATTTATAGCAAAATATTGAGTTAGTCTAGATATTGGTGCATAATTAAAATATTATTAACCAAATCAAGATCCAACTTTTATGGAATATTTTATTATATTTGTTGGAGGGAAAAGGAGTTTGACTTGGGTCAAATCCCTTTGTTGTAAATAATAGATAAATAAATGATTTATTTATCATTTTAAGGATGTGGTTGAGTAATAATCAAATAAATAATGATTTATTTAATTATTTAAGGGTGATTTAGTCAAATTTAACAAGGAATATTATTTAAATAAGGTTTAAATAATTATTCCTAGAAAATAATAAGATAAATAATGATTTATCTAATTAATTTTCTTGTTTTGGGTTAAATATGACGAGGAATATTAATTAAACCGATGTTTAACTAATTATTCCTTGAGGAAAATCAAACAAATGTGGATTTATTTAATATTTCCTCATGGGGTTTCCTGTTTAGACCATAAACAACTTAATAAATGTGGTTTACTAAGTTATTTTTCATAGTGAAAGAAATTTTATTTAGGTAAATTGGTCTTACATGGTGTACTTAGGTCCATCTAATAGTAACAGGCTAGATGACCAAAAAATGGTGTAACAGATTGCCCCCAGCATGCAAGCATTAGGAGCTAATCATATGACCGAAGTACGTTGTAAGAACTCAATCACTAGACACCAAAGGGAAGTCAAAGAGAGATAAATATAAGGTAGACCAAAGCGCTAGATGACTAGACCCTGAGGAGGCGAGACTTACAGGTGTGAAAAGTCTCTTTTATGAGTGAGTACCTATGCTATAGGCGGCGGGGGACACATACCTATGCCCGCCAAGACAAAGTACACATAATAATGCATCCAGTAAACAAGGGACTAAACTATATAGTACATGCTAGCATAAACATGAGCCAGATAAAAATATGATAATGAATCCCACATACATACTATCCCCAGGATAACAGCCAGGACTTATAAAATAATATCTGAGTACATGAGATACAAATACAACCCAAATGCCCCTATAAACAGGAAAGGGCTCTGAAAATTTGATTGAACATGCAAACAAAAAGGCACTGCAAGCGGCTGAGGCCAACATCATCAAATCTATGGAGCTACATCAAAGGATGTAATGAAGAGGTCATCCGGGCATGGGGTACCTGTAGGGCTACCCCATCATGAGGGCTGAAACATCTCGCACATACCCAGGAATTGTTGATAGCAAAATAAAGCAGACACCATCAACCATCAAGTATATGATTCCGATCATGCCGAAAGGAGTCGATTCGAGAAAAACTAAGTCAAAGGACAAGGAGTCCCTTTTGCTTCGATCCTAGGCAAGCGAATAAGAGTGAAAGCTAGAACCAAGGTACACCGCCCTCTAGACCTCGTTCGGAATGAAGGATCCGATGTCAATAGAAGGGAGGTCCACCATAGGTGAGGCAATAAGGGATCCTCAACTAAGGCACGAGAGAAAATAATAGAGCGAAAGATAGACGACACCAGGGATGATGATGAAGTGGTGGGGACTGAGTAGCAGATGAACAACTTTCCTTGTTAGAGCATAAAGGGAATGGATGACCTAGTAGCGACTGACACAATATCAAAGGGGATAGGGGATAGTAGGACTGAAGGCCATAATGTTGGACATGAGAGAGGAACCAAGCAATGAAGGATCGAGGACTATAGTGGGATACAAAGGGACTCAGGATAGACTCCATGGATGCGATGATGACTCAACTTGGATTCTCTAAAAAAGGGTGACTCGATGATGCTGCCACACAGAAAAGGTCCAATGGGGATCGTAAAAACATGAGTACATGATGGTTACTCATGATGAAAATCGACACGAGCATGTACAAGAATGGAGGCAAAGTAGCACCCCAAGCACTAGTGTTGCAAGTGAAGAAATTTGATTTTGATGGGTGGTGAAGTGAACCTTCTTGGGAAAAATGTGTCCGGGTGAAGTATAAAATCATGAAAAACTAATAGATACCCATTTGAGAGCTCGGTGAGAGCTTTCCAATGGTATAGATGGTTTGTCAAACTGAGCTACAGTTTAGCCGCATCAAGCAAAAGAAAAATCATGGGTTTCTCTTTTAATAAGGCATTTTCCCTCCAAATTCACTCATTTGCAAGTGTAGCTGTGGTGAATGTAGAGAGGAGAGAAGGCCCTAAATCTGCTGATTGTAGTACAAACCGAATTATCGTAATCGAGATCCGTTAGTTGGTGTAGAAATTTGATGAATAATGAAGATTTATCCACCGAGATTATCCTGGTCACACACTAATTCGAATTCATGCATAACACATAACCTCTTCTACAATTGATCATCAATATGCGGAAATAGAAACAGTCACATGCGCACATAAACACAATATGTAATGGGGAAAGATTATAGCTGAAAACCCCAGCCTATTTTGTATATCATAATAGAAGAGAACATGTAACAATACATAGCACAATACTCCTCACAAGTACTCCGTACTGTCTCCAAAATTTACACACAAACTAGCTCAGTTTTGAACAAGTCACGGGTTCAAAACTCCTCCACTGTTTGCCTGCCTCTACTGCGCAATCCAAGATGAGAGAATGAATGGAATGAATTCGAATTCCCTTGGCTTTAACTGTGCAATCCTCATTGGAAATATCCTCCAATGATTGTGCAAATCTCATGCACACTATAGTCACAACTGATAGTAGACCCCACCTTTTCACCCACCTCTAACACTGGTCTTCACTGAACTGTCCATGCACTGGTGTTAAATGATGTGTTATTTAGTTGAATAATGAGTTAATAATTAGTGAATTAAATAATATTTAATTCACACCACTCATTTCTAGTGTATTAGCCAGTTAAACTAAATACAACTAGTTCAACTAAGTTAAACCGAACACAACTCCATCAACTGTCTCATCAACTCCACCAAACTCTGCCACATGAGTTCTAACTGAAGTCAACCATGCAATAGCTCAATCAAACCCTAGGAATAGCGTAATTCCTTTTGTCAGCTACATGTGCCACTTCTAGGCATCAAACTGAAGTGTTGCAAGAGGATAAAAAGAAATGATAGTCCAATATTATTAAGGGTAAATAATATTTGACTTTTCTATTTTTTTAAATTGGCAAAGCCTAAAAAGTAAGACCAAGCCAAAATGTCTAAAAATAGAGGTCCATCTATTTTTACCAACTTGACCAATCATCCAAGAATAACATACTGCAACTCCCACACCATGCTCCATATGTCTAAAAATAGACGTAGTCTAAAAATAGACTTTGCACCAAAAATAGCCTGCGGGCCCACTTAGTGAAGGCGACTTCATTTCACTGAGCTCCATCATCTTGTTTCATTTTCAACAAACAGAAAGAGGCCTAACCCTACTCTTTCATTTCTGTAATAAAGTTCGCTTAGGGGTCCCTAGAGCTGCATCGCACTCGTCCCTCTTCATGGCCGAGTCGCACTTTTTGGGGCAAAATGTGGACTGGCAGCGCGTTTTGGGTAGAAACTACGACCTGCGACCCGTCCCAAGATTGGGCTTGAAAAAGTGAAACCCGACATAGAGGCTCAGGCTATTTTTTGGCTAAGAGCTGGGTTTTTTGTTTGATATTGGGCCTTCTAATCAGACACTAAAAATAGTAATGGTTTCAGGAAGATATGCGTAATTACATCAACTGGAGAGAGAGAGAGAGAGACCTAGGCACACTACGGTCGGAGATCTGGGAGGATCAGGGTGTCCGTAGTGCATTGGCCAAGTTTGGGGTTCTGAAGTTTGTGGAGAACCCTCTTATGAGAGAAGGAGACCCCTTACTGGCCCAGATTGTCAGCTATTGGGATCCAGACCATGAGGTATTTATAGTGCAGGGGCACCAGATTGAGTTGACGGTCTAGGATACATATTTCCTGACTGGTCTCCCACCACTCGGGATGGTAGGGAATACTCAGCCAGTGTTACCATGAGGGAAGAACATCATGGGAGTTTGTAGAGCGCCATTGTCGACCGTGTCTCCATAGGCCAAAGGGACGGATACCCATCGAGGATCTAGGAGAGGTTAGAGACCAGAAGCCGTGGCCGGCAAACTTCGTGTTGCGGACCCGTGGAAACTAGGCACTCCACCACATGACCGGAGGGAATATGATGCTTGTGGAGAGTGTGTTGAGTGGGACCTACTATGGGTGGGCTCAAATGATGTCGTCATTGTTGAAACGACAATTGTCGCTATGCAAGTGGCAAGGAACCATGAATGTGCATGGTGGGACGTTGTTGTGCCTCTCTTCTTTGAGAAGATCCCGACACTTCGACCTCGCATACAACTCCAAGATGGGGGCCCGAGAGAGCCCAGGATGTGCTAGTGGGGCGACTACTATGCAGAGGGAGGAGGTGGGGGCAGCTTGGACGAGTGTTCGACCCGATGTATTTGTTCATTGGGATCGATGCCATCGTACATAATAAATTATCCCTATAGTGGGATAAGTTATCAGTGGGTACCTGCATTTACCACTACCGCCCGGTCGAGTATGGGGGCCCGATGGAAAGTGACAATTTAATAATCTTTTATGCATTGTAAAGTTTTGTACATGTGTATGGTAATCGATTCTTCCCACTTTTGGTGGTTGGATACAACACCGATAAACCGCCGCATATGGTATGGCTCCGTAGTATCAGAACTGCCGGACCTAGTGGATCGAGAGTAATCGCAAAATGAGGATGCAATGTTACCTCTGAGGACATCCATCGTAGATGAGAGGCTTCATTCGGTGTTTTAGAGCACGACTAGTAAGAATTAGATGACCCGCACATAGAGCTTCATGTATTGGCTCCTACCTCGGAATGGTGAAGGGTCATGTGTGGCGCATGGCATTGCCAGACAGGGATGCATGATCTACGTAGCCGCGTGAGAAGAGCCATTGGCTTGGGATCCCGTATAGTGATTGGTGTAGGGCAGTGGTGCCCCCAATTTTTGAGTTTTTGCACATGCTATGGGCATGTCATATGTATATGGCCGATGGACTCTAAAACATTTTATATGACACATATTATGGATATGCATCGTTTTGATGGTTTTATGTTATTGTCTGTGTTAAATGCTATGAAGTAAATGCCAATTTAGAAGATGAATGTAATGCTATCTATGATAGTGATTTTCTACTCTAGTACATGACCTGAATGTAATGATTTCAAATTCACTTTGACTAAGAGCTCGCAATCGTAAATATCTTCTAAAAAAGATAGGATTATGCACATGATGTAATAATTACCTATGGTCTTGTAATATTTGCCAGTTGTGAATTCCTAAACTAACATGAAGGTGGAGGATGCAATGTGAAATAACCACTAATAAACCTCACACCGCATCATATTCGCCCGATTATTAGTAGCAAGAATACGCATACATCATTCGGAGAGAACCGTTAGCCCCTTCCAGGTCTTTGACAAGCAAAGTAGGGGCGAAATTGTTTTAAGCCTTCAAGGAATGCATCTCCCCCGTGAAGACATAATCCTGAAGTCTCCCCGTCCGGTGTCTTTGATAATCCCTCTGAGAAAGATTCTACAAAGACTGACAAAAAAATTGTGTTCCAAAGCATGAATTTTCCCTTGTACTCCCGCAGAATCTCCATTTCATCCCTTTTCCTTGGTCAAAGTTCCCCTTCTTACCCTCGGATTTCCCCCAAACCTTCTAACCATCCCCATGCCCCTAAACCATACACACATCCCCTGTGTGGTTGACAACCACTTTTCCCTCCATCTCAGCACCTTTGGCCTTTATCATTGAAAATGGGCGAAAACCCACTCTCTGTAACTTACATTAGGCCCAGCCCTTCCGTCATTCCCCACCTTTCTCCATGAGAATCGGTGTCTGCTGAGGGCAAAGCTGGGCTCCGAAAGGCGCACGTGCTCTGGATATCGATGTAGTTTCAACCGTCGGACCGTATAGATCGGACGACGATCGCGGCTCCCGCCGTCCATTGTTCACCCCGTTCATCAATTCCGACCGCGCCATCGCCGTCTATTTACCTACAAATCAAACGGGTTCGGAGTCTACCCACCCCGGTGGTCCCCCGTGTGTCTGTCCAAAAAAACCATCCAGCTTCTATCGCACCGCCTTCAGCTAAGGGCCGCATTTTTTGATCGGCCAGCCGATTCCACATCATCCGACGCATGGCAGACACTATTTCAAAACCGCTATCTCATCGCTTATCGCCGGGCAAGACGAGAGCCGAGGCACATAGACCGTCCGATCCGGGGCGGTCCATCCAATGGTCATCGCTCAACAAAGCGCAGGCACAGTAA
Source organism: Pinus albicaulis (assembly GCA_034641835.2). Classification (NCBI taxonomy): domain Eukaryota; kingdom Viridiplantae; phylum Streptophyta; class Pinopsida; order Pinales; family Pinaceae; genus Pinus; species Pinus albicaulis. Next base: position 1,329,911,405 of record CM076574.1, on the reverse strand, counting down.
TCTATGGTCTCCACTCGCCCACCGTCCATTGCCTCCACCATGTTTCCTGCACCGTCGACCTCCCGAGACGGACGGCCCAAATTCTTGTTCTTCCCCCGCTATTGACTATCCCGCCATCGCCCGGTCCCGCCACGTCACCAATACTCGTGTCCGCACTATACTTTCGCCCGCCCCCGGCTCTATGTTTGTCCCAAGGTCAAATTTCATTGTTTTTACGTTAAAACGTCCGCCTGAAGCTTTTCTCATGATTCTCCACTCGACGGTTTTCCTCCGCGTTGCCCCCAGTAAATTATCATCCTCGTTCATGCCACACGCGACCGCCACGTTCATCCATGCCATACCCTTCCCATAAATGTTTTTCGTAACCATTTTCATGTTTTGCGTGCTCTATTTGGTGGTAAAACCTGGCCATGGTCCATACGTCATTATTAAGGCGCAAGGCAAAGGAGGAGCTGAATTTAGAGCTCGATTTCATAGAAAACTGTCCTAAAGGTGTTCAGATCATAGATTTCATCAAAGGACAGATTTGAATCCCTACAAAACCTTCCCACCATTAAAGCTCTCGAATTTCGCATATAGACAAGACGTGGAAGGAGTAGAGAGTCGAGGCAAGAAATAGAAGACTTTTGAGCTTCTTCAGGGAGTTTAGAAGGCAAAGGTACTAAAATCAAAGACCCCGTGGATTGCTCGTAAGGTCCAATGCACAAAAAACCATATTAGCCTGTGGTTTTAATATCGCGTACGTTCTTCCATAAAAGGACAAGGTGCCCATACATTTCTCATCCTATGCCATGTTCTAGAGAGGTTTTCCAGCCCTGAATAATGGTCCTATGCCGTCAGCTAGTATTAGTTATACGAAGATGGAAGACCCTGTCAGCTTGTTCATACAACTCGGTTTATTCACCAATTTTAAAAGGCTACGACAAGTACATCAAAGACATACCTTGATTAAATTGCAGCTCCTACGAAGATAATTTTTTCCATCCGAAAAGCGTTGTAAGATAAATACCAGACTAAAAACCGAACGGAGCCCCGCTATCCTACCGCTTCAAAGTTTTAATACTATTATTCAAGTTTACAACTACCATTGTTATTCTTTCTCCTATTTGAACCCCGTAGAACATATTGTAAAGGTTGTTGTTCTACGTTTGTAGTTAGAGGGATTCATTGATTGTTAGAATGTGCTTATGGAGAAAGTAGCAGAGTAGTTTGTATTGTAATAGGCTAGAGGATAAGTTGGGATCAGAATAACCATCGAGCTCGTTGTATGTGACTGGTCTTGCATCAATTAATCAAAGTACATTTCACAGATCCCGGTCTATTACTATTGGTGATGTTTTTATAACTCGTTTATTACATTTTCATAATGTTCATTTTCTGCCGGCTTGCTTCCGTAAATATGGTATAGGATTTACCCTTGTTAGGTACCCTATGCTCCCCGCTTTCCTTGCCTTCTATAAGGTTGCCAAATGTGTTATCTAAGGGTTGTTTTCAGCTAATTTAACTGCTGTAGTAGTTCCTTATGCCGTTAGCTAATGTATGAATTAAATGAATCCGTCTTTAGATGTTCTTGTTGGGTTTAAGCCGGAATATTTGGGAACACCGGGGATTAGAGTTAATCCGTCCACTAGATCCTTGTGCGACCAGCTAGCCTTTCGAAGATCCCTTCCGTTAATCTTATCTCTGCTTTTCCCGGAGCATGTGCTAAAGATGACCCGGAGTTAAATGACCTCCGGTCCAATCTATGTCGCCACTTTGTCCCTCCTTTGAGAGTTTCTTTGTGAGTATGTCCAAGCAGTGTCTGGAGTTAAAATGACCTCCGACTCGATCTATAGATGTAAATTGGGTTGCTTCTTCTCTTCTTTCACTTTCTTCCTTAATTTTCCTATTCCACCATCTAATCTAAAGACTTTAGTATTAAATGACTTTCCCTATGAAAGTTTTGGCTAGTTGTTGCATGTAATCACCTTCATGACTCCATAGCCCAATGGATGGCACTTTCTTGACCTATCCTCTTTGCCGAAGCATCCTCGCTGTTTTGTTTCTCTTTTCCTCCCATTACTTTCTCGCCTATGATCTCATGACCAACCCAATAACTCACTAACCAAATAATTTTAAACCCCCCTTGTGCTTCATACCTAGCCTAATACCTCATTTTGCTTTAAAAAATATACTATTCTTTGTCTTATTGGAGAGATCCTTCTCTCGGGTCCAAGAGGGCTAGACTGAGGCCCTGGAAGTTACCCCGATGTTGTCTCATCTTTTGGTCTGTCAACTGCCAAAACATGGGAACCCCAACATAATGGTGACTCCACCGGAGAACCGAGTGCATTTATCTTTCATACTCTTAGCACTCAAAAGACCCACATATCTCTAGTTAGATTGGCATTAAATTGCCGATGGTGGACAACATCTTGCTTCAAACATTTATATACATCCACCTGGCCACTCCACACTCCCTATGATCTAAAGACCTAATGACTCCACCGGTAGAAGACTAACCGGGTTAAGAAGATACAATGACCTCTTTTTGATTTACAAACATACTTCCACACATACATAAATATATACCCAAATGGAGCAGGAGCATATCCCCGGATTCCCACAATGTACCGAAGTGGACCGGTTAAAACCTCGCCATCTTTCAAAAAGGTGAAAACACTAAGGACCCCTGTTACATCTCATCAAGTTTCATATACATGTGTGGAAATTTAAAGTTGAATGGCATGAAAAATTCCTAATGAAAGTGTTCAAGGCAATATTAGAAGGAAAGCTGTGTCCGGGTATGAATGGTTAGAACCTAGAGTTTGTTTTCTTTAAGGGACATGCACCAAGTATTTTTCAAGAATTATAAAGGAAAATCTCCATTCTTATCATGGGATTGTTGTGATCAATCTCGTAATATCATACAAGATTCGTTAGGTATTGATGAGGATTTGGTTAATATGCATCCCGAAGATCTATTAAATGCCTATTCAAGATTTTCATATGCATCCTAGCTATCACAAGAACATAGAGGAAGAAAACAATCAAGTGACCGTGGACATTCTTCAAGATATTCCCGAAAACTCGATGCTGATTTATCATCCCTTATAGCTGAGGCTTAGGATGACATCCCCATTTCAAATCTAGTCTTCAAAGGAAATAGAGTCGCTACACTTGCTCAAAGGAACATAAGACCATCTTCTTCTTTGACAAGAAGAAGAAATAGATCAGATCATCAATAGACAGCCAGCCTCTCGAATTTTTTACGTATCGTACATCCTGCTCATTCATCTCGATGTCCTTTGTTGTACAGAGTTGGAAAGCTCACATGTAAATCGTAGTGAAGAAAAATCCTACGATAATCCAAAAGATGCTCCGATTGGTGCATTACTTACATTCATGATTTTCCTATTTTGGATTCATCTCGATGATGATTTTCTCCAAACAAAAGATGATCTATGGTCATCATTAGTAGATTTATGGGATGAAAATCAATTCCATTTATCAGAGAGTAATGAGCCAATGTAGGCTATTTATGATATTGATGAAGAAAGCTTTAAGAGTGTAAGAGGGTGAAGATCACCGGATCTTTGCTTCACTCCATTACAACTCATCAATAATGGTTTTCACGATTGAGGTCAGCAGCCTTTCATCTCAGATGATGAAGAGGAAAACAAAGAAGGATTATTGAGTAGGATGAAAATAACGAGCCATCTCTTTGAAAAAGAGGAGGTAATGGAACAAGCTCCCGGCCAAGAATACATGGATCTCTTCACAGAGTTCTCAAAGACACTAGAGCGAATATATCAAAGCTCCAAGAGGACAACATTGCTATATATGATGAGTCCTCCAATTCAGAAAATGAAGAAGATGAGGGAGATTATCTTTCTCAAGAGAGTCTTATTCTTGATCCATTGGAAGAAGAAAAAACCCCCGTTGAAGCCTGGTCACAGATATTCATAACTATGTATCATTTCATGATCCTTAAGTACATTTTCCTCGCACACAATTGAAGAAGGATCAAATAGGTTTTTGAGCAGCATGTTGTACAGAAAGAAAATTTTTCAAAGTCGCTGTTATTGAAAAAAAGAGTAAGAGCCGTCTCGAAGAACTGTACCGTCAAGGAGTTGAGCAAGAGATCACTATGGGATCATTTGATGGAATGGTTACATTGGAAGACAATGTTTGTAAGTTAGACTTGTAAATATTCTAGTTAGAGTAGGGTAGGTAGGAAAAGCTCAAATAAGCTCAGTCTCAGGAGCATGTAGTTAGTTGTTTTAATTTATGCAAGGTCCAAGAAGTCGTACGCTCTAATCCCGGCTTGATCGTTTTCACTTCGTCTTAGAACGTAGAGAAGAAATATGCTAGAAAGTCTAATCCTAGCGTATATTAGATTAGGTAGAGAAACATATGAGACCAAAAGTCTAATCTGGTCTCATGGAGGATAAGGTAGATTAGAATAGCTTATTTTCTTTGTAAAAAATAAAAATGATGTAAAGGACCAACAATCCAAATGACCCTAAAGAAAAATTCCTAGGATCAGAAGACCGGGTAGGTAGATTGTTTGAGAATGCTTCGTCGATATAATGTCTTCGATTGCAGCAGCTGATCTAAAGAAAGAAAGGGATGTGCCAAGCAAACAGACATCCGGCCTACACCAAAGATTTATCCTTTCCGAATTCTTGACTCCTTCAAGAAGAAGCCATCCCATGTGGAGCTGAATGTTGGCCCCCCTATAAATTTTTGACAAGCAAAGTAGGGGGTTAATTGTTTTTGAGCCTTCAAGGAATGCATCTCCCCTAAAGACACATCATCCTTGAAGTCTCCCGGGCCCGTGCCTTTGATAATCCCCTCTCGCTAATTTCTATTATAAAGACTCTCTGACAAAAAAAATGTGCTCCTAAAGGCTTTAATTTTCCCTCTTGTACTCTTGGCAGAATTCTCCATTTCATCCTTTTACCTTGACAAAGTTCCCCTTTCTTACCCCTTAATTTCCCCTAAACCTCTTAAATCATCCCCGTGCCCCTCTTAAACGATACACACATCCCTAGTGTGGTTTAATAACCCCTCTTCCTCCATCGTTACCCAGCCTGCCTTTAATTTCATTGAAAATGGCGAAAAACCCACTTTTCTCATTTACATTAGGCCTTAGCCCTTTCCACTAGCCCTCAAAGATTTTCTCTTCCCACGAGACCTAGGCGTTGGAACCGAGCCCCGGCTCGAAAGGCGCTTACCGCAAATGGATATCAGACGCAGTTTCAACCGTCGATCTATATAGATCGAACGACGATTACGGCTCCCACAACGTCCACTTTTCACCCCTTTCATCGCCCCGATCGTGCCATCGCCATCTATTTACCTGCAGATCCGATGGTTCGGAGTATACTTGCCCCGGTGGTCCCCGCATACTATTCAAAAACCATCCAGTTTCTATCGCACCGCCTTCGGGTGGAGGGTGGTATTTTTCGATCGGCCAGCGATTCCATACATCATCCGACGCGTGGCAGGGGCACTATTTCAAAACCGCTATCTCATTGCGCGTTATCGTTTGGTATAGGACACGGAGTGATATGCACATAGACCGTCCGATCTAGGGTGGCCCATCCAACGATCATCACTCAACGAAGCTGCGCGCGGGTTAATCTATGGTCTCCGTACCCCTGGCCCACCGTCCATTGCCCTCCGCCGTGTTTCCCACCGTCGATCTCCTCCTGAGATCGGACGGTCCAGATTTGTTCTTCCCTTGTTGTTGACTATCCCGCCATCGCCCAGTCCTACCATGTCACCAGTACACGTGTCTCCACCATAATTTTGCCTGCCCCCATTCTATATGTTCATCCCAAGGTCAAAGTTCATTGTTTTTATGTTAAAACATCCTCCTCGACGTTTTCTCATGCATTATCCAGTGTGTCATGTTTTCCTCCGTTGTTGCCCTCGCAATACACGACCATCATCCTCGTCCATGCTACGCCGCCAATCGTCATGTCTAACCATGTCACCCTTCCCATAAATTTTTTTTTCGTAACCATTTTTCTTGTTTTCTGTGTTTATCGGTGGTAAAACCCGCCATGGTCCACGCGCTATTATTAAGGAGTAGTGCAAAGGAGGAGCTAGCTTAGAGCCTCGATTTCACATAAACCGTTCGGAAAGGTGTCTCAGATCATAGATTTCATCAAGGGACGTAGTTTAAACTCGTAACCCTCGCAGCACCATTAAAGCTCGCAATTGCACAGACAGAGATAAAGATTGCAGTTTTTTCAGAGAGCTCAGGCAAGAAATAGAAGACTTTTCGAGCTTCTTCGTGAGTTTAGAAGGCAAAGGTACCAAAATCAAATACCCCGTGGATTTCTCGTATGGTCCAATGGCCGTAAAACTATATTAAGGTGGTTTTGTAATATTAGCGTAACGTTCTCTCCATAAAAGGACAAGTCGCCACATTTCTATCCTATGCCGTGTTCAAGAGAGGTTTTCCACTACAATGGTCCTATGCTGCCGTGCATTAGCATATAGCATGGCAGAACTCCATGTCTGTTCATACACCCCTTGGCTTATCTACCCGACTTAATAGTAGTTACAACAAGCACATCAAAGACATACCTTGAGTAATTTATGTACCACGAAGATCATTTTTCAATCAAAAGCTACAAAGATAAATGTCGTAATTGAACCGACCCGAGCTCGGCTCTCCTATCAAAGCTCAGTTTTAATACCACATTCAAGTTTACAAATACCATTGTTATTCTTTCTCCTATATGAACCCTCGTTAACATATTGTAAAGGTTATTTTTCGCCGTCGCCGTTGTGTTGGGAGGGGATTCAGCTTTGATTGTTAGAATAGTTCTGGGAGAAAGTAGCAGAGTAGTTTGTATTGTATTAGGCTAGGAGGATAAGTTGGGATCGTAATGTACGATTGAGTCGTTGTATGTGATCGGTCTTGCATCAATTAATCAGCAGGTTTTGTTGTGATCCTGTCTATTACTATTGGTGATGTTTTTCTAACTCTCGTTTATTACATTTTCATATCTTCATTTTCTCGCCGGCTTGCATCAGAAATATGGTATAGGATTTACCCTTGTTAGGTACCCTATGCTCTTGCTCTCCTTGCCTTCTATGTTTTATGCTAAATATGTTATCTAAGGGTTGTTTTCAGTTAATTTAACCATTGTAGGAGTTCCTTATGCTACTAGATGATGTATGAATTAAATGAATATGTCTTTAGATGTTCTTGTTGGGTTTAAGCTGGAAGATTTGGGAACATTGGGGATTAGAGTTAGCCCCGTCCACTGGTATTCTTGTGCGACCAGCCGGCCTTTCTAAGATCCCTCGCTAATATTATCTCTCGTTTTCTATGGAGCATGCTAAAGCTGACTCCGGAGTTAAATGACCTCCGGGTCCGATCTATAAGCTACCCCTTTGCCCCTCCTTTGAGAGTTTCACAGAGTATGTCCAAGGTGTCCGGAGTTAAATGACTCGACCCACCCACATTGCAGTCTGGCTTGCTTTCCTTCTTTCACTTTCTTCCTTAATGTTCTCCATTCCACCATCTAATCTAAAATATCCTTTAGTATTACAGATGATCGGCCCTCCGAAAGCTGAAGCGGCTGTGGCTGCAATCACCTTTCATGACTCCATAGCCCAATGGATGGCACTTTCTTGACTCATCCTCTTCTTTGCTGAAGCATCCTACCTTGCTTTGTTTCTTTTCCTCCCATTACTTTCTCAACTCATGATCTCATGACCAACCCAAATAGCCCCTCACTCAAATTCAAATCATTTTAAACCCCTTTTGTGCTTCATACCTAGCATAATACCTCATTTTGAGCTTTCAAAATATAATTATTCTTTGTCTTATTGGAGAGATCCCTCTCCCCGGGTCCAAGAGGGCTAGATCCTAGGGCCCCAAAGCAGTTTACATGTTGCATCATCTTTTTGGTCTTGCCAACTGCCAAAACATGGGAACCCCAACACAAGCGAATGTAAGGGGGTAAAGATTGCCTCACCTATCGAGGCTAGATTCCTGCAGGCAAAGGAACATCGGAATAATCGGAGCATAAGGTGTGGACGGGAGGTCCATCTGAAAGTGCCACAAGACAATAAATGGGAGGATGATGAACAATGCCGGGTAAAACTAAGTGCAAAGTAGAAATTAAAACACAATGGAGAGGGAGCAGATCTGCAAGATGTATCTACTACTCACACACCACGCTGAAGTGGAGTGTGGAGCTACCTGAGGTGTAGCTTGTGCTCAAGCCACAAAGTCATAGACATGGATGGTGCCATCTCACTTATGGGTGGGAAAAGAAGTCGTAGGGTGGACAAGGCTTCCATGATGTCATCACTACAATAGAAGATGTGAGTGACTGGAGGAAGGATACCAGACAGAGCAACTGGTTACCTGACTCATCATCATGAGAAGAAAGGTTCACATGCGCATCATCATGGGGATGACGGGAAGAACAAGCGTATAATGGACCGATGTGGAGCCTGTGGTGATCGCGTGAAGGGAGGTCAAGCGAAACAACAAGGAAAGATGAAGAGGGAACTTCCACCGAGGGTCTCATGGATTATGATAGGTAGATGATGGTGGCCGCAGGCTCCGTCATCTCGACATTAGGAGGGGAATGTCAATGGGAGCGGGTAAAACCTCAAGCTGGCCCGTAGCATATTGCAGAAGGACGATAGAGGCGGATTGGTTTTGTTCAACTTTGTACTCCTGAACTACCTCAAAATAGTCGTAGTAATGCATAAGGCGAGGACAATGGTGGGAATAATGGCTGGAGACTGTTACTAAAGTACTTGTAAGCATGATTGGTGTGAATAGTTTTAGGGTTCGGCTGGGCGTCGAGAAGAACAGGCTTTAAGGAATTCAAGACTCAAGGAACACAACATTAACCATGTGTTGCACTAAAATTTTTCACCATGACATTTTAGTGTCTATGTGGGTTCATCATTACTCATATATTACTCTCTTAGAATTCTACAACATCAAAGTTCCTAAAATTAAGCCTTGAAATTGAGAGAAAAGCTCATAAATTCTTAAAAACACTTGTACCACACTTTATCTTAACATTGCTTGTGATGCCGCACCTATTTGTTCTAGTGCATGGAGCTAAACACACTTTTTCTTCATTAAAGGTAACAACGAACCCCGTGTGCTAAAAATGAAGGCGGAAAGTAACATTTAGAAGCCCAACAATCAACTGAAGCTTCTAGAAGTAATTATCCTGGTCAAGGTTTGCTCCTATCATGGTATGTTCATTCCTCCATTATGGGAGCCACCCTTGGCTTTTTGGAGCTCAATCTCTTCAAAAGAGAGTAACTCATTCCCCTTCTTAAGTGGAGCTTAAACTTTCCTTTTCCTATAAATTGAGACCATAGTTCAACCTCAAAGGGAGTTAGACTTTGAGAATTTTTGAGGAGAAATGCTATAGAAACTCAGGCTCTCTTAACTGATCATTATGTGGGAATGATTACACACCCATGTGCATTTTAGCTGAGAGAGTGCAAAGCTTGTCAGAGTAAAGGAAATGCCTATTTCAGACCCCAGGAAGGCCTGTACGACATTAAGGTGGACACAATTGTAAGGCACTTTCTTCATCGAAGATAATACGAATGGATCCCATTTTCTCAATGAGTTCTTTAATTAAGTAGCTTGTTTATCATGTTTTGTCAATGAGTTATTTAATTAATTATCTTGTTTCTTGAATTCCTTGATCATATTGATAGATATATGATTCGTGAATTAGTTTATACTATGTAGGTGCTATTGATTTTTTCCATGTTTGCATTGCAAGATCTTTGAAGACGACTCTTTCAAGCAAAGACTGGAGAAGACTATTAATGTAATTAACGTTTATGGACTTACGGTGTAGGTCTTCAAAACCCCTATTGTAGCTAATTATGAATCGAATGTTATCTAGAAAATAGTTTTTCTTTTGTCTCGTTTGTTTCTAGTTGGTTCCATAGATACTTGTAGGCCTATCTTGTCAAAGAAGTGAACGACTTATCCGTCCAACAAAATGGCGATTCCACTAGGGAATCGATCTTGAACTTTGATTTATTTTATTTTTGACTTGTGAATTTATTTTTTATGATTTTGATTGGTTTATACTGGCTTGGGTAGTTTATCCTTGTAGAATCCCTGAGAAATGTTTTAGATTTTTTTATTTTCTTTAGTTTTTTCGGTATCTACACTTTTCTTTAGAAATGTTGGCAGAATTCCACTTTTTCTTTGTATAAATAGTGTGTATCTCACACCCGTTTGCCACTAAAGTCATGACCTGTGGAAAATTTCAGGAAAAACTCTTAAAATTCTTTTCTGATTAGTTTTATATTCTTAGTGTATACCTAGACTTGTATTTTCTGTTAGAAAGCTTTGGTTGAGAGTTTATTTTCCTAGCATTTTTAAAAGTTTGAATGATTTTCAAAAGATCTACATGTTATAGTGATTTTTGCTTTGTCTTTATCCCACTCAAAGATTAGAAGCCTTGCATACCTTTAGATCACTGCATTTCTGTTTTCTTGCTGAGTTTGACTTCATAGCAGAAATTGTTTTATGAGATTTAGATCCCATTTTCTCATTTGCAAATGTTTAAAAAAAATTTGTTGATAAGTTTACCATAATTGGATGTTTTTTGAGTTCTTGCTGATCTAAGCAAAGAATTTCTTAGTTAGATAACAAGATAAGCAAAACATCCTCAAAATATTTAAAGTTTTAATTCAGATTTAGTTTTTAGAATTTTTAGATCTCAAAATTAGTGTTTTTTAGTTTTGAGTGTTATTGCTAGAAATTGTAGTGTTCATTTGGAGAAAATTTTGTTTGTAGTTTCAATCTTGAATGATAAAGGGAATTATTTTTGAAGCAATTAATCATTTTGAGTTCTCATGAAATTATATTTTTCATTTATCTTTGTTTGAAGGAAAGAATTGTTTTAAAAGATTGTCAATACTATCAACTTTTCTTTTAGATAGGTCCATTGAAATGAAAGAATTGTCATAATAGATGCATTTTTAGTGTGTTTTGAGTCAAGTCACTACATATCAGCTTACTTTCGCACTTATTGTCCTAAGAAACAACCTATTAAAATCAACGCTTAAATGAAAATTGATCTAGTACTTTTATATTTAGGCTCTTTTCCACCAACATAGCTTAGGCTAGTGTCTTGGAATAGGGAGTAATTAACCTCCAGACAATTAAAACAAAAATTAGCTCATCTTGTGGTAAAAAAATACAATAGTCGTTTGTATGTTTCCGGGAAGCTTCCCCAGTGAGTCAAGCACGAGGCCATATCTAAACTTAAAGGGATAATCAATTCTATCTCATTGAAGGATAGCAGATGTGCACGTATTAACAACGATAAACCTTGAATAGACCATTGTCGAGGAGCCCTGGTCACTTGTTCGTATACTTTGGATTATGTCAAGGAGCCTTCAAGGGGATTGAGCTTTGGTTAATATACCCTTGCATGCATATGTCAGATCGCAGATCGTTCCCCTAGGTATATTAGTTCTTGTTGGTAACCCTAGTGGCCATAAACTTTACGATTTTTCTCCTTCAAGGTGACAAAGTGAGGAAAGATCCCACCGTACCGGGAGTAGACGTCGACTAAAATTGGACTCTCCTGGAGGGTTATCTTCACTCGAGATGGTTTAAGTGAGAAACTTTGCACCGGTCTGCTTCATTAAGCAAGTTGTCTGGGTAACTTTTCCAACCGCCATTTCTGCATTAAAATATCAGCATGTTGGATTTCATCACTCAACTAGTGTTTTAGTGGGAATTTACCGTTTGTGTGTGGTTTGATTCTAGATTTTAGACGTGTGATTCATTTGTTTGTTTCCATAGCGACTTTAGGAGTTTTCATTGAAATTTTCTTTGATTGCATGTGATTAATAATTTTTAATCGTGCCACTCAATAAGACAATCACGTAGACTCCAGGGAAACCCCCGAGTATACACCAAGCCAAATTGAAGGATTGAAAGCTTTAGTCCCACATACTACAAGTAGAATTCAATCAATAGAACCGGGAGAATCATCCTTAATATCATCCCGATTATCAATCACAAACAACGAATATATTCAGAGCCAATTTCACTTCAAAGTTATCGGTATTATTTCTCCAACCACCGAATTAGTCAAGAGCTCCGAAATTTTTGATATTTATGATCAAATCAAGTGTGTTGGAACCATCTTTCACAAGATTTGTAAAGAGCTTTCCAACTTCTAGTGATCTTGATTCACCTAGGGTAAGACATCGCATTACTCAAAACCTCCTTCGATCTCATATGTATTGAAGAACTTGTTGGTCCACTTGGCATGAAGTTCTTCCCGAAACCAAAGAAACTTTGAATCTTAGGGAGCATGAATCCATATTCTACAATCCTTTTAGAACTCCATGCTTGGTATTTATCATCGAAGGCATATTTTTTTACAAAACGTGTGTCTTACTTATTCACCAACTCCCGACCTCTTTACCCTACACCGAGAGGTTATCATCCTTCATCGCCTATGTCGAGTGAGTCATCTATGCTTTTCTAATCTCCTAGAACATTTTTATACTAAGGGTTCCTCTTTTCCTTGAGGTAATAGTCGCTCACCGGTACTTTCCTGGGAAGCTCCTCAACCAATTGAACAAGTGTTATCATCTCGGTAAAAATGGAAAATAAAACACTTTAAAAAGAATATATTAACATATTTTTATGATAAAGTCTAGCAATATTCAAATCCCTCAACCTCAAGGAAGTTATTGCTTGGGGGAAACCTCAAGGAATCTGCCATCACCGGGGGGGAAACCTCAAGATAACAATTACCACCCGAGGGCAACCTCCAGGTAATTTTTTATCAGCCAAACTGTAGGACAATATTTCCTGCTCGGGGAAATAGTCAAGGATAATACATACCTCAAGTTAATATCAACCTCTGGGGACAAGACATACCCCAAGGTCAACCCTGAGTTTCGCCATTCCTTTCGGGGTCAATATCAACCCCAGATTTAGTGCATGCCTCAAGTTTATCAACCTCAAGCAAGCCATTATCAACTCCAAGGTTTTCAACCTCCTTCGTGTCAACCATTGTTACAAGGACTTGAACTTTACCGCTTAATTATCAACTTACGTTCAACCAGGTTATGATCCTTCATATGCACAACCTTCTATAATGGGACACTAGCATGAATATGGTGATCCATCTCAAATTCAACAGCATCTCAACCTAATGTGCGCTACTCTAATCAACTCCGGACAACCCATAGGTTCTGGGTCCAGTCCTTAGAAGAACTCCGTCCAAACCTCTACCATTCAAGTCTCTGTGACTCCGGGTTCTGCTCTGTCACTCGGGCTCAGTATAGCTAGAACTGCCAAACTTCTACTGCTATTGCAACTTCTATTCAACCTACCACACCTATTTCGGGAGTATCTCAGCCTCAAGCTTACCATCTCAGACAAGGCAAATCTCGGCATTCGTGCCACAAATGACCTACAATTCAAAATACGACTCAGATGCCTACAAGACAAGCTGGTACGAGTACGGTTCTCACTATTCAACCACAATTTACTTATCAACTGTACCAAGGACAACATCAATTTGCACAGGCTACACAAAATCCAACATATCAAGAGATCATCCGTACCCAGGGTATACTTATCAAGTACCTCAACAACCCCAGTATGGTCCGATTAACTCGGTTATCCAGAGATTTTACGATTCCCAATGAGCATCCAATTCCAGGATATCCTGGATATCCTCCTCCTTTAACTGGTTTGATCACACAAGGTTATGAAGACCCTAGCCATCGATTATCATTTATAGCAACTTTATATTTACCTGATCTATCACGCCTTACGAACGATCCTATCTTTTATCTTCCTTATTGGTCGCCGATGCCTAACAAGTTGCCTAGTGATATTCCAAAGTTTGAGGGTAAGTCAGGAGAGGACCCATCTAATCATGTTTATGCATCTCTATCACCTCCGTGTGTGCATCCACTCACTAATCGCATGATTTGATTCAATTGAATCTTTTTCAGAGAACTCTCATTGGTCAAGCTGCCAAATGGTACATTGAGTTACCACGAGGCTCTTTTAATAATTTTAATGCACTAGCTACTTCTTTCTTAACCCATTTTTCAGTTTCCTATCAGATACGAAAATGGCATGGAATTGCTGAATTTGTTAAAACAATCTACATCTACATACATATTCGATCACATTCATGAATGGAGACGTAGGAGGCGTATAGTGAAAGTCTTTATTCCGGATCAAATTTTGGCTGAATGGTTTATCAAATCATTATTGCCCAAAATTACTGAAGATGTGGCCAAAGGAGGTGTTGTTGCATAGTATGAGCAAGTCATTGCCGTGCCCGCACCTTGACCTTGTATATACATAGCCGTGTACTTTGTATGATAAAATCCCCGATTTACCAAGACTCAAGCCAATTAACTACTCACTCCTCCTACTCTCATGCCGCCGATGGTGTAATTGCTCCCATTATCACCGGTAAAAGTAAGAAGAATCTTCCAAGACGACTTCACCTATTATCACTTTACCCAATTCACCTAGTGAGATTCTTCATGAAACTTCTATTAATATTCATGTTGTAGAATCATCTACAAACTAAAACCTAAAATTGGTAGTAAGTGAAGAAAGGTAAGAATAAAAACAAAAAATCTCAAAAAGATAAAATGATAAAACTCAACCAATTTTGATAAAAACAAAATCCCGATATCCTTATCTTTTTATCTGTGATGAGGATCATTTTACAAAAGATTTCCCACATAGAGCCGAGGTATCAAAATTCATTAAGGTCTACCCATGTTCGCCGTCTTGAAGGATCCCTTCCTGCTCAAGATAGTAACATGATTGGATCTTCCTTAAGTATGGCCGGAGAATATCTTAATGGTTGCAACGATCACAAGATTACCGTAGGGTAAAATCCCGTTGGTGGCAAAGAAGCAAGTAAAGTTCTAATTCAGCCTCAACTACATCTCCCTTCGCTTCGATTAGGCTCCAGATCAAGAAACAAAATCCCGACTTAGTAATCAAACCACCGCTAAAGGTGTACTCTTTGTAAATCAACTTTCAATCCACATGCGAGAGCCGCCACTACAATATTGCTGAAGACTCGCGATTTCATCATCACTGCCGCCTTTGGAAGTGCTGCAATCATGCCCAACCCAAAGAAAATTACTATTGTCAGCCTTAGGAGCCGTAGACCTCCAGGATTCGAACCTCATGATCTTATATTTAGAGAATTTTATACCCCGCCTACCCCATCAAATGGCTTTTCAAATTTCAGTAATAGTAAAAAACAAATGTATCTTTCATATTGTTGTTGATGAAGGGGCTTATACATGTATTATGTCATTAAAATGTTGGAAATCACTTGGTTCTCCGAAAATTAACCAATCGCCGACTATCCTCAAAGCTTTTGATGGAAGAGGTTTCCATTCGTATGGTATTTTACAAGATCTACCAATAGAGGTCGAAGGAAAAACCGTTAATCTGGATGTGGAAGTGGTTGATTCCCCTTTGGATTACAACCTTCTCCCCCGTCGCAGTTGGTCTTATGCCATGATCGTTATTGTATTATTCGTCTTTCATCTAATCATGTTTCCTCATTAAGGAAAGATCATTAAAATAGATCAGCTCTCATATTATTCATTCAACTCCAAACCTTCTTACCGTATGATCCATCATATCGGAAAATTGACTATCCCTTATAAGGATGTTGGAGTAGGTTTGTTTAAAGATTCTGTTTTACTGGGAACGTTTTCCCTCCCTTCTCCCAACGTACCACCTCCTATTGCTAACATCAATATGATTACATCAAGTACTATTTCCTTTGATGGATCTCTGATAGTACCTTCAATCGTAATCCAGATTCTTTCGATGGCGTGATGCCTTGAGTCCTTTGAAATTAACATATCAAGCAAAGCATTACCATTTTCTCGATAATCCTTCAACCGAATTTGATCCAAGAATTTGATCAATGAGGAGTCACTTTCAATATCGAGCTCAAACTTCAACATAAATTTCGGATCTTGGTCAACAAGTATTCAATATTGATGAACATATTCATGAATTCTTGTCTCCGTCGATGAATTACCATGGGGAAGATCGCATCACGTTCGTTTTTACCTGATCTCGATCATTTTGAGAATGATTTTTCTTTCATTTTTACTACTGATTACATCAAAGAACCTCAGAATCCTCTCTCATCTTCCAATTCTAAATTAAATTTAGAGAAAATTTCTACAAAAGTTCCCATTAACATTTCAATAAAACCCAGAATTGTTGAAAACACTCATATAGGTGCTTCTTGTATTACTGATGAAATCCAAGCATATAAAGCCCTACTGTGAATTCTCATGAGCATTTTGCCCTGTCATATGAAGAAATGCCAGAATCGATCCGTCGATTGTTGTTCATGAAATTAAGAGACACTGCCAAAACCCGTCGTATAGAGATTACGTCGTATACATCCGTAAAGTCATTTTCACATAAAGCAAAAGTTGAAAAATTACTTCGTGAAGGTTTTATTTATCCGATTCCGTTAACAGATTGGGTATCTAATATCGTTCCTGTCAATAAGAAACAAGAAACAATACGAGTATGTATCTATTATAGGGATATAAATCGAGCTTGTCTAAAGGAAAATTATCCAACCCCTTATATCGATCAAATTAATGAAGATTGTGCTGGAAGTGAAATTTTTTCATTCATGGATGGATTTTCTGGCTATAATCAAATCAACATACTCCCTGCAGATCAACCTAAAACAACTTTATTTGTCCATGGAGGAATTTTTCTTATCGAAAATTACCTTTTGAACTTAAGAATGATTGTGCCACTTTTCAAAGGGCAATGTATTATGCATTTCATGACATTAAACACATTGTGCAACCCTACCTCGACGATTTTCCTGCTCATTCCTCGCGGAGAGAAGATCATATCATTCATTTACGAGCCATTTTTATACGATGTAGGAATTATAAGATTCATTTGAATCCTCGCAAATGTGTTTTTTTGTGTACAATTTGGACGTTTGTTGGGATTTATTGTCTCAAAGGCAGGCATTCGTGTCAATCCATCGAAGGTTGAGGCTATCATCAATTTACCTCCTCCTTCTACTCTTCGCCAACTCCAAAGTTTGCAAGGGAAAGAAATTTTTACGGCTGATCTGTCTTTAACTACGCCGAGTTTAACGAAAGGTTTTACCAGTTGTTAAAACGAATATTCCTTTCTTTTGGGATGAGATCACCGATCGATCTTTTGATGCTCTTAAAAACACATTGACCCATGCACCGTTATCGCATCTCCCAATTACAACCACATATTTTTTGCACTGCTTCCCATTCCACGATAGGAATGGTTCTAGTTCAGAAAATGAATTCCATGGTGAACATGTATTTTAATATCTTAGTCGCAATTCTGCATCCGACTGAACTGGGGCATCTATGGAGAAATTGGCCTTGGCGGTGCCCATTCAAGCCGTCCAACGTTTCGTCACATACTTTTACACAAAACAATGTACACTTTGATTTTAACCCATGATGTATATTTTGACCAAACAATTGCTAGGGGGAAAATACTCCAAATAGATTGTTATCCTACAGGAGTTTGACTTGGAATTTGAAGAATACAAATCAAAGAAATCATTGATATTTGCTGCATTTATGTGTGATTTCCCACGTACTGATATAGAAAATGTGGCAGAACAACCGATCGCAGATGAATCCTTGTTATTTATTAGTACCATTGATCCTTGGTATGGAGATATCATCGTTTATCTTTAGATCCAATGTTTTCAGCCCAAACTTTCATGGTCACAACGACGTAAAATCCGTCTCCAGTCTCAACAATATCATATTGTTGGCGACACACTATACCGTCGTGGTGCGAACTCTATTTTTCGACATTGTCTCACCCATGAAGAAGACGAAAAGGTTTTAAATGACTCGTCACTTCCGGAGCATGTGGCGGTCATATGTCCGAAGTACGCCATGTACCAAAAGATATTGCTATGACTGCTATTTTTGGCCATCCTTATTCAAAGATTGTATTCATGCGGTCCGAAAATTCCATAATTGTCAAATCTTCGATCGAAAGATGCGTACAAAACCTGCTCCTCTTCACCCTATTATTGCTATCGATCCTTTTGCAACATGGGGCATTGACTTTAATATACGTAACCTCATCAAATTTTCGGGGCATGGGTATATTATTCTTGCAGATTATTTACCAAGTGGGCCGAGGTACGTCTACTTGTATATGTGAAAATTGGTAAAATTTTACTTCTTTTCGTGTCTAATCATGTGATTGCTCATTTCAGTGTACTCCCAAGCAATAATTATCGACTATGGGAGTCATTTTCAAAACATCATGATGACCGAGATAACTGACCAACTTGGCCTACACCATGACAGGGCTTCTACACCATATTATCCATAGGCTAATGGTCTTGTTGAAGAAATTAATAAAGTTTTAGTCACCATGATCAAACAAATCATCAGAATTCATAAATTGAATTTGCATACCATGATTTTTTTAGCACTTTGGGCATATCGAACCTCAGCAAAAACATCAACGGGTTTTACCCTTTTCAACTCAGTTTGTTTGTAGTTTCTGCATATCGATTGAATGCGAGATACCATCACCTGTGTTCTAGCCATAGATTTACTACTAGCCACTTCGAAGAGGAGAAACATTTTTTGTACTTGGCTCAATTAGATGAGAATCAACGCACCATCGCATTAGCTACCGAGGCCTGGCGCGTTCTAAATGAAAGCTCGCATGATAGAAGGCTACACCTCGTATTTTTCAGAAGGATACCTAGTTTTGGTATATGATCAAGCTAACGATAAGCTAGGGGCTGGGAAATTCGAACCCATGTGGCATGGTCCTTATATTGTCAAGTGACAACTTGCAAAAGGGGCCTATGAATTGATTATTTTTGATGGCATCTCTTTAGGCAAACCCAGAAATGGGCTTTATCTGAAGAGATATTACGCTTGATTCTTGTGTGGAGATTTTTCTTGTATATTAGTTATTTTCTAGCTGGTGTGCTATAGATTAGAAATGTGTGCCTAATGTTGTTACTACTATTCCTGATTATCTAGACTAATCTTGATATTGCAGATATCGACGTCTTTTCAAACATACATTGGTTTTGCTGATGGTGCTTGTCGTAGTACATGAAACATTTCTTCTGAGTTTTAGGTTATTTATTCACCCACTGACAAGTTAGTATCTATGCATGGGGTAAGCCTTGGTCAAACGATGAACAATATTGCAGAATATAACGCAGTTATTGAGTTATTGTATGAATCCATTTCATTTGGAATTCGAAGTTTGATCGTTAGGTTAGATTCTGAACTTGTTGTATTACAGTTAAATCGAGTGTATGCAATTAGAAACCCAGTGTTGTTAAGATTATTTTTGAAAGTTCGTCTCTGGAACGAGAATTTGATTATATTGAGTATCAAATACATTCCAAGAAATTTAAACACATTAGAAGATGCAATAGCTTCTAGTGTTATAAACAGACATTTGCGATAATGAAAGTAGTAAAATCAAAATAACATTCGTTAACATGTTGGACAAAAATCGGAAATAGTAGTATATCATGTAAATATAGAGTAGTGTTTCAAAAATAGTGTTGATCATCCTCGATCGTAGGTTCAAAATGCCTTATGATCGGGAAAAGTGATACAAAAAATGATATGAGTTTATATATTCGATTTCATCCACTATCGGTGGTAATGATCATGATATACTACAGCCCGTGCCACCGCTTTAGGAATCTCCCGAACGGTCCAGAACCAACATATCTCTCGTTAAGCTGGCGGGAATGTCATCTATGGTAGCCTCCCGGGATTTCCATATTCCGCCGTCTGCATGGTGTTCCAAATCGCAAGGATCTCTATTGTCCGATCCCCGTGGTGGTGTGCCGTTAACCGCATCCCTTTGCCTCCTCTCTGAAGGGGCGAGAGTGATTGGTCGACATGGACCCACATCTCCGCATTTGAAATTTTTGTTATCGGCTTTGGATGATTTAAAAACAAAATAAAAATTAGAGTTTAGAACATGTCAAAAATGGTTTTTACTCCGAGTTATCCCACTCAAGCTCTTGAGTGAAGTGGCATATCTTGATCACCGCGGTAATCCATCACCTTATAAGGAAGTTCGATTACAAAAGAGTTGGTTCTCTAAATCAACATAAGTAGGCCGGGGAAATCGAACACCCATGTAACTCATTGTGACGGTTAACAATGCAACCCATTTCCGAACCATCCGAGGCTCTCTGACTCTACCATGATCAACCGCAATATGTTGTGGGGCCGTGAGAGGAATCCTTTAGAGAAAAAAGTAACCACGATTGATCCATATCCTAAGCTATTCAACTTCCCGTTCTTTTGCTCTAGTTACTTGGCCTTTGATATTAGCTAACATTGCCTCGCACCAATTGAATATGGTGCCTCGAACAGCCTCCACCGCAATCCACATTTGAGATCTAGTAGCAACGGCAAAAGCCGCTTCCACATAATCCGGCTACGGTAAATGCAACTACTTTCAAATCAGATTGTGATGATGGTTTTGATATCAATCCGTTTGTCTTTAGGATCGGCCCATTATTGCAGAACTCAGTTATGTGCTAGTGACAGACGGGCCACCGGCTTAGCCCCAAATAGAGAAAGTGGTCTACTTTTAGATAAACCAGAAAGCATATGTCCCTCTAGCCTGACAGCCGCTGCATCTAATCACAGTGACTGTCTTATACATCCCACTTGTTTACCAACCAACCATGAGAAGGTCTACTTGGGCTCTCATGTCGCTAATAGCCTAGAATTTTAGTAACCCGCCAGTCGTTGTAATGTAGGTAGATGAATCATTATGTTTCATCCACCTCCTCGTGTTCATGTTCCCGCCAGATAAGCATTGTAAATATCCTACAATGAACAAAATGAAAGATTAGAATCATTTTAAAAAAGAAAATTTTGGGTAAATTGGAGAGAAAATGTGTTTTTAAATTCTTCACAGTGCCCCCACACTTTTTTTTCAGAGACAATGCGTAGCTATGCATGGGCTCTATACTAAAAGTGCAGGACCGCAACATTTTTCTTTGTAAAAAAATGTCGGGGTCCATAGGTACCATGTGTCTTACCTGTGGACCCCCGTGAGTGGAATTTTGAACCTATTTATTCCCCAAAAATGAATTTTAAACCCTAAATTAAGGAAATGAATAGATGAAAAACAAGAAAAAGAGAAAATGGATTACCTGGAGTAGACGGTTTTCGATTTGAACAGTCGGTTTGTCCAGAATTTTCTAGAGCGTTTTTTGCCAAAAGCTCTCAAATTTTCACTCTAAACTCAAATGGTAAAAATAAATTTAAAAACTCATTTTTATAAGTTTTTTCAAATAAACAAAATTTAATTTTATTTATTTTTCACTTTAAATAAATGGTTTTTCAATTTTTTTTTATTTTATTGAAAGCAGGTACATTTAATTTTTTGAGTTTTTGTGCAGAATACCGGATTTTTCGGGTGAAATGGCCATTTTTGACAAAGAGTATACTTTTATCACTTTTTCGGGCTCTTAAAATTTTTATGAAAAAGTGAAACCATGGAGTTTCCTCTTTTTAGACCTTCGTACTCTCTAAACATGAAAAGATTGCCTAGTACTTGACTATTCTAAATCGTTAAAGGAAATGAATAGTTGTCCCTTCGCATAGTTTACCCTTTCTAATCGAAATGGACTATTTTACGAAAAAGGTATATGTTGACTAATCATGGTCAATAGAGTTCTCTCCCGCATTATTTTATCCTTTTTCGGTCCGAGAGACTAAAAATTACAAAAAGTACTCCTATGAGTTTTCTAAGTTTTTTCTTCGATCCCTAAAATGAAAAACACCGAGTTTCTCCTAGCACGGACTCGTTAAATTTAACAAGAAGGACCCGTCGATTACAAAAAGGAACGGACCACTCCTTCTGTGGTTCGATTTTAAACTAAGTTGGACTCATCCGAAGGATGAGCTTAGAAACAAGCAATGTTATCCTCAAGCTTGTAAAAAAAAAGAGGTACTTGCTAATGGTGGGGGGAAAAGAGAGAAAACGAATCCATTTTGTTACACTTTGATTTAAAAGCGTATACTACTCTCAACATGACACTTTTGTCACACTTCTACTCCGGGCTGGGAAAATCCTTTCCTATTAGTTAATCAAACCACATTGAAGGTCTTCTACCGGTTTTCTGGCATTAGCTTAGGGAAGAATCGTTACCAAACCATCCGTTAAAGTGTCATTATGTGCTCAAGAGGACAAGTAGTAAAAAACCATCATTTGAAAAAAATTGTCTCCATTCACGTTGACCATGCCTGAGTCAGTCCTTGCAAAAAATTTCTTCAAAACTTGATCTATGGTTTCGTGTCGTGAGCTTGCTTATGATGGATCACTTTCTATCGAAGAAAGCTCATCATCTAGGAAGTTGATCTAGAATCCATCAGTACCTTGGAATATGAATGCCTTAATGGCAGGTTTCTCACCTTCGACAACAGGTTGCATCATTGAACTTTGATCAAACGATTCCACAAAATGTGTTAGCTCCCCATAATTTTAGCAGATTCGTGAGACCGAAACTGCGGAGAGAACACTTGAACCACTTTGGGATTCTAGGATTTAGCTCCTCTCAATCCAGAGGATCTCTAACAAGGCAAATATTGATTTATCTTTAAGGCTTTTGAATGTGATGTTAGGCTAGTTATGAAGAAATGTTTTGTTTGTTTTGGTTGGGAAAAGATATGTGAAGGTGAAGGAAGTCTAAATGAAGGGTGAAGGTGAATGAAAGTGAAAATTGATTCAGCTAAGAAGATGGGCAAGAAACAACTTCAATCCATTGGGCTATGGAGTCATAGGAGGATTTAATTGAAACAACAATGTTCAAGAGTGGTCCATGGGGAAAGTCATCTATGTCTAAGGATCTCTTTAAACTTGATTTTATGGAATGAAATGAAACAATAAGAAGGGGAATTAAATAAATGAAGAACAAAGAGCAGCCTAAGATCAAGTAAGTACTTTGAAACTATCCTGCTTTTGGAATGCACTTAAGAAAGACATAAACGTAGTCTAAGATCAGGTAAGTACTTCGAAACTAGCCTACTTTTGATGCACTTTCAATATAAAACATTTAAAACACAAAAATAATAGCTTAAGATCAAGTAAGGACTTTTAACCTATCCTGATTTTAAAGATATTCTAAGGGAAACTTTTCAAAGCAATCATAGAAGAAACTAGAGGACAGGCTCACCATAGACTTCCTAGCTCCTGATTTACTTAGCAAACTTATCAAGACAACACAAAAGATAACAAAGAATAGTCTAAGATCGTGTAAGGACTTTGAACCTAGCCCGATTTCAACATACTCTCTTAGGGAAACTTTCAAACAACCTTTGGAGATAAAACTAGAGGACAGTATACCATAGACTTCCCTAGTTCAACTTTACTCTTTACAGAAAACCGAAAATAACGTTTCAAGAACAATGTTTAAAATTTAGAGTAGGACGAGGGAACGCCATCATTCCTAACCGTTGACCGAATTAAATCATTCTTAAACAACACAATTTGGAAGAAAACATGTATATAAAGCTTATCAGTAAGAGAAAGGTACATTTGAAAGTAAATCCTAACTCTATAATTGTTGTTCTTTATCAGAGAATATGGACATAATGGAAATAGAATTAAAATAACAATTTACAATAAGAAAAACATCGCCGTTGACATAGACTAGGATCCCATAAATCAACTTGTATTTGATACTTCAAACCAGTTACAATATTCAAGTCCAGTGGGTCTCTACAACTTCAAACTTTTCATCTCAACTTAGGTATCTTTGATTACAAAAAAAGCTTGCTGTGCCAGCCTTCGCAGTATTTACAAAAAATAGATATGCAAGTGGACTAACATTATTCATCTTCTACAAGTGATTTATAGAAGAAATGAGGAGGTGGATGGGATAAAGATCTTCTAAGTTCAATTAATATAGTTTTAATGCTTCTCGTCTTTGAGGGGCTCAATGGAGATGATTTCATATTTATCTATATTAATTATTTTGCATTAAGTATTGTTTCACTGATGATTTTGTTGACTTTAAGGCTCGTGTTATCTTCGTAATAACCCTACTGGCGTTGTAATAAGTCTTTGGCTTGAAATAATCAGATACTCGCATGGAGGCAAATATCTTCTTTTCTCGTCATAATCATGGCCTCTTTGAATACTTTGAGGCTGCAAGGTGTGGATTTTGGTAGCCGATAGGATTCAATTGCCTCCCGATGTGGCAGTGGAGGCTTCTCGGTCTGATAGATATTATTTTTTTTCTTTAAACACTGTTAATTTGCTTTAATTCTATGTGTTAGGCATAATTAGGCCTAATTTTGGTCTTCTGTTCTTCAAACTGTGTTTGATTTAGTGGATTAGGGTTTAGATAGTCGATTTAGGCCGTAATCCCTCAATAATTTTGTAAACCGTCTTTAATTCTTCATCTATGCTATGAATGGATCTTTAACACTGATACTCTTTGTTTGATTTGGCTTTGCTGTGTCTTGTTGATGTGCAGGCGTTACAAGGGATTTTATAATGGTGCTAGTGTTCATGAGGCACTAGAAAACTTGGATGGGAAACCCTGTGGAACATTCTCTTTAATGAATAAAGGCCTTGGGGATCGTCATCCACGACCTTTAATTTCTTTTTAAAACCTTTGAAAAAACTATTAAAACTTGCAAAAACAAGAAAAAGTTAGAAAATCCTGCACATTTTGGGTTTAGACTGCTTTGGAGGCCGGGGTTATATCGCAACTGTTGGATGAAAGCATCCAATGGTGAGGATTTCTCGATGAGGTCAGATGGGAGGTGGTTTGAAAAACGGTGGAGAGATTAAGTCCGATTTGTTGATCCGCAGAGATCAACGGTTGAAATCAATCATAAATATATAAAGCGGAGGGGTCATTTTATAATGAAACAGCGGAAAATATAAGCAAAATGGGCAAAAAACCTTAATCGGTAGTAAAAAAGGCATGGATGAAATTTGGGGTTCCTTGAAGGATCCTGGGCCGTCAGATGAGATTGGCCGCAGAGATCAATGACTGAGGTTGATCGATGAAGTCCCTTGGAGGAGGGCGAAGCGCGATGAAATAACGCGAGATTGAATGCGGGCCATTGATCTGCAGAGATCAATGACGGAGAAAAAACACGACAAAATGCAATACAAATGGGGTAAAGTGGTTTTGGCAATAGAAACCACTAGTTTCGGGCTGCAAAATGAAGGAAGGGTGGTTTTAACTTTTCGAACGTGATATGCGTTACTGGCTAACACGTGGCCTTTTGAAACCGCCCATTTCGCGTAACTTTGGATCATTAATCTTCGAGCTAAAAATCACATAAAACCATGCGTCAGCCGTCAGATCAGGGGTCTTATATCGGACGGCTGTGGAGAGAGCGAGATAAAGAACAAATTCTCGGGAGATAACAGGTGGGGCAGAGCCTGAGCAGTTTTGATATGGACCGTTAGAGCAAGGATGAACATCAGATTTAACTGAGAATGGTAGGACCTGGAAGGAGTTGGCTCATTCCGGTTTAACTGACTGTTTGGATGAAACAAATCAACGGCTCAGATTTGATATGTGGGTTAATAAAATAATATAGGAAGTAGGGGTTGGGCGGAGAAAGGGTTAATGAGGTCTTTTGATCTATAGAGATCAACGACGGAGATTCATTTTAAAAATTTATACAGCGGGGTCCATGAATTTAACAAAGGTTGCGAGCTTCAATCTAGATCATTTGGAGGTATGTAATGGATGACTCCGTATGCAATCTAAGATTGTGATCGTGGAAAAAGGAAAGGCTGAAATGTGATTGAACGTAGACCGTTGATATGAGGATCAGATTGATGGCGGAGAATGTATCGGAGGTCTAAAGGCAGAGGGAAGGGTTTATGGAAAAGAGTGATGTGAGCCATCGGATCTGGGAATGGCAGAATAGATCAACGGTAGAGAATCCATCGGAAGGGGCCAATCGGAGGGGGAGAAATAAAATATTTAAACGCGCCCAATGGAAATCTTCGATGCAAGATCTCGAAGACCGTTTGATCTAAAACCGTTTGATATTTTCAAATCAACGGTTGGGAATGGTTTAAACCATGAACCGGCGGGTTTCCTTTATAATATGAAAAATGGAGCTTTTAATAAAATAATAAGGGAAAATGGCTTTAGGGAGGGTTTATTTATATGTTTAGCGCCCGATTGCGGGCTCCAGGTTTTACGGTGGGGAAGTGGTTGAGGGGTTTAGCATAAAAGGGGCTCCTCGAAATCGGAAAAAAGGAGAGGGCCTTTCAAATGTGCCTGATGAATAAACTCCAATGCAAGATTTTTTTGATCATCGGTCATTTTTAGATCAACGGTCCTTTTCCTTAAAAACAATGAAACGACGGGTTTTAATAAAAACATAGGAAAGTGGGTTTTTAACAAGATACAAAGAGAAATTTGGTTTTTTGCCGAGCCTTTTTGTGTTTTAGCGCCCGATTGCGGGGCTCTTGATTACAAAGGAAGCAAGGGATCAAGAGTTTATGCAAAGGGAGCCAATCACAATCAGGGTTTTAACATGCTAACAAAGAATCCAGGTTTCACTTGAATGTCTCCCAATCGTTGGCAAGCGCCTAGGGGTTTAATGGTCACAACCCCGGGTCTTATGCAAGAAAATGTCAGGCTAAGGCCAAGGCTTATGGCCTTAGTCAAAAAATGTGTTTTTTAAGCCAAAATAACAGATTTTCAAGGCTTTGGCTTTTGGTAGAAGGGAAAAGGGTTTTTGCTTCAAGGATTTTTTCAGTGTTTAAAGGAGTTGTGAGGGAAATGAGGAAAAATAGAGGAATTCTATGAGTAAAGTGGGATATATAAAGGAGGTTAGTTTTGAGTGGAAGAAGATGTGTGTATAATGAGGGAAAATGGAGTTTTTTGCAACAATCTTTTCTTCGTGTTTTCACCAGATTTTCTAATTGAGAGGGGAAACAACAAAGAAGATTAACTCAAGAATGTCAAGGCTCATAAGACTTCAAGTAATGAATACTCAAGTAATTAAACTACTTCTCAAGGTCAAAAATGATTTAGCCACCATTTGATATGAAAATTTTTATAGGTGTCTAACAATGGCTCCACACGGGGATGGTGCCTTCTTGGAAGGTACCAAGAACTTCGGGACTTGTATTCTCCGGGGGGCCTGATCGCTGGCTCTGTCCGTTGGGCTACAACTTTCTTCACTTGGGATGATCTTATTTGCTCTGAATGCTAGGCCATGAAAGACAATGGAACCTTTGTCAAAATTATTTTTATCTACCCAATCCCACAGATCTAACATTTTTCTCTTTCAGAGTGCACTTGACTGGGTAAACTCTTTTGCTAAACATTTTATTCTTTTAGCTAAAAACTAATTCAAGTCTACTTTTATTTCTTCATGTGTACGTATTAAACAATTGAGTTCATAGCTTTTCTACCTAGCTACTATCTATTAGGATTAAACAACATTAGGATTCTTTATCTATACTCTAATTTCTCAAAATAGAATTTAAAAAGCAAATTTTGTGTTAGGATTGAACAATTAACTGTTATTGATTTATATAAAAACAAGCTTCTGTGACATAGATCATTATCGTTAAAATTAAATCAAAAATGGTGAAGGCATAAGATCTAAATTTTTAGCACATCCTTCTCTTTCTTCAAATTTCATTTTTTGAGTTTGTTCGAGCTGTTTTTTCCTTGTTATTCGGTTCAAATTTTGCTTATTAGAACCGCTTACTGGCTTTTTGGAGTCAAAAATTAAAATTGGGCTTAGAGCTATTATTCTTTTGAAAATCGAGGTTCGGATTTTGAGCTTGTTTGAACCTTATTTTTCTATTCCACCCACTCCCACTGATAAGCCAAGATTAAGCTGTTTGGAAAATCTGATTCACTAACCTATCAGCAGTAAATTTAAAACTAATTATTCATGATTAGGCTGTATGACTAACTAGGAGCGTGTTTTTCAGGAGTGGCATTTAATTTTGCACACTTTCAGACTTTGTTTCTCTTTTTTGGTATGGGGCTGTACCATTCTTGTTTTTTCAATCTTCCCTCTTTTCTATTTCTATTTTTTTTTGTATTTTTGATTTTTCTAACTTTGAATGCCATGATGGATGGAATATTTATAATGGGAAAAAAGATAAAAAGGCTTCCACACATGATTGGATCAAGAGAAATAATGTTTCTGTTATCCCGCTTGACAGACTTCAAACAAGCTCAAACTCCGTTCATTCCCCTAGAAGATATAAGCATTGTTACTAGTAGTAACGAATGAGAAAAGGACCAAGCCATAAGTTATCAAATTTCCCATGCTTGCCCTTGTATTCTCTCCCTTGTTCAATTCTTAACACTTTGTCACCAACATTGAAATTTTATTGGCCTTTGTCCTTCTATCAAAAAAGTTTCTTGATGCTCTCTTATTTTGTAATGCTCACAAACCTCCTCCAGTTTGCCGAAGATGTATAGTATAATTTCCAACTTTCAAGCATGTCATTTCATACCGCACTTCTTGAATCAAATTCATAACCTGCACACCAAGGTCAAGCTGCATCAGACCTGTCTGCATACACAAGTCAGTAGGGTGACATCCCAATAGATTTCTTAAGTGTAACTGTCACCCAAAGTGCATGTACTAGCTTTGTATGCCAAGACTTCATTACCTCCATAGCAAATTTTCTGATTATGTCTACCAAAATTTTGTTTTAGGATTATGCTAGCCCATTACCTTAAGGGTAATAAGCAAAAGAGAATGGCCCAATGTTATCTAATATTTGTGAATGTAATTCAATCATATTCTTGGATCCAAATGCCTGTCACATTAATGGCAGATGATCTTCCTAGGATAGCCAAATCTAGAGAGGATATGAGTATCAATGAATTTTATGATGACAAAGTCACGCTTCTTGTCTAGAAGGGATGGCTTCTATCCATTTGGTAAAGTAGTATGTTATGTATGAGAATCCACCTATGTTGGGCAGATGATGATGGATGGATTTCTCTCATGAAGTCAAGTCCCCACTGCTGAAAAGGAGCTTCAACAAGTGATTGGATGTAGAGGTAAGGGCAACAAATTTCTTTTTCCTTCAAAAAGGCATGTATGATGTGCAATTATCATCTTGTGCACATCTAGAAAGAGGGTGGGCCAATAGTAACCAACTCTAAGGATTTTTTGGTCGTTGTCTTCAAGAGAGGTATGCCCACATTCTCCTTCATGAACTCATGCTTAACCTTCTCTCGCATCATTCTCAGAAAACATTTAAGCAATATTCACTTGTATTTTTCCTCTCCAATAAAGACATTTATCTATAATGCAAGAGTTTATAAATTTTTAACTTTGAAAACCTTGCCTTGTTTTTGATAAACCAGGAGGTGTATTCGCATTAAACAAAACATATAGAATATCAACATACCAAGAGGAATTCATAAAATGGTCTTCAATAATGGGAGTTGACAATTCCTCTTGTTCATCTAAAGCATTTATCATATTAATATCAAGAACTTCAAAATTGGATTTAGCCATTAATCTAGCTAGACCTTGGCCCTTAATGAGCTTAGTGGGCTTGATTTCTAAATCATATTCAAGTATCACAGCTATCCACTTACCTCTCTTACCATCCGGTCCCGTGTTAGAATGTCTTTCACAACTGAATTTGGGACAAAGGCAATGATGTGGAGTGCAAAATGTATACCTCAAGTCTTTTAAAGCTTTGACCAAAGAAAGCTTGTTTTTACATAATGTCGTACTTCAAAGAGCATCTCTCAATGCCTCTGCTAAAGAATGCAATGGGCTGGTTTCGTCCCCGTGGATTTTTCCTCACAGAATAGGACCAACAACCATTGTATGTTCTGATGCAAATGAAAAAATGTAAAAATCTTTCGAAAAATCATGACTTATTAGAACTTGTGTTTTGGTTAATGCTTGTTTTACCAGCCCAAAAGATTTCTTTGCTTCCAAGGTCCATTTAACTCCTTGCTCCTTTTTCAGCATGTTTGTAATGTTTCTAAAGAGTTCAGCTAAGTTGGGTATGAACCTTCTCAAGAAATTATATTTCCAATGAAAGATTGGAGTTCCTTGATGTTTCGAGGATGAGTGATTTGCAATACAGCCTCGATCCTTTTTGTGTCTATCTTTATCCCCTCTTCTGATATTATGTGTCCAAGAAGTTTACCTTCTTGGAGACCAAACAGTGTTTTCCTTGGATTTAAAGATATCCCGAACTTTCTGCATTTCTCGAATACCTTTCTCAAGTGTTCTAAGTGCTCTTCATCTGTCTTAGAAAAAACAGTGACATCATCAAGGTAAATAATGATGAAGTAGCCCAATTCTTCCGAGAATGCAATGTCCATGGCTCTCTGAAAAGTAGCACCAACATTCATTAAACCAAAAGGAATTTTCACATACATGAAAGTGCCCCAAGGTGTAGTAAAAGCTGTCTTTAATTGATCATCAGGATGTACTAAAATCTGATTGTATCCTGAGTAGCCATCTCGCAAAGAAATTATTTTAGAACTAACTACCCTTTGTAAAATATGATCCATCTTTGGTAAAGGGTAGTTGTCTTTCAATGAAGATTTGTTTAAGTCTTTAAAGTCTATACAAATCCTAATCTCTCATGTTTTCTTCCTAACTGACACTAGATTACACACCCACTCTGAATATCTACTAGGGACAATAATACCAGCTTCATACATTTTCTTGATTTCCTTCTCAACCAAAGGTAACTGAATAGGGTTTATTCTGCACAGTTTTTGTTTAAATGGATTTTGGTTTTCCTTGAGAGGTATCTTGTGCTGAATTATTTCAGTGTCATAGGATTTCATATCTTCATAACTCCATGCAAAAACATCAAATATTATTTAAACAACTCTATGTATTTGAGTTTAATGTGAGCTGGTAAAGTTTTAGACAGTTTGATCATCTTTGGTTTTAGTTCACTGCCTATATTACACTCTTCAACTTCAGTTTCCACAGGCTCCAGTTTTGGCTTCTTGGCCACATCGTTGAAATCAAACAACTCTTCTAAAGGGACCAGTCCCTTTGGAACACTTTGATTGTTATACTGCAAAGTTTCTAAGTCTTCTTTATCCAACTCTGTACTAACTTCTGTTATGTTTTCAATTTTGTTAGACAACATATTTATATCAGCAATCTTTGGAGAGTATTCTTCTTTATCAAGTATATTTTTTTCACTAGGATAGTCTGTTTCATACTCTGAATCCGAACTTGGTAGTTCAAATTCATTTCTGGACTGTAGGAAGTCTTCTATTTGTTTGTCTCCATCAAACACTTGCCAATATTTCTCATTATCAGGGATAGCTGGTCTGAATTTAATTTATGTTGTGCATTGTTTGGTTTCATATGGCATTAGGCACGTTCTAGTAGCAAAATCCAAATTGTTAGCTTGAATATTTTCGTTTCTTGGGACAAAAATCAATTTAAATTCCTGGAATGTTTTCAATAAATCCATGACATCGTTTCAATAGGCTCTGAGTCTGGGATGTTTTGCGGTATATTCCCCATTCACTTGCATAATTATAAGTTCAGAATCACCATGAACATTTATTCTTTCAGCCCCTAACTTCTTCAATAAATGCAGGCCTAAAAGAAGGGCCTCGTACTTGGCTATGTTATTGGTGCATTGAAAGTTTAATTTACAAGAATGCCCTTCAGTATGATTGTTCATCTTATTGTGAAGCCACACTCCTACACCTGCATCACTCTTAGTGCATGATTCGTCAAAGTGCATACTCCAAAGAGGACTAGTTTCGGTTTCATCAGTTTGATTACTATCCCCTTCAACTAGCGTGCTTTCGGATTGTTCCTGAAGATTAGCACTTTGTTGAATTTGTTTTAATTCCTCAGGTTTTTCATTGTGTTGAGGAATGCTTTCTTGACTCTCAAGGTTTAAAAGCAATGGATGAATGATTTGTAGCTCTAGACCTGCGTTTTGCTTGCTGTAGTTTTCAGGTTTAGCAAACTATTTCGACACTTCTGTGTTGTCTTTCCTCTCCTCTCTTTCTGCCATTAAATCAGTTAAAGTCACTTGTTCAGTGAAATTTTCATCATTGAAAAGGATAAATGAGTCAAGGCTTTTATTTACGGAATAAAGGGGAGAGTTTTGCAGTCTCTCTTGGCTGGTAACCATGTATTGCATATGAGACTCCCTGTGAAGTCTTCTAGTTTGATTGAAAACAGGGATAGTCGCATATGTCATGTCCATCTGCATAGTCCCTTGTAACTTAGCTCCCCAAGATATTGATAATAGCATACCATACTTTGGGGGTACATCAGCCACAAAAATATCCATTACTAAACATTTGGCTGGAATTTGTGCTAAGTTAACACAGAGGTTTTTGATTAAACCTAAACATTTCACTCCGCTTGAGTCAAAGGAGTAAAGATCTTTGTAAGGTCTGGTGATTTCAAGGCCTAGGCTCTCCATTACAGCTTTGGGCATTAAATTGTGAGAGGCCCCTGAATCATGCATAACATTGTGCAAAATTTTGTCATGAACATTTAAGCTAACATAAAAAGGAGGAACTGGTCCCTCTTGATATCTACCTTCAATCTTAGGACCAAATATGAGCTCTGGTTGGTCATCGTTAAGATTGACAGTATCATTATTCTCTTCTATCTTAAAAGCCTTCAAAATTTGGGATCTATATACATTTTGGGTAGCTAATTCAGTAATGGGAACAAAGATCTTGGTTCTAGAAATTTCCTGCTCCAAACTGAAAGGAATCTGATTCTTTGAAGTGCTTGTCTCAGCCTTATTAACTGCCACTCTATCAGCAAAATCAATTTGCTGATTTCCTCTATTTACATTTGTTAGAATTGTTTTGACAAGAGCACTAGCTGATGTGCTAACGCTGCTGAGATCCACACTTTGTTTTTCATTGTTTTGAGTGCTTTTCTATTTACCTTTATCAGAATTTCCAGCCATTGTTTTGTCTTTCTGTTTTTTAGTCTTGGGTTTATTTACAGGGCTATGTTTTGCAGAATTTTTAGAGGTTTTAGTCTTGGGAGTTTCTTGATTGCTTTTACTCCTAAGGTCATATTCTTTTTGAGTCTCTATGATGACATTTTTCATTTCTTGATAATAACTTTCATCCTCATCTCTTTTATCATCGTAGGGTGTGTATAGACCTTGTTTCCTATTGTAATGAACTTCAAAGTCATCATTATCTACTCCCAGCATGTTGATGTCATCTTCCTTTGTTTTTTCACTTATTTATTCAACGTCACTTACATAATTTTGATGAAAAGGAGGAGTGATTTGCTGATCATCCTCCCTTGGTCTATTCTGAGGCTGGTTTCTCCTAAAATTCTGATTTGGTTCTGATTTCTGTTTTGAGGAGCTGTTTGGTTTTGACTTTCTTGTGCTCTCTCGAGTATGCTCATCTTTTTCATCATCTCCTCCATCATTATTTACATCTTTGAGCTAGATGTGGAAGGTGCAAATTCCTCTCTAAAGGACACTTTCTTCTCATTCTTCATTCTTGCTCTTTTCTCCATTAAGTTAACTTCCACAGCAAGAGCTCCTTTTTGCATATCTTCAAGAGTTAAAGGATCTCTTTCTCTTAGCTGATAGGCCATTTCAGGATCAAATCCTTCAAGAAAATTGTTTAAAGATGAACCTTGTGGAGGTTTTAAGTCTGGGGGAAGGGCATTATAAACACTGTTAAACCTAGTGCAATAAGCTTGTACACTTTCCCCAGTGTTTCTGTGGAGATTCTTGTAGTCCGAAAGTATTTGGAAAGGGTTTTTATTCACTTCCCATTTGTTTAAGAATAACTGATGGAAGGCTTAGAGATCATTAATACTGTGAGGGGTTAAGCCTTTGAACCATTTTCTTACTTCTCCCCCTAAACTCTGAGCAAATAGCCTAAGTTTGACAGTTTCATCATCAATCTCATTTCTGTCAAATTAGTCATTCATCTTATCCACATGTTGTGAAGCAGTAGTAGCATTACTGGCATCATAAAAAGGTATCTTGGACTGATATTCATGTGGAATATTGACTAATGGTAAAGGAAGGACCAACGAGGCATACCATGTTGCCATGATAGGGGGTGGAGGTGGATTTACAAGAGGTGGATTAACAAAAGGTAAAGTGGGCTAGAATGGAGTGGTTTGGATAGTGGATGTATGAATAGCATATGTGGATGGACCAAAAATAGATTTTTGAGCAGATCTTGGATGAGAGACACCTAAATTATGTAGGAAATTTAAATCATTTGGTGTAGTTTCTCTACTACCAGGATGTTCACTTCTATCTGGGGATGAAAGTGAAGACTTTGAATCTAGCTGATATAAATCATCAAGAGACCTAGTTATAAATGGATTTATTAAGTCAACTTGTGATTGTTGTAGAGCTGCAAGGTTTTCAGGAACAAAATTAGCTCTAAAGGGTGATCTGAAAATAGTTGAAGATTTAACCTCAAGAGAATTCCTAAGGATTCTTTCAGGGTTATCAACTATCTCAGGAGGGTTTGGGTCAGGGTAAGCTCTAGTATGAATCTTTCTAGGAGCCACTATGCTGTGTTTTTCAGACCCAACTAAACAAGAAAATTTTAACCAAATATGACAATATTTAAGAGGCTAACTGATCTTTTAAACAAGAAAACTTTAATCCTAAAGACCTATAATTGATTTTATATGATGTTATGATGATAATGGGTCCTCCTAGTGGAGCCTTAAGGTCTGTTTAGGATTGTGGAGTCACCAGGTGGAAATTTTTAGCTCTTTTGGGGGTAAAAGGTTTTATGGTCCACCACCATGTTTATTTGAATACCAATCTGAAATATTTTTTGGGTTTTCTGAGTTTTTTTTGTCCTATGGGTTCTAAGAGTGTCCTAAATCTATTTCAACACTTAGCTACAGTGATGAGACAAATAAATTCTACTCTTATGGCTAAGCTAGCTGATTCCTTCAAGGTTTGATAAGCTTCTTATGAGAATCCTAAGGTTTCCTTAGTTTGTCACTAATTCAAACAAGTTTTATCATGATTAAAATTTGCTTGGTAGTGCTTGAAGAAGGATGCTTGTGCTGCACTGGACAGTGAGTGTCTTGTGTTAAGGATTTTTACTCAAAATCCAGAGTGGAGTTGCCAGAAATGTGAGCTCCCCGTAATTTCAGCAGATTGGTGAGACCGAAACTACAGAGAGAACACTTGAACCACTTTGGGATTCTAGAATCTAGCCCTCCTGAATCCAGAGAGGGATCTCTCTAATAAGTGCAAAGATTGATTTACCTTTAAGGATTTTGAATGTGATGTTAGGCTAGTTATGAAGAACAAGGTTTTGTTTTTTTTGGTTGGGCAAAGATATGTGAAGGTGAATGAAAGTGAAAATTGATTCAGTTAAGAATATGGGCAAGAAACAACTTCAATCCATTGGGCTATGGAGTCATAGGAGGATTTAATTGAAACAACAAGGTTCAAGAGTGGTCCATGGGGCAAGTCATCTATGTCTAAGAATCTCTTTAAAGTTGATTTTATGGAATTAAATGAAACAATAAGAAGGGGAATTAAACAAATGAAGAAAAAAGAGCAGCCTAAGATCAAGTAAGTACTTTGAAACTATCTTGATTTTGGAATGCACTTAAGAAAGACATAAAAGTAATCTAAGATCATGAAAGTACTTTGAAATTAGCATGCTTTTGATGCACTTTCAATAGAAAACATTTAAAACACAAAAGGAATAGCTTAAGATCAAGTAAGGACTTTGAACCTATCCTGATTTCAGCATATTCTAAGGGAAACTTTTCAAAGCAACTGTTGGAGAAGAAACTAGAGGATAGGGCTCACCATAGACTTCCCTAGCTCTGCTTTACTTAGCAAACTTATCAAGACAACACAAAAGATAACAAATAATAGTCTAAGATCAGGTAAGGACTTTGAACCTAGCCTGCTTTCAACATACTCTTAGGGAAACTTTCAGACAACCTTTGGAGATAAAACTAGAGGACAGGGCTCACCATAGACTTCCCTAGTTCAACTTTACTTTACAGAAACTGAAAATAACGTTTCAAGAACAATGTTTAACTTAGAAAGTAGGACGAGGGAACACCATCATTCCTAACTGCTTGGACTGAATTAAATCATTCTTAAACAACACAATTTGGAAGAAAACATGTAGATAAAGCTTATCAATAAGAGAAAGGTACCTTTGAAAGTAAATCCTAACTCTATAATTGCTGTTCTTTATCAGAGAAGATGGACATAATGGAAACAGAAATAAAATAACAATTTACAATAAGAAAAACATCACCGTCGACATAGACTAGGATCCCATAAATCAACTTGTATTTGATACTTCAAACCAGTTACAATCTTCAAGTCCAGTGGGTCTCTATAGCTTCAAACTTGTCATCTCAACTTAGCTATATTCGATTACAAACAAAGCTTACAGCAGCTTCAGTAAACTATTTACAGGCAACAGATATGCAGTGACCAACATTATCTCATCTTCTACAGAAGTATTTATAGAAGAAATGAGGAGGTGGGATAGGTTAAAAGATCTTCTAAGTTCAATTAATATAGTTTTAATGCTTCTTGGCCTTTGAGGGGCTCAATGGAGAAGATTTCAGATATTCCTCTGTATTAATTGTTTTACATTAAGTATTAAGCTCACTGGGATGATTTTTTTGACTTTAAGGCTCTGTGTTATCTTCGTAATAACTCCGCTGACAATTGTAATAAGTTCCTTTGGCTTGAAATAACTGTACAACTGCATGGAGGCAAATATCTTCTATTCTGGCCATAAATATGGCCTCTTTTGAATGCATTGAGGCTGCAGGTGTCTTTTGGTAGCTGAGAGGATTCAATTGCCTCTGATGTGGTAGTGGAGGCTTCTCGGTCTGATAGATATTATTGTTTTTCTTTAAACACTGTTAATTTGCTTTAATTTTGTGTGTTAGGCATAATTAGGCCTAATTTCGATCTTCTGTTCTTTAAACTGTGTTTGATTTAGTGGATTAGGGTTCAGATAGTCGATTTAGGCCGTAATCCCTAAAAAATTGTGTAAAACATCTCTAATTCTTCATCTCTGCTATGAATGGATCTTTAACACTAATACTGTCTGTTTGATTTAGCTTTGCTATGTCTTGTTGATGTACAGGCATTACAGGGGCTTTTATAATGGTGTCAGTGTTCATGAGGCACCAACAAACTTGGATGGGAAACGCTGTGGAACAATCTCTCTGATGAATAAAGGCCTGGGGGATCATCATCCCCGGCCTTTAATTTCTTTTTAAAAATTTTGAAAAAACTATTAAAACCTGCACAAACAAGAAAAAGTTAGAAAATCCTGCATATTTTGGGTTTAGACTGCTTTGGAGGCTGGGGTTAGATCGCAGCCATTGGATGAAAGCATACAACAATGAGGATTTCTCGATGAGGTCAGATGGGAGGTGGTTTGAAAAATGATGGAGAGATTAAGTTAGATCCGTTGATCCGCAGAGATCAACGGTTGAAATCAATCGTAAATATATAAAGCAGAGGGGTCATTTTATAATGAAACGGTGGGAAATATAAGAAAAATGGGCAAAAAAACTTAATTGGCAGCGAAAAAGGCATGGATGAAATTTGGGGTTCCTTGAAGGATACTGGGCCGTCGGATGAGATCGATCGCTGAAATCAATGACTGATGTTGATCGATGAAGTCCCTTGGAGGAGGGCAGAGGGTGATGAACTAACGCGAGATTGAATGCAGGCCGTTGATCTGCAGAGATCAACAGCAGAGAAAAAACATGAAAGAATGCAATACAAATGGGGTAAAGTGGTTTTTGCTATAGAAACCATTGGTTTCACGCTGCAAAATGGAAGAAGGGCGGCTTTAACTTTTTGAACGCGATATGCGTTACTGGCTGACATGTGGCCTTTGAAATAGCCCATTTCCCGTAAATTTGGATCATTAATCTTCGAGCTAAAAATCACACAAAACTGCGCGTCGGCCGTCAAATCAGGGGTCTTAGATCGGATGACTGTGGAGAGAGCGTGATGAAGAAAAAAATCATGGGAGATAATAGGTGGGGCAGAGTCTGAGTGGTTTTGATCTGGACCATTAGATCAGGGATGAACGACAGAGATTTAATCTGGAGAATGGTAGGACCCAAAGGAGTTGGGCCTATCGGGTTTAATCTGGACCATAGGATGAAACAGATCAACGGTACAAATTTGATTTGTGGGTTAATGAAATAATATAGGAAGCAGGGGCTGGCAGAGAAAGGGTTAATGAGGGCCGTTGATCTACAGAGATCAACGACAGAGATTCATTTTAAAACTTTATACAGCGGGGTTCTTGAATTTAACAAAGGTTGTGGGCTTCAATCTGGATCATTGGATGGTATGCAATGGATGGCCCAGATGCAATCGGAAGATTCTGATCAGCGAGGGAAAAAAGGAAAGGGCACCGATGCGATTGAATGTAGACCGTTGATCTGAGGAACAGATCGACGGCGGAGAATGAATCAGAGGTCTAAAGGTAGAGGGAAGGGTTTATGGAAATGAGTGATGTGGGCCGTTGGATCTGGGAATGGTGGAATAGATCAATGGTAGAGAATCCATTGGAAGGGGCCAATCGGAGGGGGAGCAATAAAATATTTAAACGTGCCCAATGGAAATCTCCGATGCAAGATCTCGAAGACCGTTTGATCTTTTCAGATCAATGGTTGGGAATCGTTTAAACCATGAACCGACGGGTTTCCTTTATAATATAAAAAATGGGGCTTTTAATAAAATACAAAGGGAAAATGGCTTTGGGGAGGGTTTATTTATATGTTTAGCGCTCGATTGCGGGCTCTAGGTTTTACGGTGGGGAAGTGGTTGAGGGGTTTAGCATAAAAGGGGTTCATCAGAATCAGAACAAAGGAGAGGGCCTTTCAAATGTGCCTAATGAATAAACTCCGAACGATATTTTATTGATCATCGATCGGTTTTAGATCAACGGTCCTTTTCCTTAAAAACAATGAAACAACGGGTTTTAATAAAAACATAGGAAAGTGGGTTTTTAACAAGATACAAAGAGAAATTTTGTTTTTTTCCTAGTCTTTTTGTGTTTTAGCGCTCGATTGTGGGGATCTTTGTTTTACAAAGGAAGCAAGGGATCGGGAGTTTATACAAAGGGAGCCAATCGAAATCAGGGTTTTAACATAACAAACGAACTGTGTTTCACATGAATGCCCCGATTGTGATAAATGCCTAGGGGTTTAACAGTCGGTCACATCCCCAAGTCTTATGCAGGAAAAGGGCTGGGGGCTAAGGCCAAAGGGGCTTATGGCCTTAGTAAAAAAATGCATTTTTTAAGCCAAAATAACAGATTTTCAAGGCTTGTTTGGCTTTTAGTAGAAGGGGAAAAAGGGTTTTTTAAGACTTCAAAGGGAATTTTCAAAGGTTTAAAGGGAGTTGTGAGGGAAATGAGGAAAAATAGAGGAATTTTATGAGGTAAAAGGGGATAAAAAGGAGGTTAATTTTGAGTGGAGGAAGCGGTAAAATGAGGGAAAAATGGAGTTTTTTGTAGTAGTATTTTCTTCAGGAAAACAACAGATTTTTAAAAATTGAGAGGGAAACATCAGTGAAGATTAAATCAAGAATAAGTCATCTTCATAAGACTTCAAGAATTAACAATTTGGCAATAAAACCTGTTTCTTGAAGGCTCAAAAAATGATTTAGCCACCATTTGATATGACAAATTTTATATGTGGCTAAAAAAATGTTCGACTTCAGATCACTTATTCACATTTCATGGATTGTACTGAGTACATAGAGAGCCATTGTCATTATTGGTGGTTTATCTCACAATTGTTAATAGTTCACATCATTTACTGGTAATCAAGTGGGTTCTACCATGTTCGACTTCAACACATTTAATCACATGGATAGAATCGTACTAGTTCGGGAAGCAGAAATGAAGACCCTAGATCTAGTTTCCACCATCCAGGCTGTGAGGAGTTTTATTATTCATTATGCAGTAGACTATTCATTACAGATGGCTGCGTCCATGCTGTGTCTACACTAGTGATGTAATATTAAAATCATTTCTGTATCAGAACAAGTTTAGTTAATTTTTGATCTGAGTATGGGAATGGCTACCTCAATGATATATATATATAGATATATGTTTTGCATTTAATTTTTTTACAGGATTCCGACTGGGGTTTTCACAGGCTAATCCTTGAAATGATAAAGCACTTCACTCTTCGAATGCTCTCAGACTTCGCACTTTAGGGGGCAATTTGTTACACTGAAATTTGTCACCATGACATTTTAGTGTCTATGTGGGTTCATAATTACTCATATATTACTCCCTTAGAAGTCTACAACATCAAAGTTCCTAAAATCAAGCCTTGAAATTGAGAGAAAAGCTCATAAAAGTCTTAAAAACACTTGTACTGCACTTTCTCTTAACATTGCCTACGGTGTCACACCTATTTGTTGTAAAGTGTGCGAAGCTAAACACACTTTTTCTTCATTAAAGGTGTGGACCCCTGTAAAAGGTAAAATGAAGGCGGAAAGTAACATTTAGAAGCCCAACAGTCAAATCTGGAAGCTTGTAAAAGCAATTATCCGGTCGAAGGTTCGCTCCTATCATGTATGTTCATTCCTCCATTACAGGAGCCTACCCCTTGGTTTATGGAGCTCAATCCCTTCAAAAGAGAATTATATTCCCTCTTATGTGGAGTTGTAACCTCTTCTCTTTTCCTATAAATTGAGGCCA
This sequence comes from Pinus albicaulis, assembly GCA_034641835.2. NCBI lineage: Eukaryota > Viridiplantae > Streptophyta > Pinopsida > Pinales > Pinaceae > Pinus > Pinus albicaulis. Next base: position 1,329,870,609 of record CM076574.1, on the reverse strand, counting down.
TAGTTCAGCCTCAAAGGGAGTTATACTTTGAGAATTTTTGAGGAGAAATGCTGTAGAAACTCAGGCTCTCTTAACTGATCATTATGTGGGAATGATTACACACCCATGTGCATTTTAGCTGAGAGAGTGAAAATCTTGTCAGAGTAAAGGAAACAGCTGTTTCAGACCCTAGGAAGGCCTGTATGACTTCAAGGCGGACACAGTTGTAAGGCTCTTTCTTCATCGAAGATAATACGAATGAATCCCGTTTTCTCAATGAGTTCTTTAATTAAGTACCTTGTTTATCATGTTTTGTGAATGATTTATTTAATTAATTATCTTTTTTCTTGAATTCCTTGATCATATTGATAGATATGTGATTCGTGAATTAGTTTATACTATGCAGGTGCTATTGATTTTTTCCATGTTTGTGATTGTAGATCTTTGAAGATGACTCTTTCAAGAAACTGGAAAGAATATCATTATGAATAGCGCTGAATTATAGGTAGGTCTTCCAAACCGCTATTGTAGTTAATTTTGAATCGAATATTATCTAGAGAAAATAGTTTTTGTTTGTCTATTTGTTGCTAACTGTCTGTAGGACACTTGGGAGGTCTGTCTTGTTAGCAAGAACGACTTATCTGTCCAACACCATGGGCTTAATAAGGGGCAGTTCAAGACATTTATGGGTGGCATGGCTGACAACATCACACAAAGCACAGGGATTTGGAGGTGGAGGAGGAGAAGGGTCAGTCAGGGCAGCCTTGTCTTTTGATTCCCTCTTTTGATATTTTCCCTTCTTACCCGAAGTGGTCGCAACAGGAGGTGGTTCCTATTGAGGTGGTTGAGGCACTGTAACAATGGGAGAAGTAATGGGGACCAGTTCAACCAGGGTCAAATCAAGATAAGGTTTGGGTTGACCAGGTGGGGTAGTGACTGGAGGATCAAGGTACTAGACGGGAATCCAAAGGGTCAGGTTAGGAAGAGAGAGGGTAGCCATGACAGGTACCGAATACACTCTAGGAGGGGGAGCTAGGAACAAAATCTGACCTGAGGGGTAATGGCCAGGAGGAAAACTCCAAGATGTTTAAGGCTGGGAGGAACCATTCCAGGAGGGTAAAGAGGTTCATGAACACCAACTATAGGTAAAAGGCCAGGAGGAGGAGGTCCAAAAGGCTAAATCGAAGGGCTAGGAGTAGGTTGTGGAGGGTGAGGCTACTGAATAGCTAAAAAAAGCTGCTTGAGGGAGGCTCGAGATGATTGTATCATGCAAACATTCGATCAGTTGGGATTAGAGACAGGAGGAGGAAGACTAGGGAATGTACCAAGAAATGAGGAATATTTGTAGACTCCGAGTGAGACACTGGTCAAAGGATCAATGGTTTTCTTATTGACCACCGAAGAGATGTTGGACTCAGGGGAGGTCTGAGACTTTGGTTTGTAATATGTCAACTAGTCAATGGTGACTATCTTTTTGTTATGAGGGAATGACATCTTGTGGTGAACCATAGATGGGACATCAGACATCGCATAAGTGTAGGTACGACCCAATAGAATGTTGTAATATAACGGGGCATCTATGACTTCTACATAAACGAAAACAGTTTTGCCTGCGAGAGTAATGGGACAATTGCAGAATAGGCCAATGGGCTAGGAGGCGTGGCCATCCCACGCTTAGAGAGTGATCATGGAAGGAGCCAACTCAGGTGATCCGAGTTGCTTCCAAACCGAAGAAGACATCACATAGGTGGATGCCTCCTCATCTATGATGCACTGGGAAACATTGGCATTCCGGATCTTGACTGGGATTTGGAAGGCGACGAAAGCAGGGAGAGGAGGATGTTTTGACCAGTCAACATTGAAGACAATCAATCAATCATCGGAAGGATCTATAATGCCCATGTAAGATAGTAGAGATTTTCGTTGTGAAGGGTATGACTGGAAGAGTTCTAGCATTGAAATGGCAGCAGGAGATTGCGCAAAATCATCTACTATACTATATGAATGGGAAACTTTGACAGAAGAAACATTTCAGCATAGTGGTCCCTTAGGGATCTTGGTATGAGCCTCTGCCTTAGGCTGAGGGATCTGCAAGGGACCATTAGGTTTCGAAAGAGGCTCTGTAGAGACCGAAGGAGATGGCTCGAGGATAGACGTAGCGGGAGGCTTGTTGTACTGACAGGATCGAGTCTGAAGATTGATATCTACAGTTATAGGTTGGTCAAAATTCATCATGAGAATCTGGTAATCGAGGGTACCATATGGAAGAGGTTGAGTTGCCACCTGAACTTTAGGTGGTTGGGTAGCCACAAATCCTTGCTGAGGGAAAGGATTAGTAAACACAATCGGTTGACTAGGTGCAACACTGGGAGGGACGGAAGGGGAGGCTTGTTGTCCTCGTAATGTTGCTTGAGACTCCCAAATATTCTTCATCTATGGTAAAATAGGACAATCATGCATGTAATGACCATAAAAACCACAACAAGAACAAGGCTTATTCATGCAAACATGCCTGTCCTGCTTCGGCTGAGTGCCCTGTTGCTGGTTAGCAGTGTTAGGAGCATTATTTTGAGGATTAGGTCCAATATTATTGAGAGAAGATTGATTTTGAGTGCCTTTCCTCTTCTTTTTGGAAGGAGGAGGATTAGTCGCGCCCTACTATGCATACACCTGCCCCTGAGGGGGTTGTGGCTGCTATTGCGGGGGTTAAGAAGGAAAAAGAGGAGGAGGTGCTAATGTTGGAGGAGCTAGAGCATGAGGCTGTGGATAAAAATAATAATGAGTTTGGATAACCTTGTGGAAAACAAGAGGTTGGGAAAAATGAGGAGGCTTGCTGTATCCTAGATACATTCTACCGGGAGGGGGATAAGTGCAGGAGGTGCTGGCCCCCCCTTGAGGAAAACCATAGCCCATGGGAGGCTAAGCGTATGGATGAGAGAGAGCTCCAACAATACCATTAGCGACATGATATGCCCTCGGTGCATTGGCACCACCGAGTCTAGGAAGATGAGGTATAACGGTATAAACATAACCTGACTGAGCGTACATCAAGTCATATTTTAACGCAATTTGCAGAGAAGATTCTTCGGTTTGAGGGAAATGCGATGCGACAACTTTACCGCTAGCAGGCAAGAGAGTTCTAAGGAACTAGTCCATGTAGACACGGTTTTCAAAGGTAGGGGCTTGACGTAGGCTCTTTCTTCTTTGCCATTCCTAGACATGATCGGATAGGCGGGTCGTAGACGATTGACGGAAAGAAGTCAAGAGTTTGGTACTAGTGTCATAATGAAGGGGAAGCTGGAAATAAGACAAAAAATCCTGGGCAAGAGTCATAAAGGTGGTATGAGAGGATTAGGCCTGATCAACATAACACTTAGAAGCTTCACCAGTAAGTGTACGTTGGAACAACCGAAGATGGATAGAGTCCTCGGTAATGGAGTTAGATGAACACCACATGTGGAAAGATCGAACATGATTTGTAGGATCTTCTCTAGCAAGGCCTTCAAACTTAGGGATGTCAGAAGTGAGCTTGGTCGGCATAGCAGGACAACTAGAGTCATGGTGTATAGGGTCATTGATCAACTAGTTAAAATTGGGAAGACTGAGGCCTACCATATAGGGGAGCAAGGGAGCAGCCAGAGTAGTTCCTATTGTGGTCCCACTAGTAGTATTCCCAACATTAGGGCTGGGGTTACCACCAGCGTTAGGTCCTAAACCAGACATGGTGAAGGTGACAAGAGGAGAACCGGGAGTGGAACCAGAAGGAGAACCCAATGAACTAGAAGAGGAGTCAGAGTGCGGACTCGGTGGATGACTAAATCGAATCCTACGTGAAGGAGTAAGTCTTCCTACCAGAAACTGAGGATGAAGGCAAATAAGTCTCTGGGATAAACACCTTGGTGGCACAACGATGACGACACAAACATGGCACAAATGGAAGAGAGGCCAACAAGGGCGGAGAGGTGTAGGATCAACTGATTACAATGTCGAAACAAGAGCAGAGAGGTGCAAGATCAATTGATCTCAATGTTTTAAAGTATTTGCTTGGCAGTGTTAACCAAGCTCTTCTTCGCTTAGGGTGTTTATGTAAAGTATGTAAATTTTGATTTTTAAACCCAGACGTTTGTAGAGAAAAATAAAAAGTGTGTTGTATAACTATAAATAAACCTGTAGATAACAGTATATGAAACTGAAATAACAGAAAATCAAAAGCTAATAATGCAATAATCTAAACCCAATGAGGTGGGAATCTCAACAAGTAGTCTGTAGGTGGGAAAAAAACTATTCAAAACACACCAAAATAGCCAATAGATCTAAGTTCAGGAGGGACAAGGATCTAAAGGTAAGATCTGTTGGAAATAGGTGCAGAAAAACAACAAAAAATTAGAGGAAAAATTGCTGCAAATGAGGTGGTGAAAGGCTATCTCCTGGAGGGAAGTGGAGGGGACCCTAGAGGAAAACCGAAACAAAAATAAAGGAGGTGATTTGGATGGATAAAAAGCCAATTTGAAGTGGATCTGAAGGTGAGGTATCAGATCTGAAAAAATGGCTAAACTCTCTGAAAATTTCAGACAACCTGCAGCAGCTAAAACTCTTCCACAAAGTGTGGAGGGTACTGAAGCCCAAGAGGGCTAGGTTCCCGCTTAGATGAGTAAAAAAGAACTAGTATAGGTCCAAAATGGGTGGAGATGGAGGTTAGAAAAATCTGAATAGAGGCCCAAACAAACCCAAAAAACTTTCAGAAAAACTCCCGCAAAAAGTCCAGGTTGCAGTTTCTGACCTGTTTCTTGTCGAGGTTACAGATTTTGGGTAGTTTTCCACATCCTGAAGCTCCAAGTTACAGGTTTAGGGCCAAAAAGTGTGACCTGCACTTCCGACACTCTTGGGAGTAGGTTTCAGCAGAATGTGTCATCTCAACTGTGTTTGATGTCTGTCACTTGCGCAATAGGTCCGAAAACACACAGAAGTTAGAATTTTTAATGTTTTAGGGTTTTATAGGTTAAAAGCAACATCAAGAAAATAAAAACAAGAAGCTAAAGAGAAATCCTAGGGTTTGAAGCAGCTGGATATGCAGGGATCTGAAAAATGACAACGATCGTAATCGTAAACCCGTGTGGAGTCACTAGTTGTTAGTATGAATCTTAATCGCAAGTGTACAAAAAAAACCACTTTAGCTGTGCATTAAAAACAACCCTAATAGCAAAGATGGCTGCCAATATCTTTAGATCTGCAATTAGTTGACCAAGATAAATGCTGAAAAAATCTAGATCTATGCATCAAAAGACGTTAAGCAGTAAATAAAAATGAGATTTACTCCATGCATCTAATAGACAAGACAAGAATATGTTGAATGAATTTTATATTAAGGGCACCTGGGAGGAAAACATAGAAGGATGTTACCAGTTCTCCTCAATGGGATGGGGTCTTATAAGTATTCATCACTTCAGATCTAAAATTCCTCTCTCTTGATGGTGTAGAAAACCCAGACAAATATGGAACTCAAAGGGAGCTCACAAGCAAAAAGACAAATATGACAATGATGGTGGATCAAAGTCAGACCAAAAGTATAGATCCAGAGTGATCTTTAGGCAAAAAAAAGTGATGAATGAATGGAAAAACCCTTCTATTTATAACAAAATATTGAGTTAGTCTAGATATTGGTGCATAATTAAAATATTATTAACCAAATCAAGATCCAACTTTTATGGAATATTTTATTATTTTTGTTGAAGGGAAAAGGAATTTGACTTGGGTCAAATCCCTTTATTTGTAAATAATAAATAAATAAATGATTTATTTATCATTTTAAGGATGTGGTTGAATAATAATCAAATAAATAATGATTTATTTAATTATTTAAGGGTGATTTAGTCATATTTAACAAAGAATATTATTTAAATAAGGTTTAAATAACTATTCTTAGAAAATAATAAGATAAATAATGATTTATCTAATTAATTTCCTTGTTTTGGGTTAAATATAATGAGGAATATTAATTAAACTGTTGTTTAACTAATTATTCCTTTAGGAAAATCAAACAAATGTAGATTTATTTAATATTTCCTCATGGGGTTTCCTGTTTAGACCATAAACAACTTAACAAAGGTGGTTTACTAAGTTATTTTCATAGTGAAAACAATTTTACTTAGGGTAAAATTGGTCTTACATGGTGTACTTAGGTCCATCTAATAGTAACAAGTTAGATGACCAAAAAATGGTGTAACACTTCTAAAAACTCGAACTTCTGAACAAGCAATGAGTGCATGCAACAATTATTAAAATCAATTTTAAAAGTTACATGGAGGCATAAGGATAACATCTAAAAATAATTGCTCAATTAATCTCCAGATTTCGATTTTCCAAAAGACAATGAGAGCTAATTAGTTATCAATCGTGGTTTGATTTCATTGAAGAGAAGAAATTAATTTCAATTTCGAGGAACAAAGGGTTAAATTACTCATATCCAGATTTGATTTCAAAGAAACCAATTTCAATTTCTCCAAAGATAGAATATGAAATTTTCTTTGCTAATTTCAGAATTCAATTTCAATTTCTTAGGAACAGTAAAATATTTTTATCTTCAAACAGTTAAGGACTTCTCCTCATGATAGAGGTAGTATCCTAGCCCTAAAATTTGATGCAACAATACAATGACAGACCACGAACCCAAAAACCTCGAACGAAATCTGAAGAGAAATGGCTGTGCAAAACTCCAGGCAAAGGCCAAAGAAAATACGTAGCTATTTTGACCTAGCATTTTAAAACCTGTTTTGTAACCAAATGGAAGCGAATATTAGAAAAATAAAACATGATTTTTTCTAAGGATGGGGTGAATTATGTTCATCGCGAGAAATTTTCTCAAATTCGTAACCAATTTAGAGATTTTCAGGGTTCTCTGGAGCCTTATTTTCCAGGTTGTGTGAGAAAAACAGTTTTCAATTAAATGCACAGGTAGTTACAACCATTTATAGGAGGTGGATTGCGTGTATGACTGAAGTTTCAAGAAGAAGAGATGTCCCCTATCAATGTTAAAACGAGCTTGATTCTAAACCGGTAAAACTCACGAAAGCAACTCAAATATATATCTACAACTTGGATATGAGTGTGCCAAGATCTAAAAATCAAATCCAGAAAATTTTCAAGCTGGAAATCTGATATGGAAATCTCAACTAAAGAGATGCAAGATCTTCCCACATCGAAACCTCACAACATCGAAGGTCTAAAATCCGCATACGCATGTTGCCATACACACTTTTGGCTTATTTAGTGGCATGCTGGCATGCACATTTTTTTTGGTGCGGTCATAGGTAGCGTTGGAGGCATTGGAAGGGGTGGGACATTTGTTCCCATGCTTACTCTAATTATTGGATTCGATGCCAAGTACTCAACAACCATATCCATAAAAGTTCGTTGGAAGGAATTGGGGAAACTTGTGTTTGTATGGATCACATTCTTGGTATTACAGATTCTGAAGACCAAATCAACCACATTCTATGTGGAATACTAGGTGCTAATCCTGCTAAAAATCCCTATTGCTATGTCTGTAAGCCTTTATGAATCTGTAGGCTTATATAGAGGAACAAAAGCAGTTTCCTCTAAAGGAAAAAATCGCCTTCGTCTTCGATGGTCGAATGTCGTCGTTGCCGAGAAGATGAGGAAGAATGGATTTATTATCTACTCAATGTTGATTCATTGTTGGGTGACAATATTCTATTGGAAAATCCCCGTTGGATAAAACCAACTATCAATGTGGATTTCTGGAACCTTGTTTGAACCATCAATCATTAAAAGAAGATCCTTCTTGTCCACAACTGATGGGGATGGTTTTCTTGGAGAATTGGTGGAAAAATAAACAACCAAACCAATGAAAGATATCTCACCCATATTTTCTATTAACATAAAAGGATTGATTGATAACTTCATATTTACAGACCAATGGTTTATTTTTATTTTTTTTTATCACCAGGTTTAAGATTATGTTTGTAAAAATTACAATTTCTCTCATGGAAATACTAGCAAAGGATATAAATGGAGAAATTAACAAATTCCAAGTGGTAAAAAAGGAGATTTAGAAGGCCCATATTCATGCTTGCTTATTCATTTCTTTTCCGATGTGTAGCGCTTGTGTTCTAATAATTGTCAGATAAGAGCAGCAAACTATGGCGTCAACATCTAAAGGTAGGAAATAAAATTCTAGAAAATTTTCCATTGTTTTAATCCAGTTATATAAAAAAAAGAAAAAAAAAAGAAAAAAAAATTAATAAAAATTGTTTATTGCATCAATAAAACAAGTAGGAATTTGCTGATTTTTTTTGAAAAAGGTATTTATTAAATTCAAAGATTGGACTAATTACTTGCGAAGTTGTGTACACCTAACTGTCTACGCAGGATTATTTAGATGCAGCAACTGCGCAATTATGCAGCTAAAAAACAATTATGCAGCTCTGTATTTAATTCAATGATCTATTTTGTGACAACTCACTCTAATCAAAATTCATGATCAGCATGTCATCTTATTTGCCTACTTCATCTTTCACATCAGCTTCATGTTCCCATGTCACACTCACACATGACAATTTTCATTGTTTCACAAAAATTTCAAATAAGCATAACTTTCTCACATGACATCGGTTTTCGACGATTCAAAGGTCGTTAGAAAGATCTCGACGAGATCTACACAATGAGAAAGCTTTCATCAGAATTTGAAGCAGTAAAAGAGTGAAGAAATTGCTGAAAAGACATGACAGGTAACCTAAGGCACTAGTTTCGAAAAAGACAAAAATTCATTTGATTTTATTTCTTGAATTTGTTTTGTTAGTACCAATTCTCAGTTTTTGTCTAAATGTCATAAATAGAGGGATTGATCACCTCTTGCTTTTGATAATCTTACATTTCATTGCAAAAAAAGTACTAAGTTTTTACAGGTTCCAAGAAGACAAACAGATGACCATAAGCAAACAGTGTCTCTCAAAGACTACATTTCTTTCAAAAAGAACATCATCAGAGCAACATCAAAGATGAAATATCCAAAGCATGAGCACATGATTTTGGATAAAGAATGTTAAATCAGATCCATCATACCATTTGAAAACCTCTTACTTTCCAATTTTACCATTGCATTCTTACTTATTCAGTCAATAAATCCTTCATCTCATTTTCCTTCACAGTCATTTTCCTGTCTCTCTTTCACTAACCTGTAACCCATCAATAAAACCATTCAGTTCCCCTACAAAGTTGATTCATTCCATTTCCTTTTCCTTTTGTCAAATAAACCTTGATCCACCTCAAAAAATTTCATCCATAGTCTTTCAAAATTATTGTTTTATGCTCGCGTTAGATGATGGAGGATTCATTAAGGCCTTCCTTCTAACAAGTCTTGGCCTATCAACATCAGCACATTATCTAGGTTCAAGGCTAGAGTTCTATTTCAAGTACCTTGAGGCTTGTATGCCTTAATGACAAGTTCTCTTGCTAACAATCATGGGAATACATCAATGTCCCTTGATCGTTGGATCTTGCAAGTGGCTCGACATCAGCTCATCTATTCGCACTTCGTAAAATGTACTTAGGTACCTTGGCACTCATTGACATTAATGGTGAGTTTGTCTCGCATTGGTTAATGACATTCATTAATGTTCGATAATACAATGACTTATCTTCATGCTCGACATTAAAACATTTATTCGCATGACCAGAATTGTACCATCGGGTTTTGCAACGATTGAAGACTACATCATTTCACTAGTTTGCAGCACGAATCAATTTGTAACAGCAGCAATAAAGATCCCAATCTTGTCATCAGCACAAAGAGAACAAAGAAGCAGATCAAATTCCTATGTTTACATACTCTGTGATCCAACATCAGCAGCCACACTCTTCAATAAACACAACTAATCCACATTGAAGGTAAGTGAAGGTATGTTGTTTTCTAATTTTTCGTCATGCAATTCCTTAAAATACTAAAATTGTAATTTTGGAAAATTCCTCAACACCTCTATACTCCCTTTCTCATATTGTCAAAAACTGAAAAACACCTTTAGTTGGGGGGAAGGGGCACCAATTCATATTCACATGTCATACATCATCACACATTTTCATTTCATTCCAACTCGCATATTCTTTTCAATCAACTATTGTTGTCGTATGATTCCAAAAGATTATATGCTTTCCAAATTATCAATTCATCAATAGTTATTATAGGACTTGAAAAGAAAATTCTCAATGTTTTCATATACTTTCATGCAACAAAATATATATATATATATATATATATATATATATATATATATTGTTACACAAAATGCTCAAAATTTTCTATTGTCACACAAGAACCAACCATCAAAAATATATGTTGCAATCAAATGTATTACATTTTGCAAAAGAGAATATGATGACGCAAAGTTTGAAGAAAACCAATACAAGTCAAAAGCTCATAAAAGTGCAAAGCATTTCAAGAAAATAAACTTGTGGACAAATGAATCAATGCAATAGTTGCATGAGGACATGCAACAACTTAAGTTGGGGGGTATGTTGAGTCTCAAAATTGTCTTCCATCTTCATTCATATTTCCATCATTTCATAACCATTTAGCCCTCATTTCATAACTATCTAGCCTAATACCCTACATCAAGTAACCATCTTCACGATCATATGGGTTAAGATCCTTGTTTTTCCAAAGTTATTTATTTTATGTATTTTAAGTGAATTTATGATTAAAAACTAGGAAATTAACATGGTTTCATATATCTATATATGTGTTATGAGTTTTGTGACATGTGTAGGCTTATTTGGAGGTTCTAGAAGGGTCTTACTTGGCCTCCCAAGCACAAATTCGAATTTCAACTCAAGAGGTGGACCATAAGGAGAAAGATCATGGAGATCTTGATGTGTCATGGGATTTGTATCTAGTATTTAGGGATAAGTTGAGACAAGTATGGATCTAGTAGATATTTAAGGGATTTACATTTATTGAGGAGATATCCCTAATTCATGTATAAATAAGAGGAGCATCCTTCAAAGGAAGCTAAAAAGTTGTCAATTATTCATTAGCATCGGATTTATGATTGTTCATTCAGCATGAGTAATATCATTTTCTCCAAATCATGAGTTATGAGCATTGTTTGATTCTTAAGATGTGACAGTTGTTCATGTGTGCTCATTGAGGAATGGAAGGATCTCCGTCAACCACAATCTGCATACAACTGTAACATAGTTTGATTTTTGTCATTTCCTTTCATGCAAGTGTGCTTTACTTTCTACAAGTGTGATTTACTTTCCGCAAGTATGATTTCATTTCCTAGATTTGATTTGATCGTCATTAAATTGTTTGCTTACTAGCTATCTTAGTTTGCTTGCTTGACAATTAAATCACTAGTTGTTATTTTCTACTTTCTAGATTAGTTTACTGCTTTCTAGATTATCATAGTTTGCTTTTAATAGATTTGCACTTTAGTTATCATTAAATTTCTTGCTTACTAGTTCTCATAGTTTGCTTGCTTGATAACTAAATCAATAATTGTTCTAGGTTTACCCGCTTTCTGGATTATCATAGTTTTCTTCTTATAGTTGTTCAAAGATTAGTTTATAAGTTTTTAGAAAGGCCATGGCATTCATTCATTCCACCCTAAGAATCTAACTTCCACCCTTAGAACCTAATTCAGTTTTCTTACATGTGATTTCTTTTGCAGTTTTATTTAGTTATACTTGTAACATGCATTTCCTTTCTTTCTTTCCATCCTAAACAAATCTTCCACAACAGTTTCATCTGAGGTCCCATATATTTTGGTTTGCTTCTAAGTTTACGAAACCCCAGGGTTGACATATTAAAATGACAGGGACTTAACATACATTTAAAACGCCCTGCAAGACACATTGCAACATTGCATTTAGAACAAAATACATTTGTATGGTATCAATGTCTTTTCTCTCATAAACAAATTTTCACTTGGTCAACTTTTATGGAGGAAATGATAGCACATTATGAGGATACAAAGAGAAACACCTTCTTTATTCAATTGATAAATCTCAAACAAAATGGTTCAGTGGTGGAGCACGTTGAGGACTTCCAAAAAATGAATATAAGGGTAACTGATATTCCAGAGGAACACATGATTGATGTCTTCATAGGGACTTTAAAGGATAAAATCCAACATGAGGTTAACCTATGGGAACCTGATTAATTGGAGAAGGAATTCAGGTTGGTAATAAAAATTGAAAGTAAAATTATGGTGACAAGGAAGCCTACTACCTACATCTATAAAGATGGAAGTGTTGCTACTCCTAGACTTCCACAACCTACAAGGTTGACACCACAACAATTGAAATAAAAAAGAGCAAAAGGGATTTTCTACAGTTGTGATAGAAAATACACTAAAGGTCATAAGTGTGATGAGAAGAAATTATTTTATATAGATTGTGAAGAGGAGGAAGAAAATGAACTAGAAACTTCAAAAGAAGAGGATATACACCAGGAACCAACCCTAGAGAAAGAAGAAATGAGTCTGACCATATCCTGTAATGCATTGGCGTGAATTACCACTCCTTAAACTCTCAATATAGGACACATCAAGAAGAAAAATGCAATAGTGTTGATTGATTCGGGTAGTACCCATAATTTTATTCATTGTAAGGTAGCCAAGGAATTGAATTGCTTCCTATAGCCAGCACTAGAGTGTCAAGTGATGGTTGTAAATGTAGGAGCTATAAATTTCTCTCGAAAGTGCCATAATATCATGCTAACCATGGGGGAATATGTATTGAATAGTCCAATGCTTTCCATTCCAATGGGAGGTGCTGATGTTGTACTAGGAGTACAATGGTTACAATCTTTGGGAACTGTAGCTTTTAATTTTCAAAAACATATTTTATTTTTTATTTTATTTATTTATTTATTTTTTCAGAAGGAAAAGAAGTTGAATTATGAGGTATCGCAAGGAATCCAAGAAAGAAAGTAATCTCTAATGTCATGACAAAGATTTTGAAGAAAGAACAACAAGGCATAATTGCACAATTATGCTCACTAGAAGTTCCAATCAAAATCATATATTTCTCTAGATCTCCAAAAAGTCCTTGACAATCATTCCAAGGTGTTTGAAACTCCCAAAGGACTCCCACCTATTAATGATCATGATCATGCTATTCATTTGATTCCAGGAAATGTTCCTCCAAACATCAGGCCTTACAGATATCCTTATCTCCAAAAGAGCGAAATTAAACGTATGATCATAGAAATGTTGAGGTTGGTATAATTCAACCTAGTCAAAGTTATTTCTTTGCTAAAGTAGTATTGGTGCACAAGAAGGGTGGATCATGGCGCATGTGTCTGGCTTATAGGGAGCTCAATAAGTTCACTATCAAAGATAAATTTCCCATTCCTGTGATTGATGAATTTTTGGATGAATTGCATGTGGCAGTTTATTTTACCAAGTTGGATCTCTGTTAAGGATATCATCAAATTAAAATGAAGACTGAAGATATTCCGAAAAAAAAACATTTCGAACTCATGAGGGTCATTATGAATTTTTGGTCATGCCTTTTGGCCTTACCAATGCACCTTCTACATTTCAAGGGTTGATGAATTCCATTTTCAAACCCTTCCTTAGAAAATTTGTGTTAGTATTTTTTGATGATATTCTAATCTACAACAGGTCTTGGAAGGATCATGTTCAACATGTTGACAGGGTGCTCAAACTATTGGAGGAGAAACAATTATACAAAAAAACCTCCAATTGTCTCTTTGGAGTACAAGAGGTGGAATATATGGGTCATATTTTATCTCACAAGGGTGATAAGGTAGACCCTAACAAAATTAAAGCCATTAATGAATGGAAAGTCCCCACAACCATAAAGAAATTGCGAGGATTTCTTGGGTTAACAAGGTATTATCGCAAGTTTTTTAAGACTTATGGGAGAATAGCAGCACCTCTAACAACATTATTGAAGAAATATGCATTTTCATTCACTCCTGAAGCAACTAAGGCCTTTGAACATCTTAAAGAGGCAATGTGACAAGCACTGGTTTTAGCTACGTCAAACTTCACAAAAACCTTTATTGTGGAATGTGATGCCTCAGGAAATGGAATTGGTGTTATTTTAATGCAAGAAGGAAGAAACATTACTTTTGAAAGCCATCCAATCAAAGGAAAGTATTTACATAAAGCTATTTATGAGAAGGAAACGTTGGCAATACTGCATGAACTAAAGAAATGGCGACCTTACCTAATGGTAAGACACTTAAAGGTAAAAACTGATCATGATAGTCTTAAATAATTTCTGGAATAAAGAATATATTCAAAAGAGAAACAAAAATGGGTCACAAAGATGTTGGGTTATTACTTTGAAATCATCTACAAAAAAGGGAAGCTAAATGTTGTTGCAGATGCACTCTCAAGAAAATTTGAGGAGGTGGAAGCATTGCTTTGTGAAATTTCTATTATCCAACCAGATTGGATAACTGAAGCAAGGGAGGAATGGAAGAATGACGAAGAAGTGTGGACACTCATTCAAAATTTGTAGAAAGATCCCAGTACATCTAATACATTTAGTTGGAAAAATGATTCCTTATGGTACACATATCGCTTATATCTTGGTAAGAATTCCCAACTAAAACAAAATATTCTTTTGGAAATGCACAGAATTAGGAGGACACTTAAGATTTTTAAGAACTTACCACGGGTGAAGAAATATTTTTTTGGGGATGGCCTTAAATTTGATATTTAAAAGTTTGTGGTGGAATGTTTGGTTTGCCAGCAAAATAAAGTTGAGACAATTAAGACCCTATGTATGGTACAACCTTTATCCATTCCAAGTCAACGTTGGGAGGAGGTTTCAATGGATTTTATCATCGGTTTAACTAAGTCCAAAGGAAAGAGTGTAATCATGTTGGTAGTTGATAGAATTACCAACTATGCACACTTTTATGCATTATCTCATCCATTTAAAGCAAGTAAAATTGCTACTGCATTTATGGAAACAATTCAAAAGCTACATGGAAACCCAAAGATTATTGTAAGTGACAAAGATCCCATTTTCAATGGGAATTTTTGGATGGAGTTATTTTCTTGTTTGGGTACTCAGCTAGCTCACAACTCATCTTATCATCCTCAATCCGATGGGCAAAATGAGATAGTGAATTTTTTTTTGGAAGGATATATTCATTGTTTTGTATTTAATAAACAAACACAATGGGTCAAGTGGTTACCTCTGGCTAAATGGTGTTATAACACTTCTTTCCATACTGCAGAAAAATGAACCCATTTATGGCACTTTATGGATATCATCCACCGTCTATCACATCATATTTAAGAGAAAATTTAAGGTTCAAGCAGTGGAAGATCACATAGAGAATAAACAACAAGTTATCCAACTCTTAAAGGATAACCTAAATTTGGCGCAAAATCGAATGAAATAATAGGCAGATCAACATCGTAGTGAGAGAAGTTTTGGTGTAGGAGACTGGGTCTTTTTACGCCTACAACCATACAAAAAATTTCCCTCAAGCAAGCTAAGAAGGATAATAAATTATTGCCAAAGTACTATGGTTTTTACAAGGTGTTGTAAAATATTGGTACTATGGCATACAAATTGGAGCTTCCTACTTCTTCCCGAGTGCACCTAATTTTCCATGTTTCATGCTTAAAGAAGGTTATAGGTGAAAAACTTCCAGTTCAAACAATATTTCCAAAACTTGATGAGGAAAGAAAACTCATATTGGAACCTGAAGCAGTTACAGAAACAAAAACTTGACAGCTATGAAATCGATCAATTTTAGAGTATATCATCAAGTGGAAGAACTTACCCACTCAAGATTCCACATGGGAGGATGAGAATTTTATATAGAAGCATCCAGAACTACTCAAGCATTGAGGACAACACTTTGTTGAAGGAGATCGTCATGTTAGGTACCTATATTACTAGTGTAGTACCTTATCATTGTTAGTGTAGCCCCCTTATTGTTATTGTTGTACCCCTATAGTCCCCATATTGTAATTATTGTGCCCCATAAAATCCCACTATTGTTATTGTTGTGCCCTTACATTATTATTGTTAGGTCAGCTAGGATTATATTGTGACCCCATGGACTCCTATATATATAAAGGAGGTTTTTTATTTTTTATCATCCAAGAATTGTTCATTTATGTAATTTAAAGGAGGTTTCCCCCTCGAAGAGGCTTATTTATAAGTTGTTGATCTATTTATTCTTCTATTTTGTGAGTTTTTTTCATAACAATTTCATTGGACAGAGGATCCATGGAAGAGTTTATACAATGCCTCCAGACCCCATGATTTGGTCAGTATAGTTGGGACTTCACAGGCCAATCCACATATGACAAAAACTCCACAAGAAACAACCAAAAAAGGCACCATCTTAGTACACAACAAGGGAAATGTAAGGGTTGCTGGCAATGCAAAGGAAGAACAAAATTTGAATATGAAAGTTGATCCAATCCTCACACAAGTAGCTTTTGCAGCAGAAGAAAAGATGAAGCAGAGGATTTATAGAGTAGAGTGGAGGAAGAGATAAAAGTAGAGCTTGCAAGAAGAATAATTAAGAGCACAGAAAGGAGAATAAGAACTGAGGGAAGAATGGGAGAAAAGGAGGAGAGAACAGGAGGAGAAGCAGAAGCAGGAAGAAGAAGAAAATCAAGGCACCATAGTAGAAGAAACAAAACCAATACAAGTGGAAGAGCAAGAACCAAACCAACCAGAAGTAAAGGAAGAGGGTGAGCAGATGCAGGATCAAGAGCTTTCTTAGTAGATTGAGGATGTGATTGAAGTTTTGGATATGGAGTTGGAACCGTAGCCGTAGGATGAAGATGTTGACTTGATGCCCAATGCACCACATGTCATCGTTTAATCTCTGCCACCTCCATCTGTAGAGTTAGCCCCGAATGAGGAAAGGGACATACTTCCTCTTGATGATGATACAGTAAAGAATGTGTCCAATCTATCCTATGATGAACTCCAAAATAGGATTGTACAAACATGAAGAAAGCATTTTCTGGCATTTTCTGGATGATCATGTGTCACTTACATTCATTAGATAAATGGTGATAGTGGCAGACACCAACAGGAACCCAAACGCCATTATTGAAGCCAAATTGGTCTTCGCGGGTGTAGCAATATCAAACATTCAGTATTTGATGACAAGGAATAAGAAGTTGGTATAAAATATGAATGCTTCCCGGTAAGAGATAGAACAACTCCACATAACAAAAAAAAATACAGCTTCCGCACATGTCTACTAGGAGGAAATTAGAGCACCGATACTTGGTGAAGTATAAACACTTGGAGAGACCATGTGAGACCTATATGAGGAGTTCATGACCATACATAATAAAGTTTCCCACTTGCATGGCTTGCAACAAAAAAGCAAGGAATTCGTCAAGAATCTTAAGAATGTGCAAGCTACCATCACCACCATGCAAGAATGGAAAATGTGATACAAGGGGGCACCACTTACCTTGGTTAATAAAATGAAGCTATAGGTAGTGATATAGAAAGCGAGAGTTCAAATTTTGATCTAGAATGACATGCAACTCGCCTCTTTCATTGGAAACATTCAGGTCTCATATGTATAGTTTCCTAACAATTTGGATTTCATGGTGAGAACCCATAATATCCCATCATTTGGCTCACTCACCAAAGCTAAATGAAAACATAAAGTTAGGAAAGATATTGAAGAGTACTTGGAGCAGCTGAAATAGATCGCCACCAAGGAGGATTTGGAGCTGAAGAGATAGAACATGTAGAACTACATTGGTGGTCCTGTCCAAATCAAAACAATGTTGCTCCTGCTTGAGAAATAAGTTAAGACTGGATCCAAATCATTATAACCAAATGTTATGGAGGCCAAAGTATGCTTCTAGCCAGGCACCAACACATAGTTTGGGGATGTCATCACATAATATTAAGCTTGGCATCAATATGTGACCGAGAAGCATAAAGTAGAAGTTGCTAAGCTAGAGTTTACCCAAACTCAAGCATCATAGTGTTTTTTCTTGTTAGGTTTTCAAGTTGTCTCTACCCTATTTTTTCTCATATGGGTATGAGTGAAAAATGTAATATTATTTTTAATTATTTATAAAATTTAAATTCCAAGTGTCCATATTGGAATGTGAAGAGTCATAATGCAATGTAATGAGTCATTTTGTAAAGAGGTTGAAGAGTCATGAGGGGAGTCCAAGAGTCACAAAGGGGCATGTGAAGAGTGACCCCCCTTTGTATAAATATATCCTCATAACTCATGTAACATGTAGAAATATCTAAATATATTCAGCTAATCTTGTAATACGCTAAAACAAAATACTGGATCACTTCTACAAATTGCGGAAACCAATTATGCTCACACAATCACATGAAAAATAAAGAGAAATAATTTCAATCGCACAATACATGTTGGGCATGTGTTATATTCTTTCCATGACTAAGCACGCATGGGGGGTAAGAGGGGGGGCGATAGCCCCCCCTTTGCGCTGGGCGCAAGGGGTCCAGGGCAGTGCCTCGACAAAAAAAATTTGGTCCTTAATTTCCGGTGGGTAGTCCACATCGATGGTTTTGTGCATGGTTTTGCACATGGTTTTGGGGTACGATGGTTTTCAGCCCCTGGTATTTTTGTAGATCCAATCAAGGGAACTACGGTTATGTTCTAATCCAGGGTTAATGGATTAGGGTTCATGTATGCTTCGACATGTATATATATGTGTTGTAACACTAAAAGGAATAATAATGAAAAATCAAGCCGGTCATCCCGATTTGGGATCCAGGGGAAAATCTCTGTGTTTATCTATTTTACTTTTTATGCTCTCGCTATTGTTTATTTTTTGTTTTAAGATTCGTGTGTAGATAATTTCTGTTCAGTGTTAAAACCTACATTTGGTATCAGAGTTGTTTCGGCTTCAAGGGGATGCCTTCTTGCTAACAATTTTACTGGGGCAGGGTGATATATTCAGTGGGGAGATCTTTGTGAGATCGATTATTCTTTGTGAAGAAGATGGCGAGCGATGGGAAGATAGAGATCGAGAAATTTAATGGTCAGAGTTTTGAGTTATGGAAGCTCAAGATGGAGGATCTGCTGGTGGATAAAGATCAGTGGATTGCGGTAGATCCAGGTACTAAACCAACGACAATGTTAGATGAAGACTGGAAGAAACTGGATCGGAAGGCTAAGAGCACAATATGGTTGTGTGTCATAGATTTAGTATTTTTGAATGTATCTGGGGAAGCTACGCGAAGAATTTTTGGGAAAAACTTGGGACTTTGTACCAATCTAAGTCTCTGGTGAATAAGTTGTTCCTGCGGAAAATGTTGTATAACCTGAGGATGAAGGATGGAGACTCGGTGACAAAGCATCTGAATGCCTTCAATACTGTGGTAAGTCAGCTATCATCTTTTGATATTAAAATCTCATATGAAGATAAGT